>CM028335.1:40958525-41476025 GCA_016647705.1 Eucommia ulmoides
TTCTGGTACAAGTCCCTATAGTAGTGATTAGGGACAAATCTCCTCCTCATGATGGCCTTCATTTCCGCCCACGACTCGATTGGCCTCTCATGGTTTCTCCTTCTGTTCATCACAAGTTGATCCTATCATATTATAGCATAATCAACAAATTCAATTACAGTTAGTTTTACCTTTTTCTCCTCAGAGTAATTGTGGCACTCAAAAATCAACTCCACCTTCTTCTCCCACTCCAAGTAAGCTTCAGGGTCATTTTTTCCTTGGAACGACGGTATCTTCATTTTTATGTTCTCAAGATTTCGGTCAAGCCCATCTCGCCATCTTGGATCTCTGCGGAAAACTCTACCACGCCTTTCTGCCCTTGGCACGAACCAGCCCTCACCGTTTAATGAAGATTGTTCTTCATCATTTTCGAACTCATCCTCGTGGTCACCATCAGAATTTTCCACGTGGGCACGCCTTTCTTGCCTTCTAGCATTTGGGACTCCTTGGGGCTGCCCCTCACGCCAAGCGGCAATAGCTTGCTTCTTGCTTATCCATCCGATCCCGCATTTCATTAAACACCACATTTATGCGTTCAAATTGTTGTTGCATAGCCTGCAACATGGTGGTCGTCACTTCCCCTCCTTCATTGTTTGATGTGTTACCCCTGGAAGACATATCTTGAAAATAGAAATATTAGAGAATAAGTCCTCACACACTCCCTCACGTGTTTGCACTCAAAGTATGTCACTCACACTCTCTTGCCTTTTTTCACTCGTAGCTTCCTCTTTTAGTTCTTTATTGAACTTAACCTATTTCAATCAGAATTTCTCGCAACAATCCAAACTCTGTGATTCACTTCACTAAGAATGAAATTTAGGAAAGAAAACAAAACGAACAAGGACAACACATAAGATAAGTTATGGAATCGATCAAGAAGAATATGCTTTCTTTTTGGCTGCAGGATTTTCGTTTTTTTTTTAAATGATGATGACAATAACCTTAAATAATATCTAACAAATTTGAAGACTTTAAACAAGATCTTAACAGATTTGAACACTTAACAAGATCTGAACAAAATTGAAGCTTTAAACGAGATCTGAACAGAATTGAAGACTTAAACAAGATCTGAATAGAATTGAAGATGAAATAAAAGAAACTAATTAACGAAAAACAAGGATAGATCAAACCTGATTTTAGAATCGTGCTCTGATTACCAAATGATGCGAACCTCACCAAGAATTAGTGAGACCCGAAACCAATTTATGGTGTCTTTGCTAGGATCGATCTAAAATCTAGATTTATAAATGAAAAAGAAAGAAAGGAAGAATACAAAAATACAGAATGTTTGATAGGAAACCTTGACCCAACGTTTATGAATGAAACGCGAACCAAAGGTATAAAATAATAAACCTCGACCCAAAGATTATAATGGAATCACGAACCGAAGTTATAGTGTTTGAACGCCACAAGAAATTCTTGATAAGTTCAAAGAAAAGTTCTATAAAGAACTCAAGAAAAAACTCTCTCAATCTGATATATTATTCAAGTAATGTGTTTTTCCCATGGAATACAACTCTCTTAAATAGGCAACCAACACAAAGGAGAGCCTAGGCTAGTGGGTGGTCAAGCACACCCTACCTTAGATAGGGGGCGGTCTTTCATACCTAGGGGTGTCCTTTTCACACAAGAAGTCTTCAACTATAGCACACCCTACTATAGATAGTGGGTGGCCTTTCACACCTAGGGGGAGGCTACAAGAATTTGTCCTAGATGCCTTTCATACTTATTACAAGACCAATACTAGAAAATAAAAATACTAATTGGCATTGATGTCTTACAAAATGATATAAACTAAAATAAATAAGTAGAATTTCGTGGGTCTCATGTTTTGGCCCATTTGAGTTCATGACTAAGCCCATTTGTTTACCTTTATGAGATGGATTAGGCCTTGATTGTCATTTGGTCCTAACTTGGGCATTACGACTTTAGATTCAGCCCATATATCTTGAATTAGCCCATTAAGTGCTTCTTTGATCTTCTTGGATCTTGCCCTCGTAATAGGTCCAATTGGAACATGCAGCGGATCCTTTGTTGGTGCATGTTGGTTCTCATCAGTTTGGATTGCTACAAGGAAATTTCTGATTGAGATTGGTTAAGTTCAATAAGGAACTAAAAGAGGGAACTAAAGAGTGGAAAAAGGCAGGAAAGTGTGAGCTTATAAGAGGAAAAAAGCCGAATTTGAGTGATACACGAGTGGAGTGACATAGTTTGAGTGCAAACACGTGAGGGAGTGTTTGTGAGGTTTGCTAACTTTGTTTTGCAGGTTACTAAACATGTCTCGAGAAACAAATAAAGGCTCGTCCGATGAAGCACATGAAAGGATGGACATAATGGACGCAAAAGTTTTCTACAAGGCCTTGGAGCAAAAGTTTCAATAGTTGAACTTGCGGTTTGATGAAGTGCATGAGCGGCTTGACAAAGTTGAGTCTAGCACACAAAAGGGGCAGCCACCGAGCGCTCCTAATGTGCAACGAAGAGAGAGGAATCAGCCTCGGTTCGTGTATGAAGATGATTATGGGGATGACCTAGATGAAGACGATCGGGCCTCTAATCCAAGCTTGGGCAGATTTGGGAGTGGACACGGGAATAGAGGAGATAGACATGGGGAGTAGATTGATAATAACTTGGGAACTATCAAGGTGAAGATACCCTCATTCCAAGGAAAAAACGATCCGGAAGCATACTTGGAGTGGGACAAGAAGGTGGAGTTGATCTTTGAGTGCCACAACTACTCCGAGGAGAAAAAGGTAAAACTCGCTGTGATTGAGTTTATTGACTATGCTATAATATGGTGGGATCAACTTGTGATAAATAAGAGAAAGAACCATGAGAGGCCTATCGTGACGTGGGCGGAAATGAAGGCCATTATGAGGAGGCGGTTTGTCCCTAGTCACTACTATAGGGACTTGTATCAGAAATTACAAAGCCTTACGCCATGCTATCGGAGCGTGGATGATTACTATAAGGAGATGGAGGTCGCTATGATCCGGGCTAAGGAGGATAGAGAAGCTATCATGGCAAGGTTCTTGAATGGGTTGAATCGGGACATTGCCAACGTGATGGAGTTGCAACATTACGTGGAGTTGGAGGACATGGTTCACATGGCCATAAAAGTGGAATGACAGCTTAAAAGGAAAGGAACTCGGTCATTTCAAAATTCAAGCTCTTCTAATTCATGGAGGCCGAATGGGAGGAAGGACGAAGGGGCTGTTTCAAAATCCAAAACCGAACCCCCAAAAAGGAGAGATGATGTTCCCATTGCCAACAAAGGTAAAACCGAAAACCAAACTCGTAACCGTGATATTAAATGTTTTCGTTATTTGGGAGTAGGTCACATAGCCTCACAATGCCCAAATAAGAGGACCATGATTGCACATGTTGATGGAGAGGTGGAAACCGAAAGTAAGAGTGATGATGACCAGATGCCACAACTTGAAGATGCCTGTGATGATGATGTGGAGTACCCGGTGGAGGGAGAATCACTTGTGGCAAGGCGTGCTCTAAGTGCCCAAGTTGCAGAGGATGACATGGAACAACAAAGGGAGAATATATTTCATACTAGATGCCACGTCAACAACAAGGTATGTTGTATGATCATTGATGGGGGAAGTTGCAATAATGTGGCTAGCACTACTTTAGTAGAGAAACTGAATTTACATACCTTGAAACACCCTAGACCTTATAAATTGCAGTGGTTGAATGATTGTGGGGAGGTTTGGGTAAATAAACAAGTGTTAGTTTCCTTTTCGATTGGGAAGTACAAGGATGAAGTACTTTGTGATGTTGTTCCAATGCATGCGGGTCACATATTGTTGGGCAGGCCATGGCAATTTGATAGGAAGGTTATTCATGACGGGTTCAAGAATAGGCACTCATTCGTCAAAGACAATAAAACCATTACTCTTGTGCCGTTGACTCTAAAACAAGTGTATGAGGATCAAATGAAATTGAAAAGAGAGAATGAGTTGAAAAAAACTTGTGAGACCGAGAGTTCAAAAAAAGATGAGAAAAAAGATAGTGGAAACATAAAAGAGAGTGAAAAGCAAAAAAGAAGTGAAAAAAATGAGAGAAAAACAGAGAAACAAGTGAGCTTTTATGCTAAGGCGAGTGATATCAAGGGTGCTTTGTAAGCCAACCGGCCTATATTTGTACTATTGTACAAAGAGGCGTGTTTTAGTGCTAACGAATTTGACCAATCTTTGCCTAGTGTTGTTGTTTCTTTGTTGCAGGAATTTGAGGACGTGTTCCCTAACGATGTGCCTAGTGGATTGCCACCTATTCGAGGCATTGAGCATCAAATTGACTTTGTGCCGAGTGCAACAATTCCTAACCGACCAGCCTATAGGAGTAATCCAGAGGAGACAAAGGAACTTCAAATGCAAGTGGAGGAGTTGCTAGCCAAGGGACACGTAAAAGAGAGCATGAGTCCGTGCGCAGTACCAGTACTACTTGTGCCTAAGAAGGATGGAACTTGGCGTATGTGTGTTGATTGTCGAGCTATTAACAACATTACGGTAAAGTATCGACATCCTATTCCTAGGCTAGATGACATGTTAGATGAGTTGCATGAGTCATGTATTTTCACTAAAATTGATTTGAAAAGTGGGTATCACCAAATTAGGATGAAAGAAGGTGATGAATGGAAAACTGCCTTTAAAACTAAATATGGATTGTATGAGTGGTTGGTAATGCCTTTTGGGCTAACTAATGCACCAAGTACATTCATGAGGTTAATGAATCATGCATTGCGTGCGTTTATAGGCAAGTTTGTTGTGGTCTATTTTGATGATATTTTGGTGTATAGTAAGAGCTTATATGAGTATATTGATCATTTGCATTGTGTGCTTGATGTTCTGAGAAAAGAAAAATTATATACAAATTTAAAGAAATGTTCATTTTGCTTGGACAAAGTTGTGTTTCTTGGCTATGTTGTTAGTTTGGAAGGGATTGCAGTGGATGAGGAAAAGGTAAAGGCTATCAAAGAATGGCCCACACCTAAGTCAATCACGGAGGTAAGAAGTTTTTATGGTTTGGCTAGTTTTTATCGTCGATTTGTTAAAGACTTTAGTACACTAGCCGCACCACTCACTGAAATTGTCAAAAAATCCGTGGGTTTTAAATAGGGTATGGAGCAAGAGCGTGCATTTAATGAGATTAAAGAACGGTTATGTTGTGCTTCTTTATTAGCATTACCTAATTTTTCTAAAACTTTTGAGATTGAGTATGATGCTTCAGGAATAGGCATTGGAGCAGTTTTTATGCAAGAAAATCGGCCAATAGCATACTTTAGTGAAAAGCTAAATGGGGCAGCATTGAATTACCCAACATATGATAAGGAGCTTTTTGCGTTGGTAAGAGCATTGGAGACTTGGCAACATTACCTGTGGCCGAGAGAGTTTGTCATACATACCGATCATGAGTCCTTGAAGCACTTGAAGGGACAAAGTAAGTTAAATAGAAGGCATGCCAAGTGGATGGAATTCATTGAAACCTTCCCTTATGTAATCAAATACAAACAAGGTAAGGAAAATGTTGTGGTTGATGCACTCTCCAGAAGGTACGCCCTTGTCTCTACATTAAATGCAAAGCTATTGGGGTTTGAATATGTTAAAGAATTGTATGCATTAATGATGATGATTTTGCTAGTGCGTTTGGTGCATGTGAGAAGTTAGCGTTTGGTAAGTATCGTGTCTGATTGTGATGTTAAGTTCCTTAGCTATTTTTGGAAAGTCTTGTGGGGAAAGTTGGGAACTAAATTATTGTTTTCAACCACTTGTCATCCCCAAACGGATGGACAAACCGAGGTAGTAAATTGAACTTTATCTACTTTGTTGCGTACTATAATTCAAAAGAACTTGAAAAATTGGGAGGATTGTTTGCCATTCATTGAGTTTGCATATAATCGAAATGTTCATTCTACTACTGATTTTTCACCATTTGAGATTGTTTATGGGTTTAATCCACTAACTCCTTTGGATTTGATGCCTTTGCCAGTTAATGAAAGGACAAGTTTGGATGGTCAAAAGAAGGCAGAGATGGTGAAGAAACTCCATGAAAATGTACGACAACAGATAGAAAAGAAAAATGGGCAATATGCAATCAAAGCCAACAAGGGCCGTAGACGAGTCATCTTTGAACCGGGTGAATGAGTTTGGGTACACATGAGAAAAGAAAGATTTCCAATCCATAGGCGGTCCAAGCTACATCCAAGAGGGGATGGTCCATTTCAAGTCCTTGAGAGGATCAATGATAATGCATATAACTTGGATCTTCCAGGTGAGTATAAGGTTAGTGCAACATTTAATGTTTCTGATCTTTCTCCGTTTGACGTAGGAGACGATTCGAGGTCGAATCCTTTTGAAGAGAGGAGGGATGATGAGAACTAACATGCACCAACAAAGGATCCGCTGCATGTTCCAATTGGGCCTATTACGAGGGCAAGATCCAAGAAGATCAAAGAAGCACTTAATGGGCTAATTCAAGATATATGGGCTGAATCTAAAGTCGTAATGCCCAAGTTAGGCCCAAATGGAAATCATGGCCTAATCCATCTCATAAAGGCAAGCAAATGGGCTTAGTCATGAACTCAAATGGCCCAAAACATGAGACCCACAAAATTCTACTTATTTGTTTTAGTTTATATCATTTTGTAAGGCATCAATGTCAATTAGTATTTTTATTTTCTAGTATTGATCTTGTAATAAGTATGAAAGGCATCTAGGACTTTTGTTCTTGTAGCCTCCCCCTAGGTGTGAAAGGCCACCCACTACCTATAGTAGGGTGTGCTAAAGTTGAAGACTTCTTGTGTGAAAAGGACATCCCTAGGTGTGAAAGACCGCCCCCTATCTAAGGTAGGGTGTGCTTGACCACCCACTAGCCTAGGCTCTCCTTTGTGTTGGTTGCCTATTTAAGAGAGTTGTATTCCATGGGAAAAAACACATTACTTGAATAATATATCAGATTGAGAGAGTTTTCTCTTGAGTTCTTTATAGAACTTTTCTTTGAACTTATCAAGAATTTCTTGTGGCGTTCAAACACTATAACTTCGGTTCGTGATTCCATTATAATCTTTGGGTCGAGGTTTGTTATTTTATACTTTTGGTTCGCGTTTCATTCATAAACGTTGGGTCAAGGTTTCCTATCAAACATTCTGTATTTTTGTGTTCTTCCTTTCTTTCTTTTCATTTATAATTCCAGATTTTAGATCGATCCTAACAAAGACACCATAAATTGGTTTTGGGTCTCACTAATTCTTGGTGAGGTTCCCATCACTTGGAGTGGGAGAAGAAGGTGAAGTTGATCTTTGAGTGCCACAACTACTCCGAGGAGAAAAAGGTAAAACTCGTTGTGATTGAGTTTATTGACTATGCTATAATATGGTGGGATCAACTTGTGATAAACAGGAGAAAGAACCATGAGAGGCCTATCGTGATGTGGGCGACAATGAAGGCCATCATGAGGAGGCGGTTTGTCCCTAGTCACTACTATAGGGACTTGTATCAGAAATTACAAAGCCTTACGCAAGGCTATCGGAGCGTGGATGATTACTACAAGGAGATGGAGGTCTCTATGATCCGGGCTAATGTCGAGGAGGATAGAGAAGCTACCATGGCAAGGTTCTTGAATGGGTTGAATCGGGACATTGCCAACGTGGTGGAGTTGCAACATTACGTGGAGTTGGAGGACATGGTTCACATAGCCATAAAAGTGGAACGACAACTTAAAAGGAAAGGAACTCGATCATTTCAAAATTCAAGCTCCTCTAATTCATGGAGGCCGAATGGGAGGAAAGACGAAGGGGTTGTTTCAAAATCCAAAACCGAACCCCCAAAAAGGAGAGATGATGTTCCCATTGCCAACAAAGGTAAAACCAAAACCCAAACTCGTAACCATAATATTAAATGTTTTCGTTGTTTGGGAGTAGGTCACATAGCCTCACAATGCCCAAATAAGAGGATCATGATTGTACGTGTTGATGGAAAGGTGGAAACCGAAAGTGAGAGTGATGATGACCAGATGCCACAACTTGAATATGCTTGTGATGATGATGTGGAGTACCCGGTGGAGGGAGAGTCACTTGTGGCAAGGCGTGCTCTAAGTACCCAAGTTGCGGAGGATGACATGGAACAGCAAAAGAAGAATATATTTCATACTAGATGCCACGTCAACAACAAGGTATGTAGTATGATCATTGATGAGGGAAGTTGCACTAATGTGACTAGCACTACTTTAGTAGAGAAACTGAATTTACATACCTTGAAACACCCTAAACCTTATAAATTGCAGTGGTCGAATGATTGTGGGGAGGTTCGGGTAAATAAACAAGTGTTAGTTTCCTTTTCGATTGGGAAGTACAAGGATGAAGTACTTTGTGATGTTGTTCCAATGCATGCGGGTCACATATTGTTGGGCAGGCCATGGAAATTTGATAGGAAGGTTATTCATGACGGGTTCAAGAATAGGCACTCATTCGTCAAAGACAATAAAACCATTACTCTTGTGCCGTTGACTCCAAAACAAGTGTATGAGGATCAAATGAAATTGAAAAGAGAGAATGAGTTGAAAAAAACTTGTGAGACCGAGAGTTCAAAAAAAGATGAGAAAAAAGAGAGTGGAAACATAAAAGAGAGTGAAAAGCAAAACAGAAGTGGAAAAAATGAGAGAAAAACAGAGAAGCAAGTGAGCTTTTATGCTAAGGCAAGTGATATCAAGGGTGCTTTGTATGCAAACCGGCCTATATTTGTACTATTGTACAAAAAGGCGTGTTTTAGTGCTAACGAATTTGACCAATCTTTGCCTAGTGTTGTTGTTTCTTTGTTGCAGGAATTTGAGGACGTGTTCCCTAACGATGTGCCTAGTAGATTGCCACCTATTCGAGGCATTGAGCATCAAATTGACTTTGTGCCGGGTGCAACAATTCCTAACCGACCAGCCTATAGGAGTAATCCAGAGGAGACGAAGGAACTTCAAAGGCAAGTAGAGGAGTTGCTAGCCAAGGGACACGTAAGAGAGAGCATGAGTCCGTGCGCAGTACCGGTACTACTTGTGCCTAAGAAGGATGGAACTTGGCGTATATGTGTTGATTGTCGAGCTATTAACAACATTACGGTAAAGTATCGACATCCCATTCCTAGGCTAGATGACATGTTAGATGAGTTGCATGGGTCATGTATTTTCACTAAAATTGATTTGAAAAGTGGGTATCACCAAATTAGGAGGAAAGAATGTGATGAATGGAAAACTGCCTTTAAAACTAAATATGGATTGTATGAGTGGTTGGTAATGCCTTTTGGGCTAACTAATGCACCAAGTACATTCATGAGGTTAATGAATCATGCATTGCGTGCGTTTATAGGCAAGTTTGTTGTGGTCTATTTTGATGATATTTTGGTATATAGTATGAGCTTAGATGAGCATATTGATCATTTGCATTGTGTGCTTGATGTTCTGGGAAAAGAAAAATTATATGCAAATTTAAAGAAATGTTCCTTTTGCTTGGACAAAGTTGTGTTTCTTGGCTATGTTGTTAGTTCGGAAGGGATTGCAGTGGATGAGGAAAAGGTAAATGCTATTAAAGAATGGCCCACACCTAAGTCAATCACGGAGGTAAGAAGTTTTCATGGTTTGGCTAGTTTTTATCGTCGATTTGTTAAAGATTTTAGTACACTAGCCGCACCACTCACTGAAATTGTCAAAAAATCCGTGGGTTTTAAATGGGGTATGGAGCAAGAGCGTGCATTTAATGAGATTAAAGAACGGTTATGTGGTGCTTCTTTATTAGCATTACCTAATTTTTCTAAAACTTTTAAGATTGAGTGTGACGCTTCAGGAATAGGCATTGGAGCAGTTTTGATGCAGGAAAATAGGCCATTAGCATACTTTAGCGAAAAGCTAAATGGGGCAGCATTGAATTACCCAACATATGATACAGAGCTTTTTGCGTTGGTAAGAGCATTGGAGACTTGGCAACATTACCTGTAGCCGAGAGAGTTTGTCATACATACCGATCATGAGTCCTTGAAGTACTTGAAGGGACAAAGTAAGTTAAATAGAAGGCATGCCAAGTGGATGGAATTCATTGAAACCTTCCCTTATGTAATCAAATACAAACAAGGTAAGGAAAATGTTGTGGCTGATGTACTCTCCAGAAGGTACGCCCTTATCTCTATATTAAATGCAAAGCTACTGGGGTTTGAATATGTTAAAGAATTGTATGCTAATGATGATGATTTTGCTAGTGCGTTTGGTGCATGTGAGAAGACAGCGTTTGGTAAGTTCTATAGACTAGATGGGTACTTGTTTAGAGAAAATAGACTTTGCGTGCCTAATAGTTCTATGCGTGAGTTACTCGTGCGTGAAGCACATGGGGGTGGTTTGATGGGTCATTTTGGTGTGAGAAAGACTTTAGACGTGTTACATGAACACTTCTTTTGGCCAAAGATGAACCGTGATGTGGAGAGAGTTTGTGCTAGGTGTGTTACGTGTAGGCAAGCCAAATCTAGAGTCTTACCCCATGGATTATACACTCCCTTGCCTGTACGTAGTGCGCCTTGGATGGATATTTCCATGGACTTTATTTTAGGCTTGCCTAGGTCAAGGAAAGGTAGGGATTCGATTTTTGTGGTTGTTGATAGGTTCTCTAAGTTGGCACATTTCATATCTTGCAATAAAACTGATGATGCGACCCACGTCGCTGATTTGTTCTTTAGAGAAATAGTACGTCTCCATGGTGTTCCTAAGAGTATTGTATCTGATCGTGATGTTAAGTTCCTAAGCTATTTTTGGAAAGTCTTGTGGGGGAAGATGGGAACTAAATTATTGTTCTCAACTACTTGTCACCCCCAAAACGGATGGACAAACCGAGGTAGTAAATCGAACTTTATCTACTTTGTTGCGTACTATAATTCAAAAGAACTTGAAAAATTGGGAGGATTGTTTGCCATTCATTGAATTTGCTTATAATCGGAGTGTTCATTCTACTACTGATTTTTCACCATTTGAGATTGTTTATGGTTTTAATCCACTAACTCCGTTCGATTTGTTGCCTTTGCCAGTCAATGAGAGGGCTAGTATGGATGGACAAATGAAGGTTGAGATGGTGAAGAAACTCCATGAAAGCGTACGACAACACATAGAGAAGAAAAATGAGCAATATGCAAAGAAAGTAAATAAGGGTCGTAGACGAGTCATCTTTGAACTTGGTGATTGGGTTTGGGTGCATATGAGAAAAGAAAGATTTCCAACCCATAGGCGGACCAAGCTACATCCTAGAGGGGATGGTCCATTTCAAGTCCTTCAGAGGATCAATGATAATGCATACAAGTTGGATCTTCCAGGTGAGTATAACGTTAGTGCTACATTTAATGTCTCTGATCTTTCTCCGTTTGATGTAGGTGAAGATTCGAGGTCGAATCCTTTTGAAGAGAGGGGGGATGATGAGAACCAACAAGCAACATCAAAGGACACATTGCATGTCCCGGTTGGGCACATTACTAGGGCAAGATCCAAGAAGATCAAAGAAGCGCTTAATGGGCTAATTCAAGAGCTTTCGGCTGAATCGAAAACAATAAAGCCCAAATTAGGCCCAAATGACGATCAAGGCCTAATCCATCTCATCAAAGCAAGTGAATAGGTTTAGACATGAACTCAAATGGATCAAGGCTTGTGGACCACGATATTCTTATCATATTTATTTTATTATTTTAAGTCTTTTAATTATTTTTGGCTAATTTGTAAGCTTGATTGCCAAGTAAATCATTTCCTTTTCCAACTAGGAATGTAAGGCAAATTAGGAAGCTTCCTTATTCTTTATTTAGCAATTAGATTTTAGGGTTTCCTTTTTCCTCCATGTAGACCCACGAATTTCACAGTGTATTAGGGTTTCTTTTCTTATTCTCTTGGCCACCTATTTAAGGGGCTTTGTAGACCTACGAATTTCACATTTTTTTGATTAATAAAAATTGTGAGAGTTTTCTCTTTAGTTCTTCAGAGAACTTTTCTTGAACTTATCAAGAGTTTCTTGTGGCGTTCAAACTTATATCTTTGATTCGTGGTTCATTATAATCATTGGGTCAAGATCATTATACCATTGGTTCGCGTTTCGTTCATAAACGTTGGGTCAAGGTAATCTATCTTTCAATTTCTGTATTTTTAGCTCGTTCAAAATCTGATTTAGTTTCGATCTTCGCGAAGAAACCTTAAGTTGGTTTCGGGTCTCACTAATCCTTGGTGAGGTTCGCATCACTCCATGGCATTGTCACAAGCATCCTTATGTGGTGGCATTTGGTCATCTTCACTCTCATTTTCCGTTTTCAGTTCTCCATCAACACGTGCTATCATGGTCCTTTTATTTGGGCATTGTGAAGCTATGTGACCTATTCCCAAACAATGAAAACATTTAATATCACGGTTACGAGTTTGGGTTTCAGTTTTACCTTTGCTGGCATTGGGCACATAATCTCTCCTTTTTGGTGGTTCGGTTTTAGACTTTAAAACAACCCCTTCATCTTTCCTCCCATTCGGCCTCCATGAAGTAGAGGAGCCCGAGTTTTGAAATGACCGAGTTCCCTTCCTTTTAAGTTGTCGTTCCACCTTTATTGCCATGTGCACCATGTCCTCCAACGCCACATAGTGTTGCAACTCCACTACATTGACAATCTCCCGATTCAGCCCATTCAAGAACCTTGCCATTGTGGCTTTTCTGTCCTCCTCGATATTAGACCGAATCATGGCGATCTCCATCTCCTTGAAGTAATCATCCATGCTCCGATAGCCTTGAGTAAGACTTTGTAACTTCTGGTACAAGTCCCTATAGTAGTGACTAGGGACAAACCTCCTCCTCATGATGGCCTTCATTTCCGCCCATGTCTCGATTGGCCTCTCATGATTTCTCCTTCTGTTCATCACAAGTTGATCCCACCATATTATAGCATAATCAACAAATTCAATTACAACGAGTTTTACCTTTTTCTCCTCGGAGTAATTGTGGCACTCAAAAATCAACTCCACCTTCTTCTCCCACTCCAAGTAAGCTTCAGGGTCATTTTTCCCTTGGAACGACGGTATCTTCATTTTTATGTTCCCAAGGTTTCGGTCAATCCCATCTCTCCATCTTGGATCTCTGCGAAAAACTCTACCACGCCTTTCTGCCCTTGGCACGAACCAGCCCTCACCGTTCAATGAAGATTGTTCTTCATCATTTTCGAACTCATCCTCGTGGTCACCATCAGAATTTTCCACATGGGCACGCCTTTCTTGCCTTCTAGCATTTGGGACTCCTTGGGGCTGCCCCTCACGCTAAGCGGCAATAGCAGCGTCTTGCTTATCCATCCGATCCCGCATTTCATTAAACACCACATTTATGCATTCAAATTGTTGTTGCATAGCCTGCAACATGGTGGTCGTCACTTCCCCTCCTTCATTGTTTGATGTGTTACCCCTGGAAGACATATCTTGAAAATAGAAATATTAGAGAATAAGTCCTCACACACTCCCTCACGTGTTTACACTCAAAGTATGTCACTCACACTCTTTTGTTTTTTTTCACTCGTAGCTTCCTCTTTTAGTTCTTTATTGAACTTAACCTATCTCAATCAGAATTTCTCGCAACAATCCAAACTCTGTGATTCACTTCACTAAGAATGAAATTTAGGAAAGAAAACAAAACGAACAAGGACAACACAAAGGATAAGTTATGGAATCGATCAAGAAGAATATGCTCTCTTTTTGGCTGCAGGATTTTCGTTTTTTTTTTAAATGATGATGACAATAACCTTAAATAATATCTAACAAATTTGAAGACTTTAAACAAGATTTGAACAGATTTGAACACTTAACAAGATCTGAACAGAATTGAAGCTTTAAACGAGATCTTAACAGAATTGAAGACTTAAACAAGATCTGAATATAATTGAAGATGAAATAAAAGAAACTAATTAATGAAAAACAAGGATAGATCAAACCTGATTTTAGAACCGTGCTCTGATTACCAAATGATGCGAACCTCACCAAGAATTAGTGAGACCCGAAACAAATTTATGGTGTCTTTGCTAGGATCGATCTAAAATCTGGATTTATAAATGAAAAGAAAGAAAGGAAGAACACAAAAATACAGAATGTTTGATAGAAACCTTGACCCAACGTTTATGAATGAAACGCGAACCAAAGGTATAAAATAACAAACCTCGACCCAAAGATTATAATGGAATCACGAACCGAAGTTATAGAGTTTGAACGCCACAAAAAATTCTTGATAAGTTCAAAGAAAAGTTCTATGAAGAACTTAAGAGAAAACTCTCTCAATCTGATATATTAATTCAAGTAATGTTTTTTTTTCCCATGGAATACAATTCTCTTAAATAGGCAACCAACACAAAGGAGAGCCTAGGCTAGTGGGTGGTCAAGCACACCCTACCTTAGAAGGGGGCGGTCTTTCACACCTAGGGATGTCCTTTTCACACAGGAATTCTTCAACTTTAGCACATCCTACTATAGGTAGTGGGTGGCCTTTCACACCTAGAGGGAGGCTACAAGAACAAAAGTCCTAGATGCCTTTCATACTTACTACAAGATCAATACTAGAAAATAAAAATACTAATGGTCATTGTTGCCTTAGAAAATGATATAAACTAAAACAAATAAGTAGAATTTCGTGGGTCTCATGTTTTGGGCCATTTGAGTTCATGACTAAGCCCATTTGCTTGCCTTTATGAGATGGATTAGGCCATGATTTCCATTTGGGCCTAACTTGGGCATTATGGCTTTAGATTCAGCCCATATATCTTGAATTAGCCCATTAAGTGCTTCTTTGATCTTCTTGGATCTTGCCCTCGTAATAGACCCAATTGGAACATGCAGCGGATCCTTTGTTGGTACATGTTGGTTCTCATCATTAAAAATACAGAAATTGAAAGATAGATTACCTTGACCCAACGTTTATGAACGAAACGCGAACCAATGGTATAATGATCTTGACCCAATGATTATAATGAATCACGAATCAAAGATATAAGTTTGAACACAAGAAACTCTTGATAAGTTCAAGAAAAGTTCTCTAAAGAACTAAAGAGAAAACTCTCACAATTTTTATTAATCAAAGTATTGTGGTCTTCCTCATGGGATACAACTTTCTTAAATAGGTAATGAATAGTGCGGTGAACAGTGTCGGTGAACAGTGCTCGTGAATAGTACGGCTATAATACAAAAAAAAAAAAACCCTAGAGAAACAAGGAAACCCTACTCCTAATCTAGAAAGGAAAAGGCTAATTTGGCAATCATGCCTTACAAATTATCAAATAAATAACCTAAATTAAAATTAAAATACAAATAAATAAAATAAATATGCTGAGAATTTCATGTCTAAACCCATTCACTTGCTTTGATGAGATGGATTAGGCTTTGATCATCATTTGGGCCTAATTTGGGCTTTATTGTTTTTGATTCAACCGAAAGCACTTGAATTAGCCCATTAAGCGCTTCTTTGATCTTCTTGGATCTTGCCCTAGTATTGGGCCCAACTGGGACATGCAATGTGTCCTTTGATGTTACTTGTTGGTTCTCATCATCCCCACTCTCTTCAAAAGGATTCGACCTCGAATCTTCACCTACATCAAACGGAGAAAGATTAGAAACATTAAATGTAGCACTAACGTTATACTCACCTGGAAGATCCAACTTGTACGCATTATCATTGATCCTTTGAAGGACTTGAAATAGACCATCCCCTCTAGGATGTAGCTTGGTTCGCCTATGGGCTGGAAATCTTTCTGTTCTCATATGCACCCAAACCCAATCACCCGGTTCAAAGATGACTCGTCTACGACCCTTATTTGCTTTGTTTGCATATTGCTCATTTTTCTTCTCTATGTGTTGACAGTACACTTTTATGGAGTTTCTTCACCATCTCAGTCATCTTTTGTCCATCCAAACTAGCCCTCTCATTGACTGGAAAAGGCAACAAATCCAAAGGAGTTAGTGGATTAAAACCATAAACAATCTCAAATGGTGAAAAATCAGTAGTAGAATGAACACTCCGATTATAAGCAAATTCAATGAACGGCAAACAATCCTCCCAATTTTTCAAGTTCTTTTGAATTATAGTACGCAACAAAGTAGATAAAGTTCGATTTACTACCTCGGTTTGTCCATCCGTTTGGGAGTGACAAGTAGTTGAGAACAATAATTTAGTTCCCATCTTTACCCACAAGACTTTCCAAAAATAGCTGAGGAACTTAACATCACGATCAGATACAATACTCTTAGGAACACCATGGAGACGTATTATCTCTCTAAAGAACAAATCAGTGACGTGGGTCGCATCATCAGTTTTATTACAAGATATGAAATGTGCCATCTTAGAGAACCTATCAACAACCACAAAAATCGAATCCCTACATTTCCTTGACCTAGGCAAGCCTAAAATAAAGTCCATGGAAATATCCATCCAAGGCGCACTAGGTACGGGCAAGGGAGTGTATAATCCATGTGGTAAGACTCTAGATTTGGCTTGCCTACATGTAACACACCTAGCACAAACTCTCTCCACATCACGTTTCATCTTTGGCCAAAAGAAGTGTTCATGTAACACGTCTAAAGTCCTTCTCACACCAAAATGACCCATCAAACTATCCCCATGTGCTTCACGCACGAGTAACTCACGCATAGAACTATTAGGCACGCAAAGTCTATTTTCTCTAAACAAGTACCCATCTAGTCTATAGAATATACCAAACGTTGTCTTCTCACATGCACTAAACGCACTAGCAAAATCATCATCGTTAGCATACAATTCTTTAACATATTCAAACCCCAGTAGCTTTGCATTTAATGTAGAGACAAGGGCGTACCTTCCGGAGAGTGCATCAGCCACAATATTTTCCTTACCTTGTTTGTATTTGATTACATAAGGAAAGGTTTCAATGAATTCCATGCACTTGGCATGCCTTCTATTTAACTTACTTTGTCTCTTCAAGTGCTTCAAGGACTCATGATCGGTATGTATGACAAACTCTCTCGGCCACAGGTAATGTTGCCAAGTCTCCAACGCTCTCACCCATGCAAAAAACTCCTTATCATATGTCAAGTAATTCAATGCTTCCCCATTTAGCTTTTCGCTAAAGAATGTTATTGGCCAATTTTCCTGCATCAAAATAGCTCCAATGCCTATTCCTGAAGCATCAAACTCAATCTCAAAAGTTTTAGAAAAATTAGGTAGCATAAAGAAGCACCACATAACCGTTCTTTAATCTCATTAAATGCATGCTCTTGCTCCATACCCCATTTAAAACCCACGGATTTTTTGACAATTTCAGTGAGTGGTGCGGCTAGTGTACTAAAATCTTTAACAAATCGATGATAAAAACTAGCCAAACCATGAAAACTTCTTACTTCCGTGATTGACTTAGGTGTGGGCCACTCTTTGATAGCATTCACCTTTTCCTCATCCACTGCAATCTCTTCCGAACTAACAACATAGCCAAGAAACACAACTTTGTCCAAGCAAAAGGAACATTTCTTTAAATTTGCATATAATTTTTCTTTTCTTAAAACATCAAGCACACAATGCATAAAAGCTCCCTTGATATCACTCGCCTTAGCATAAAAGCTCACTTGTTTCTCTGTTTTTCTCTCATTTTTTTTCCACTTCTTTTTGCTTTTCACTCTCTTTTATGTTTCCACTCTCTTTTTTCTCATCTTTTTTTGAACTCTTGGTCTCACAAGTTTTTTTCAACTCATTCTCTCTTTTCAATTTCATTTGATCCTCATACACTTGTTTTGGAGTCACCGACACAAGAGTAATGGTTTTATTGTCTTTGACGAATGAGTGCCTGTTCTTGAACCCGTCATAAATAACCTTTCTATCAAATTGCCATGGCCTGCCCTACAATATGTGACCCGCATGCATTGGAACAACATCACAAAGTACTTCATCCTTGTAATTCCCAATCGAAAAGAAAACTAACACTTGTTTATTTACCCGAACCTCCCCACAATCATTCAACCACTGCAATTTATAAGGTCTAGGGTGTTTCAAGGTATGTAAATTCAGTTTCTCTACTAAAGTAGTGCTAGCCACATTAGTGCAACTTCCCCCCATCAATGATCATACTACATATCGTGTTGTTGACGTGGCATCTAGTATGAAATATATTCTCCCTTTGCTGTTCCATGTCATCCCCCACAACTTGGGCACTTAGAGTACGCATTGCCACAAGTGACTCTCCCTCCACCGAGTACTCCACATCATCATCACAAGTATCTTCAAGTTGCGGCATCTGGTCATCATCACTCTCACTTTCGGTTTCCACCTCTCCATCAACACGTGCAATCATGGTCCTCTTATTTGGGCATTGTGAGGCTATGTGACGTACTCCCAAACAACGAAAATATTTAATATCACGGTTACGAGTTTGGGTTTCGGTTTTACCTTTGTTGGCAATAGGAACATCATCTTTCCTTTTTGGGGGTTTGGTTTTGGACTTTGAAATAGCCCCTTCGTCCTTCCTCCCATTCGGCCTCCATGAATTAGAAGAGCTTGAATTTTGAAATGACCAAGTTCCTTTCTTTTTAAGCTGTCATTCTATTTTATGGCCATGTGAACCATGTCCTCCAACTCCACGTAATGTTGCAACTCCACCACGTTGGCAATGTCCCGATTCAACCCACTCAAGAACCTTGCCATGGTAGCTTCTCTATCCTCCTCTACATTAGCCCAGATCATAGCGACCTCCATCTCCTTGTAGTAATCATCCACACTCCGATGGCCTTGCGTAAGGCTTTGTAATTTCTGATACAAGTCCCTATAGTAGTGACTAGGGACAAACCGCCTCCTCATGATGGCCTTAATTTTCGCCCACGTCACGATAGGCCTCTCATGGTTCTTTCTCCTGTTTATCACAAGTTGATCCCACTATATTATAGCATAGTCAATAAACTCAATCACAGCGAGTTTTACCTTTTTCTCCTCGGAGTAGTTGTGGCACTCAAAGATCAACTCCACCTTCGTCTCCCACTCCAAGTATACTTCAGGATCATTTTTCCCTTGGAATGAGGGTATCTTCACTTTGATACTTCCCAAGTTATTGTCAATTCGCTCCCCATTTCTATCTCCTCTATTCCCAAGTCCACTCCCAAATCTGCCCAAGCTTGCATTAGAGGCTCGATCGTCTTAATCTAGGTCATCCCCATAATCATCTTCATACACGAACCGAGGCTGATTCCTCTCTCTTCGTTGCACATTAGGAGCTCTCAGTGGCTGCCCCTTTTGTGCGCTAGACTCAGCTTTGTCAAGCCGTTTATACACTTCATCAAATCGCAAGTTCAACTATTGAAACTTTTGCTCCAAGGCCTTGTAGAAAACTTTTGCGTCCATTATGTCCATCCTTTCATGTGCTTCATCGGACGAGCCTTTGTTTGTTTCTCGAGACATGTTTAGTAACCTGCAAAACAAAGTTAGAAAACCTCACAAGCACTCCCTCATGTGTTTGCACGCAAACTATGTCACTCCACTCGTGTATCACTCAAATTCGGCTTTTACCCTCTTATAAGCTCACACTCTCTTGCATTTTTCCACTCTTTAGTTCCCTCTTTTAGTTATTTATTGAACTTAACCAATCTCAATCAGAAATTTCCTTATAGCAATCCAAACTCAACAATTTGATTCACTAAAAATGAGATTTTAGGAATGAAACAAAGGGAACAAAAAGAGCACAAGAAAAGTTTATAGAGTAGAACAAGAAGAAATTATTCTCAATTTTTGTTGGGGGGGTTGCTGAATTTTTGTTCTTTCTTGTCATTTTGGGGGCGTTTTGCAGAGAGGGTCGTTTCCTCCCAAACAAGTGGTAATTTTCGTTCGAAACGGACACAGTTGAATTTTGGGGTCAAACTTGGTCTTTTTGGCCCTTTTGTGGGTGTTTTGCTCAAAAGGTCGTTTACACCCAAAAAGAATGGTATTTTCCATCTAAAACGGACGTCGTCGAATTTTCTGGTCAAAATTGGCCTTTTTGGGCTTTTGCGGGCTTTTTGTTTAGAAAGCTGTTTCGACAATAAAAGTGGTATTTTTTGGTCGAAACGGACACAATTGACTTTTTAGGTCAAACTTGGTCTTTTTGAGCCTTTAGTGGGCGTTTTCCTCAGAATGTTGTTTTCATCCAAACAAGTGGTAGTTTTCGTCCAAAATGGATACAGCTGAATTTCTGGGTAAAACTTGGTCTTTTTGGGCATTTTTGGTTCCACCCAAAATAATGTTGTTTTTCCTCCGAAACAAACACAATTGAAATATATGGTTGAACTTGGTCTTTTTGGGATTTTTGGAGGAGTTTTTCGTAAAGGCCGTTTCTGCCCAAACAAGTGATATTTTTCGTTCGAAACGGACACAACTGAATTTTTAGGTCGAACTTTGTCTTTTTGGGCATTTTGGGATCACTTTGTAGAGAGGGCTATTTCCACAAAAACAAGTAGTATTTTTGGGCGAAACGGACGCATTTGATTTTTCTAGTCAAATTTGGTCTTTTTGGACCTCTTGTGGGCGTTTCGCTCAGAGGGCAATTTTCACCCCAAAAACAAAAGCGGTATTTTTCGTGCAAAATGGATGCATTTGATCTTTATGGTCAATATTGTCCTTTTTGGGCATTTGGGAACGTGTTGCTACTTCGGCTATTTCTACAAAAAAAAAAAAGTAATATTTTTCGTCCGAAACGGACACAGTTCAATTTTCAAGTCAAACTTGGTCTTTTTTGGCATTTTCGGGGCGTGGATGATTACTACAAGGAGATGGAGGTCTCTATGATCCGGGCTAATGTCGAGGAGGATAGAGAAGCTACCATGGCAAGGTTCTTGAATGGGTTGAATCGGGACATTGCCAACGTGGTGGAGTTGCAACATTATGTGAAGTTGGAGGACATGGTTCACATGGCCATAAAAGTGGAACGACAGCTTAAAAGGAAAGGAACTGGGTCATGTCAAAATTCAAGCTCCTCTAATTCATGGAGGCCGAATGGGAGGAAGGACGAAGGGGCTGTTTCAAAGTCCAAAACCGAACCTCCAGAAAGGAGAGATGATGTTCCCATTGCCAACAAAGGTAAAACCAAAACCCAAACTCGTAACCGTGATATTAAATATTTTCGTTGTTTGGGAGTAGGTCACATAGCCTCACAATGCCTAAATAAGAGGACCATAATTGCACGTGTTGATGGAGAGGTGGAAATCGAAAGTGAGAGTGATGATGACCCGATGCCACAACTTGAAGATGCTTGTGATGATGATGTGGAGTACTCGGTGGAGGGAGAGTCACTTGTGGTAAGGCGTGCTCTAATTGCCCAAGTTGCGGAGGATGACATGGAACAATAAAGGGAGAATATATTTCATACTAGATGCCACGTCAACAACAAGGTATGTAGTATGATCATTGATGGGGAAAGTTGCACTAATGTGACTAGCACTACTTTAGTAGAGAAACTGAATTTACATACCTTGAAACACCCTAAACCTTATAAATTGCAGTGGTCGAATGATTGTGGAGAGGTTCGGGTAAATAAACAAGTGTTAGTTTCCTTTTCGATTGGGAAGTACAAGGATGAAGTACTTTGTGATGTTGTTCCAATGCATGCGGGTCACATATTGTTGGGCAGGCCATGGAAATTTGATAGGAAGGTTATTCATGACGGGTTCAAGAATAGGCACTCATTCGTCAAAGACAATAAAACCATTACTCTTGTGCCGTTGACTCCAAAACAAGTGTATGAGGATCAAATGAAATTGAAAAGAGAGAATGAGTTGAAAAAAACTTGTGAGACCGAGAGTTCAAAAAAAGATGAGAAAAAAGAGAGTGGAAACATAAAAGAGAGTGAAAAACAAAAAAGAAGTAGAAAAAATGATAGAAAAATAGAGAAACAAGTGAGCTTTTATGCTAAGGCGAGTGATATCAAGGTGATGAGAATCAACGAGCACCATCAGAGGATCAGTTACATGTTCCAGTTAGGCCTATTACTAGGGAAAGATCCAAGAAAAATCAAAGTAACACTTAATGGGCTAATTCAAGAGACTTGGCCCATGTCTACAATAGTTAAGCCCAAATTAGACCCATCGGGCAGTCAAGGCCAAATCCATCTCATCAAAGCAAGCGAATGGGCTTAGACATGAACTCAAATGGGCCAAGTCATGTGGACCACGAAATTCTAATCATATTTATTTTATTATTTTAAATCTTTTAATTATTTTTAGGCTGATTTATAAGCTTGATTGCCAAGTAAATCATTTCCTTTTCCAACTAGGAATGTAAGGCAAATTAGGAAACATTCTTATTCTTTATTTAGCAATTAGATTTTAGGGTTTCCTTTTTCCTCCATGTAGACCCACGAATTTCAAAATGTATTAGGGTTTCTTTTCTTATTCTCTTGGCCACTTATTTAAGGGGCTTTGTAGACCTACGAATTTCACATTACTTTGATTAATAAAAATTGTGAGAGTTTTCTCTTTAGTTCTTCAGAGAACTTTTCTTGAACTTATCAAGAGTTTCTTGTGGCGTTCAAACTTATATCTTTGATTCGTGATTCATTATAATCATTGGGTCAAGATCATTATACCATTGGTTCGCGTTTCGTTCATAAACGTTGGGTCAAGGTAATCTATCTTTCAATTTCTGTATTTTTAGCTCGTTCAAAATCTGATTTAGTTTCGATCTTCGCGAAGAAACCCTAAGTTGATTTCGGGTCTCACTAATCCTTGGTGAGGTTCGCATCATTTGGTATCAGAGTAAGGTCTAAATCAGGTTTCACCTATCCTCTTTATTCTTCTTCGTTCATCGTTTTCTTTTCCTTCATACTTGAACTTTCTTGGCCGAAATATTTATATTTGGTTAAATTTTTTTTTTTTTCTTTGGTACTGAGTATCTTCATTCTTGATTTAAGTTGCTGAAAAAAAAATAAAAAAAAAACAGAAACAAAAGAAAAGAAACAGAATAAAAAAGAAAAAGCAGCTCCAAAATTCAAAATTTATTTCTTCTTGTTCTATTCCACAAATTTATCCTTTGTGCTCTTCTTGTTCACTTTACTTTTGTCCTAAATCTCATTCTTAGTTAAATTGATTTGTTGAATTTGAATTATTATGAGAAATTTCTGATTGAGTTTGGTTAAGTTCGATAAAGAACTAAAAGAGTGAACTAAAGAGTGGAAAAAGACAAGAGACTGTGAGCTCATAAGAGGGTAAAAGCCAAATTTGAGTGAAACACGAGTGCGAGTGCCATCAATCTTGAGGGAAACTTGTGAGGGAGTGTTTGTGAGGTTTGCTAACTTGGTTTTGCAGATTATTAAACATGTCTCAAGAAACAAACAAAGGCTCATCTAATGAAGAACCAGAAATGATGGACGTCGTGGATGTCGAAGTTTTCTACAAAGCCTTAGAGCGAAAGTTTGAACAATTGAACTCGAGATTTGATGAAATGTATGAACGACTAGACAAAGCTGAGTCTAGTTCACGGCAACCAACTAAAACTCCTACCGTACAACGACGAGAGAGAAATCTACCTCGGTATGAATATAAAGATTATGATGGGGATGACCTAGATGAAGATGATCGCATCTCTAATGCGAGCTTGGGCAGATTTGGCCGTAGGTATGGCAATAGAGAAGATAGATATGGGGAGAAAATCGATAATAACTTTGGAAGCATCAAGATGAAGATTCCATCATTCCAAGAGAAGAACGACCCTGAAGCATACTTGGAGTGGGAGAAGAAGATGGAATTGAACTTTGAGTGCTGCAACCACTCTGAGCATAAAAAGGTAAAACTCGTTGTAATTGCATTTGTTGATTATGCTATAATATGGTGGGATCAACTTGTGATGAACAGAAGGCGAAACCATGAGAGGCCTATTGAGACGTGGGCTAAAATAAAGGCCATAATGAGGAGAAGATTTGTCCCTAGTCATTACTATAGGAATTTGTACCAGAAGTTACAAAGTCTTACTCAAGGCTATCGGAGCGTGGATGATTACTACAAGGAGATGGAGATCGCTATGATTTAGGCTAATGTCAAGGAAGATAGAGAAGCAACAATGACAATGTTCTTGAATGGGCTGAATCGGGAGATTGCCAACATGGTGAAGTTGCAACATTATGTGGAGTTGGAGGACATGGTGCACATGGCAATAAAGGTGGAATAGCAACTTAAAAGGAAGAGAACTCGGTTATTTCAAAACCCGGGCTCTTCTACTTCGTGGAGGCTGAATGGGAGAATAGACAAAAGGGCTATTTCAAAGTCCAAAACTGAACCACGAAAAAGGAGAGACGATTTGCCCAATGTCAACAAAGCATATGTTGATGGAAAGATGGAAACCAACAGCGAGAGTGATAATAACCAGATGCTACCGCATAGGGATGCTTGTGACGGTGATGTAGAGTACTTGGTGGAGGGTGAGTTATTTGTTGATTGGCGTGCTCTAAGTGCTCAAGTCGCGGAGGATGACATGGAACAATAAAGGGAAAATGAGGCTCAAATGAAATTGAAAAGAGAGAATGAGTTGAAAAAAACTTGTGAGACCGAGAGTTCAAAAAAAGATGAGAAAGAGGAGAGTGAAAAAAATGAGAGAAAAACGGAAAAACAAGTGAGTTTTTATGCTAAGGCGAGTGATGTCAATATGGCTTTTTATACAAATCAACCTATATTTGTACTCTTGTACAAAAAGGCTTGTTTTACCACTAACGAAATTAACAAATCTTTGCCTAGTGTTGTAGTTTATATGTTGCAGGAATATAAGGACATGTTTTCTAACGATGTGCATAGCGATTTTCTACCTTATAGAGGGATTGGGAATTAAATCGATTGTGTGCCCTGCGCAATGATTCTTGACCAACCAGTAGCCTATAGGCATAATTCGGAGGACACAAAGGAACTTCAAAGGCAAGTTGAGGAGTTGATGGCCAAAGGACACGTACGAGAAGGCAGGAGTTCGTGCGCGGTACCAGTGCTACTTGTGCTTAGGAAGAATGGGACTTGGCGAATGTTTGATAATTTCCAAACTATTAACAACACTCTGGTGAAGATTCGAGGATGAATCATTTTGAAGAGAGGGGGAATGATGAGAATCAACGAGCACCATCAGATGATCAGGTTCATGTTACAGTTAGGCCTATTACTAGGGAAAGATCCAAGAAAAATCAAAGTAACACTTAATGGGCTAATTCAAGAGACTTGGCCCATATCTACAATAGTTAAGCCCAAATTAGGCCCATCGGGCAGTCAAGGCCAAATCCATCTCATCAAAGCAAGCGAATGGGCTTAGACATGAACTCAAATGGGCCAAGTTATGTGGACCACGAAATTCTTATCATATTTATTTTATTATTTTAAATCTTTTAATTATTTTTAGGCTGATTTGTAAGCTTGATTGCCAAGTAAATCATTTTCTTTTCCAACTAGGAATGTAAGGTAAATTAGGAAACATTCTTATTCTTTATTTAGCAATTAGATTTTAGGGTTTCCTTTTTCCTCCATGTAGACCCACGAATTTCAAAATGTATTAGGGTTTCTTTTCTTATTCTCTTGGCCACCTATTTAAGGGGCTTTGTAGACCTACGAATTTCACATTACTTTGATTAATACAAATTGTGAGAGTTTTCTCTTTAGTTCTTCAAAGAACTTTTCTTGAACTTATCAAGAGTTTTTTGTGGCGTTCAAACTTATATCTTTGATTCGTGATTCATTATAATCATTGGGTCAAGATCATTATACCATTGGTTCGCGTTTCGTTCATAAACGTTGGGTCAAGGTAATCTATCTTTCAATTTCTATATTTTTAGCTCGTTCAAAATCTGATTTAGTTTCGATCTTCGCGAAGAAACCCTAAGTTGGTTTCGGGTCTCACTAATCCTTGGTGAGGTTCGCATCACAAGGGTGCTTTGTATGCGAACCGGCCTATATTTGTACTATTGTACAAAGAGGCGTGTTTTAGTGCTAACGAATTTGACCAATCTTTGCCTAGTGTTGTTGTTTCTTTGTTGCAGGAATTTGAGGACGTGTTCCCTAACGATGTGCCTAGTGGATTGCCACATATTCGAGGCATTGAGCATCAAATTGACTTTGTGCCGGGTGCAACAATTCCTAACCGACCAGCCTATAGGAGTAATCCAGAGGAGACGAAGGAACTTCAAAGGCAAGTGGAGGAGTTGCTAGCCAAGGGACACGTAAGAGAGAGCATGAGTCCGTGCGCAGTACCGGTACTACTTGTGCCTACGACTGTACTATTCATTAGCCTAGGGTTTTCTTTTATTGTTAGCAACCTATTTAAGAAACTTGTATCCCACGGGAAAACCACATTACTTTTTATTAATACAATTGTAAGAGTTTTCTCTTAAGTTCTTTAGAGAACTTTTCTCGAACTTATCAAGAATTTTTTGTGGCGTTCAAACTCAATACCTTCGATTCATGATTCACTTATAATCATTGGGTCAAGGTGGTTACTCTATAACTTTGGTTCGCATTTCATTTATAAATGTTGGGTCGAGGTAATCTATCTTTCAATTTATGTATTTCTTATTTTGTTACTAATCTGAATTTAGTTCGATCCTTTGCGAAGAAACCCTAAGTTGGTTTTGGGGGTTTCGGGTCTCACTCATCCTTGGTGAGGTTCACATTACCAAAATGATCAAGTTTGACCGAAAAAGTCAATTGTGTATGTTTTGGACCAAAAATACCAATTTATTTTTATGGAAACGGCCTTCTGAACAAAAAGCCCTTGAAATACCCAAAAAGACCAAGTTTTACCAGTAAAGTCAATTGTGTCTGTTACCGACAAAAACAATACTTTTTCATGTGGAAACGGCCTTCCAAGCAAAAGCCCCCCCAAAAGGCCCAAAAAGGCCAAGTTTAACCTGAAAAGTCAATTGTGTCCGCTTTCGACCAAAAATACCACGTTGGTCGGTGGAAATGTCCTTCTATGCAAAAGGCTCCCAAATAGCCCAGAAAAGATCAAGTTTGACCAGAAAAGTCAATTGTATCCGTTTTTGACCTAACATATCACTTTCTTGAGTGGAAACGACCTTCAAAGTACAATGCCACAAAAGGCCCAAAAAGATCAAGTTCGACCAGAAAAGTCAATTATGTCCGTTTCCGATCAAAAATACTACTTTGGTCGATGGAAACAGCCTTCTGAGCTAAATGCCCCCAAAAGGCCCAGAAAAGACCAAGTTTGACCCAAAAAGTCAACTGTGTCTGTTTTCAACCAAATTTAGAACTTTGGACAGTGGAAATAGCTTTTAGAGAAAAACACCACCAAATGTCCCAAAAAGACCAAGTTTCGACCAAAAAATACCAATTTGGTAAGTGGAAACGGCCATCTGAGCAGAACACTCCCAAAAGGCCCAAAAAGACCAAGTTTGACCGTAAAAGTCAAATGTGTCTGTTTTCGACCAAAAATACCTCTTTGGTCAGTGGAAATTCCCTTCCGAGCAAAACGCCCCCAAAGACACCACTTTGGTCGGTAGAAATAGCCTTCAGAGAAAAACGCCCCCAAAAGGCCGAAAAAAACCAAGTCTGACTAGAAAAATCAACTATGTCCATTTTCGGCCAAAAATACCACTTTTTTTGGGTGGAAAAAGCCTTTTGAGCAGAACGCCCCCAAAGGGCCTAAAAAGACCAAGTTTAACTGGAAAAGTAATTTGTGTCTATTTTTGGGCAAAAATACTAGTTCTTTTGGGTGCAAATGGCCTTCTGAGCAAACTGACACCAAAAAGACCGTGTTTGATCAGAAAAGTCGACTGCATCCATTTTCGTCCTGAGAAACCATTTTTTTGCGTGCAAATGCCCTTCTTAGCAAGATGCCCCTGAAAGGCCCAAAAAGTCCTAGTTTGACAAGAAATGTCAATTATGTCCGTTTTCGATAAAAAAAAAAAAAAAAAAAAAAATTCATTTTTTTGGGTGAAAACGGCCTTTCAGAACAAAATACCGCCAAAATATCCAAAAAGATCAATTTTGACAAGAAAAGTCAGCAGTGTCCATTTCCAAAGAACAATACCAATTTGGTCGGTGGAAACGGTCTTTTACACAAAACGGTCTCAAAGCCCCAAAAAGACCAAGTTTGACCGAAAAAGTCCACTGTGTCTGTTTTTGACAAAAAATACCACTTTTTTTTTTTTTGTGTGTGTAAATGGCCTATTTAGGAAAACGCACTCAAAAGACTAAATTTAACCCAAAAAGTTAACTGTGTCCGTTTTCGACCAAAATACCACTTTGGTCGATGGAAACGGCCTTTTGAGGAAAACGTTTCCAAAAGGCCCAAAAAAACTAACTTTGACCGAAAACGTCAATTGTGTTTGTTTTCAACCAAAGATACTATTTTTTTTTTAGTGGAAACGATCTTTTGAGTAAAACGCCCCTAAAAGGCCTAAAAAGACCAAGTTTGATCAGAAAAGTCAACTGTGTCAATTTTCAACCGAAAATACGATTTTGGTCGGTGGAAACGGCCTTCAGAGCCAAAAGCCAGCTCAACGCCCAAAAAAACCAAGTTTCGCCAAAAAATTCAACTTTGTCCATTTTCGACAAAAAATACCACTTTTGTCGATGGAAACGACCATCCGAGCAAAATGCCCCCAAAAGGCCAAAAAAATTCTTGTTTAACCGTAAATGTCAACTGTGTTCGTTTTTTTCCAAAAAGACTATTTTTTTTTTGTGGAAACGGCCTTTTGAGCAAAACACCCTCAAAAGGCAAAAAAGGACAAAGTTTGACGAAAAATTTCAATTGTGTCTATTTTTTTCCAGAAAAATCTGCAGCGTCAATTTTCAATAAAAAATACCATTTTTTTCGGGTAGAAATGCCTTCTGAAAAAAATAACCCCAAAAGGCCCAAAAAGACCAAGTTTGACCTGAAAAGTCAAATGTGTTAATTTTCAACTAAGTATACCATTTTTTTGGGTGGAAATGAGTTTCTGAGCAAAACTCCCCAAAATGCCCAAAAGACCAAGTTTGAGTTGAAAAGTCAATTGTGATGCGAACCTCACCAAGGATTATTGAGACCCAAAATCAACTTAGGGTTTCTTCGCAAGGATAAAACTAAATCATATTTATAAACAAATAGATAAGAACACAAAAATACAAAATTTAGGATAGATTATCTTGACCTAACGTTTATGAACGAAACGCGAACTAACGGTATAAGGAACAATCTTGACCCGATGATTATAACGAATCACGAACCAAAGATATACGGTTTAAACACCACAAAAAATTCTTGATAAGTTCGGGAAAGTTCTTTGAAGAACTTAAGAGAAAACTCTCACAATTGTATTAATCAAAGTAATATGTTTTTCCCGTGGGATACAAGTCTCTTAAATAAGTGACCAACAATAAAAGAAAACCCTAGGCTAATGAATAGTGCAGCCGTGAACAATGTCGGTGAACAGTACATGAATAGTAGCGGCCACAATAGAAATAAAAGAAAACCCTAGAGGACTAAGGAATCCCACAGAAATAAGGAAACCTTACTCCTAATCTAAAAAGGAAATGATTAATTCTTAATCTAAAAAGGAAAAGGCTCAATTGGCAATCTTGCCTTACAAATTATCAAATAAATAACCTAAATTAAAAATAAAACACTAATAAATAAAATAAATATGCTAAGAAGTTTGTGGTCCACATGACTTGGCCCATTTGAGTTCATGTCTAAGCCCATTTGCTTACCTTGATGAGATGGATTAGGCCTTAATTGTCCGATAGGCCTAATTTGGGCTTAACTATTGTAGACATGGGCCAAGTCTCTTGAATTAGCCCATTAAGTGCTGTTTTAATTTTCTTGGATCTTGCCCAAGTAATAGGCCCAACTAGAACATGTAGCTGATCCTCTGATGGTGCTCGTTGATTCTCATCATTCCCCCTTTCTTCAAAAAGATTTGTCCTCGAATCTTCACCATAGTGTTGTTAATAGTTCGGTAATCGTCAAACAATCGCCAAGTCCCTTCCTTCCTAGGCACAAGTAGCACTGGTACCGCGCACGGACTCATTCTTTCTCGTACGTGTCCTTTGGCCATCAACACCTCAACTTGCCTTTGAAGTTCCTTTGTCTCCTACAAATTATGCCTATAATCTGGTTGGTCAGGAATCATTGCGCAGGGCATAAAATCAATTTGATGCCCAATCCTTCTATAAGGTAGAAATCCGCTATGCACATCATTAGGAAACATGTCCTTATATTCCTGCAACGAATAAACTACAACACCAGACAAAGATTTGTCAATTTCGTTAGGGTAAAACAAGCCTCTTTGTATAAGAGTATAAATATAGGTTGATTTGTATAAAAAGCCATCTTGAACTCTTTTCACTCTCCTCTTTCTCATCTTTTTTTGAACTCTAAATCTCACAAGTTTTTTTCAACTCATTCTCTCTTTTCAATTTCATTTGATCCTCATTATCCATTTATTGTTCCATGTCATCCTTCGTGACTTGAGCACTTAGAGCACGCCAATCCACAAGTAACTCACCCTCCAACAGGTACTCCACATCTCCATCACAAGCATCCCTATGCGGTAGCATCTGGTCATCATCACTCCTGATGTCGGTTTCCATCTCTTCATCAACATATGCTATCATGGTCCTCTTATTTAGGCATTGTAAAGCTATGTGACCTACTCCCAAACAGTGAAAACATTTAATATCATGGTTACGAGTTTGGGTTTCGATTTTACCTTTGTTGACATTGGGCAAACCGTCTCTCCTTTTTCGTGGTTCGATTTTGGACTTTGAAACAACCCTTTCGCCTTTCCTCCCATTCGGCCTCCATGAAGTAGAGGAGCCCAGGTTTTGAAATGACCCAGTTCCTTTCATTTATAAATCTGATTTAGTTCGATCCTCGCAAAGAAATCCTAAGTTGGTTTTGGGTCTCACTAATCCTTGGTGAGGTTCGCACTATTTGGTAATCAGACCAAGGTTTAAATCGAGTTTCATCTATCCTTTTCTTTTTTCGTTTATTGTTATCTATTCATTCCTACTTTAACTTTTTTTTGGCCGAAATATATAATCAAATCTAGTCAAATTTTCGTTTGTTTTTCCTTGGTACTGTTTATCTTCATCTAGATTTAAAGTTGCTACCCCTAAAAAAAAAAAAAAAAAAAAAAAAAAATGAAAACAAATAAAAAAAAATCCAGCAACTCTGAAATTCGAAATTTATTTCTTCTTGTTCTATTCCGCAAACTTATCATTTTTGCTCTTCTTGTTCACTTAACTTTTGTCCTAAATCTCATTCTTAGTAAAATTGATTTGTTGAGTTTGAATTGTCACGAGAAATTTCTGATTGAGTTTGGTTAAGTTCAATAAAGAACTAAAAGAATGAACTAAAGAGTGGAAAAAGACAAGAGAGTGTGAGCTCATAAGAGGGTAAAAACCAAATTTGAGTGAAACACAAGTGAGAGTGCCATAAATCTTGAGGGAAACACGTGAGGGAGTGTTTGTGAGGTTCACTAACTTTGTTTTGCAGATTATTAAACATGTCTCAAGAAACAAATAAAGACTCATCTAATGAAGCACCGAAAAGAATAGACGTCGTGGATGTCAAAGTTTTCTATAAAGCCTTGGAGCAAAAGTTTGAATGATTGAACTCGCAATTGGATGAAGTGCATGAGCAACTCGACAAAGTTGAGTCTAGTTCATAAAGGGGGTAACCACCTAAAGCTCATAATGTACAACGACGAGAGAGGAATCTGCTTCTGTATGAATATGAAATTGACGGTTGAGATAACCTAGAGAAAGAAGATCACACATCTAATGCGAGCTTGGGCAGATTCGGGTGTGGATACGGGAATAAAGGTGATAGGTATAGGGAGCAGATCGATAATAACTTTGGAAGCATCAAGATAAGGATTCCGTCATTCTAAGGGAAGAACGACCCTGAAGCGTACTTGGAGTGGGAGAAGATGATGGATTAAACTTTGAGTGCCACAACTACTCTGAGCACAAAAAGGTAAAACTCATTGTAATTGTATTTATTGATTATGCTATAATATGGTGGGATCAACTTGTGATGAACAGAAGGCGAAACCATGAGAGGCCTATTGGGACGTGGGCTAAAATGAAGGCCATAATGAGGAGGAGGTTTGTCCTTAGTCACTACTATAGGGATTTGTACCAGAAGTTACAAAGTCTTACTTGAGGATATCGGAGCTTAGATGATTACTACAAGGAGATGGAGATCGCTATGATCCGGGCTAATGTCGAGGAAGATAGAGAAACTACTATGGTAAGGTTCTTGAATAAGCTGAATTGGGAGATTGCCAACGTGGTGGAGTTGCAACATTATGTGGAGTTGGAGGACATGGTGCACATGGAAACAAAGGTGGAACGACAACTTAAAAGGATGGGAACTCTGTCATTTCAAAACCCAGGCTCCTCCACTTCATAGAGGCCTAATAGGAGGAGAAATGAAGGGGTTGTTTTTGCATCCCAAACCGAACCACCAAACACGAGAGATGATGTGCCCAATACCAACAAAGGTAAAACGGAAACCCAAACTTGTAATCGTGATATTGAATGTTTTTGCTATTTGGGAATAGGTCACATAGCTTCACAATGCCCAAATAAGAAGACCATGATAGTACATATCACACCCCACCCTGGACACCCGTCCCTGTGGGGCCGGCGTGACGTCGACACGCTCTCACCTAAATGACAATCACTATAGACGACAACATACACACATAAATATATAATCACAAAAGCCAACCAAATATATATACATTCTCTACTCGGGGACACTCTTGTCCCTACAAAATTCTCAATAACATCCAAGATACAAAACCCAAAACCTCTCATTTTAATCGCCTCAAGTAATACCCCCAAGAAACTCATTCCCTATCGCACTTCCGGATATGACCTATTGCCAGTAGAGAACAAACGCCTATCTACAGCACCTGCGAGTGTACTGTCTTCTTAATAAAAGTATTTTAAAATAATAATATATTCTAAATAATACAACATTTAAATGGATCAAGCATAATGCGTACAAACAAACACATTTTGAACAGTAGTGTAAAAATCATATACCACGAGAAAACTCATTCTTCCTACTATTCAGAATCATCATCTATATATATATATATATATATATATATATATATATATATCAAATGTATGAAATTCATCCAAACCATCAGCATAAAATAATATGATAAAACACTAAGACGATATAATAAAATACCACATCACCATATATGACAAAACACCAAATACGACAAAACACTGCACCTCAAACACCACACCACTCTCTCTAGCTAGCCATAGTGATCGTTTTAACCTCACGATCGGGAGTTACAATGGTACCGTACCATCCGTTAGGATATGCCTTCCTAGCGGAACAAACTGCGTAGTATAATCCACACCCCTTTCAGGGAGAAATATATAATCCACACCCCTTACGGGGAGAATATCCAAAATCACGTTTTTCATTCTCTTTTAAAAATACCCACTTATTTCAGCAAAAACCATTTTTCCACCTTTGTTTTAGAAAACTAGGCATTTTTCCACTCTCCTTTAAAACCACCAAATTCAACGTATCATTTTTCAACTTTCTTTTAAAACCAACATAATTCAACGAAAATCCACTTTATCAACTCACCCAAAACCTGCTTGATCCATATCATTTATAAAATCGTCTCGTTTTAAGTAACACATATTTCATCATATATATATGAAAATAGATTTTGGCAAGAAGACAGTACACTCACCTGATTATCTGCTCCGAAGACTTTTACCGCCTATTCTCTACCGGTACTCCGGTGCCTGCGAACCTAATAGTGGCAGAGCCTAAATTAATATTTTATGTAAAATAACCTAATCATGCCATGCAATCATAAATCCCGTAATTTCATATTCCCCTCTTTTTATTATGAATATTACTATTCCGCTAATATTGCTCCATTTTAAGTTTATTCTATCGAATTTATTCATGCGAGCGGTCTCACTATTTCTTATCGTCGTTTCAATATTTTTTATGCTAGTAATTAGTTTCATGATTAATCACGAGACAATTAAATACATATTTTAAGAGAGTTCTGAATTTTACCTTCCCCGGATTTTCCACCGGTCCGCAAGATGAGTTTTAGGTTTTATTGGGGTGTTTTGTGCAATTTCCTCCTTTTTCTTTTCCTTTTTCTTCTTATTTCTTTTCTTCTTCCTCTTTCTCCCGTTTCCTATTTTCTATTTTGTGTTTCTGACCCGCCATCGCCTAGGCGAGATTTCCACCGCCTAGGCGAGCTTCCTCCGCTTGCTCCCCTGTTTTCTACCATCACTCTTTACCTCTCTTTCCTTCGACGATCACCCCTATTCTAACGTCCATGTACACACAACACACTAATGGACACCACATACACACACCGTAACAATTTAAAAACACACACACACTGCAGACCCACACACATATGCATTGCTCTCTCTCTCTAACTTATTGTCGGCGAACCATCGGATGGCCACACGACTACAACGGCGACACACACACACTTCAGCAACAACGGTGACGATCAAAACACGCACCACCGCCACCGCCGGAACACCTACACACACACGGTACACACAATACACACACAGTAACTCTAAACAGAAATAGAAAATGCACACCTGACCACACACATACGCACACAGCAGCAAGCACAACAAAAACAGGGAACTCACACTCACTGGAGTGACGACCACACCGTCTACCGCTTCTCTCTCTTCAGTTTTCTCACTGCCGAACGGCAACCCACCGTCGGCCATCTTCTTCCTCTCTCTCTTCCTTCTCTCTCTATTTTCTCTTTCTTTTTATCCTCTCTCCCCCCATGTCTGTATGTATGTATGTACATATATATATATATATATATATGCTGAAAAAAGGCCCAACCCCTCACCGACCTACTGTTCCCCTCTCCGTTCTCGATTCTTCCCAATCATTCTCCCTTCTCTCTGTCATGCATGTATGGATATGTATGAATGTATGTATGTATGTATGTATATATATATATATATATATGTGTGTGTGTGTGTGTGTGTGTGTGTGTGTGTGTGTGTTTACAAATAGGGGCCGGCCAAGTGGCCCTTCCACCACCGTCTCTGTCTCTATATATATATTATATATAATTTGCACAAACCTCCCCTTTAATTTAGGTTAAGTTATAAATTGAACCAATTTCTCATTTTAAGGTTATATAAATTACAATTTGACCCCTAAAATTTTAAATTACACAATTAATAGCGCTATCCACCCCATTATTTCCTAATGTGCTCCAATGCATCTCAATTTGTACATATAAGGAAAATTAGGATCTTACAGTACATGTTGATGGAGAAGTGGAAACCAAAAGCGAGAGTGATGATGACCAGATGCTACAACTTGAGGATGCTTGTGATGATGAAGTGGAGTACCCGGTGGAAGGAGAGATACTTGTGACGTGGCATGCTTTAAGTGCTCAAGTTGCGGAAGATGACATGGAACAACAAAAGGAAGAATGAGAATCAAATGAAAATGAAAAGAGAGAATGAGTTGAACAAAACTTGTGAGATGAGTTCAAAAAAATATGAGAAAGAGGAGTGTGAAAAAAGAAACGAGTGAAAAAAATGAGAGAAAAACAAAAAAAAGAAGTGAGTTTTTATGCTAATGCGAATGATGTCAAGAGGTTTTTTTTTATACAAATCAGCCTATATTTGTACTCTTGTACAAAGAGGCTTGTTTTACTACTAACGAAATTGACAAATATTTGCCTAGTGTTGTTGTTTATTTGTTGCTGGAATATAAGGACATGTTTCATAATGATGTGCATAGCGGATGTCTTCCTAATAGAGGGATCGATCATCAAATTGATTTTGTGGCCAATGCAATGATTCCTAACCAATCAGCTAATGGGCATAACTCGGAGGAGACAAAGGAGCTCCAAGAACAAGTTGAGGAGTTGATGGCCAAAGGACACATACGAGAAAGTATGAGTCTGTGTGCAGTACGAGTGCTACTTGTGCCTAGGAAGGATGGGACTTGGCGAATGTTGGATGATTGTCGAACTATTAGCAACACTATGGTGAAGATTCGAGGACAAATCCTTTTGAAGAAAGGAGGAATGATAAGAATCAATGAGCACCATCAGAGGATACGTTACATGTTCCAATTGGGTCTATTATTAGGGCAACATCAAAGAAAAATTAATGCAACACTTAATGGGCTAATTCAAGAGACTTGACCCATATCTACAAGAGTTAAGCCCAAACTAGGCCTATCCGACAATCAAAGCCTAATTCATCTCATCAAGGCATGTGAAAGGGATTAAACATGAACTTAAATGGGCCAAGGCATGAGTACCACGAAATTCAGCATATTTATTTTATTTATTAGTCTTTTAATTTTAATTTAGGATATTTATTTGATAATTTGTAAGACATGATTTCCAAATTAGCCTTTTCCTTTTTAGATTAGGAATTAGTCTTTTCCTTTTCAGATTAGGAGTAGGGTTTCCTTGTTTCTCAAGGATTCCTCGTTCCTCTAGGGTTTCCTTTTATTTCAATTGTGCCCACCACTATTCATGTACTGTTCACCGACACTGTTCACGTGCACTATTCATTAGCCTAGGGTTTTCTTTTATTGTTGGCCACCTATTTAAGAGACTTGTATCCCATAGGAAAAAACACATTACTTTTGATTAATAAAATTGTGAGAGTTTTCTCTTTAGTTTTTCAGAGAAATTTTCCCAAACTTATCAAGAATTTATTGTGGCGTTCAAACCCTATATCTTTGGTTCGTGATTCGTTATAATCATCGGGTCAAGATCGTTCCTTATACCGTTGGTTCGCGTTTTGTTCATAAACATTAGGTCATGGCAATCTATCCTAAATTTTGTATGTTCGTGTTATTATCTGTTCATTTATAAATCTAATTTAGTTCGATCCTCACGAAAAAACCCTAAGTTGGTTTCGGGGTTCACTAATCCTTCGTGAGGTTCGTATCAATTTTATATGGTGGAAAAATTAGTTGTCTTTGTTTTCGACAAAAAATATCACTTTTTTTTGCGGAAACGGCCTTCTAAGAAAAACGCCCCCAAAATGCTCAAAAAGACCAAGTTTGACCATTGGAGTCAACTGTGTTCGTTTTCGACCAAAAATACCCTCTCTTTTTTTTGTGAAAACAACCTTAAAAGCAAATGCCCCAAAAGGCCCAAAAAGATAAAGTTTGACCGTAAAAGTCAATTGTGTCCGTTTTGGACCAAAAATACCAAAAAAAAAATTTGAAAACGACCTTCTGAACAAAATACCCGTAATACCCAGAAAGACCAAGTTTTACCAATAAAGTCAATTGTGTCTGTTATCGACAAAAATAACATTTTTTCTTGTGGAAACGACCTTCTGAGCAAAACCCCCCAAAAGGCCCGAAAAATACCAAGTTTACTTTGAAAAAGTCAACTGTGTCCGTTTTCGACTAAAAATATCACGTTGGTCAGTGGAAATGGCCTTATGACCAAAATGTCCCCAAAAAGCCCAAAAAAATCAAGTTTGACCAGAAAAGTCAATTGTGTTGGTTTTCGAATGAAAATACCACTTCTTTGGGTGGAAACGACCTTCAGAGCAAAATACCCCCAAAAGGATCAAGTTTGACCGAGAAAGTTAACTGTCTGTTTTTGACCAAAAATACCACATTTTACGATGGAAACGACCTTCCAAGCAAAACGCCCCCAAAAGGCCCAAGAAGACCTAGTTTGAACCCAAAAATCAAATATTTATGTTTTAACCTAAAAATACCACTTTGGTCGGTGGATACGGCCTTCTAAGCAAAACGCCCGCGGAAGGCCCAAAATAACCATGTTTGACCGAAAAAGACAACTGTGTCCATTTTTCACAAAAAAATCTCACTTTTTTGGGTGGAAACAGTCTTTCAGGTAAAACACCCCAAAAAGGCTCAAAAAGACTAAGTTTGACTAGAAAAGTCAACTACGTTTGTTTTCGATCGAAAATTTTATTTTTGTCAGTAGAAATGGCCTTATGAGCAAAACGCTCCCAAAAGATCCAAAAAGACCAAGTTAAACTTGAAAAGTCAACCGCGTCCATTTTCAACTAAAAATATCAGTTTTTTTTTGTGAAAACAGCTTTCAGAGTAAAACACACCCAAAAGGACAAAAAAGACCAAGTTTAACCCAAAAAGTCAACTGTGTCTGTTTCGACCAAAATTAGAACTTTGGATGCTGGAAACAACTTTCGGAGTAAAACGCCCCCAAATATCCCAAAAAGACTAACTTTCGACCAAAAAATACCAATTTGGTTGGTGGAAACACCCATCCGAGCAAAACGCTCTCGAAAGGCCCAAAAAGACCAAATTTAACCATGAAAGTCAAATGTGTCCGTTTTCAACCAAAAATAGCTCTTTGGTCAGTGGAAACAGTATTCCAAGCAAAACGACCCCAAAAATACCACAAGACCAAGTTTGGCAATAAAAGTCAACTTTGTGATGCGAACCTCACCAATGATTAGTGAGACCCGAAACCAACTTAGAGTTTCTTCACGAGGATCAAAACTAAATCAGATTTTGAGCGAACTAAAAATACAGAAATTGAAAGATAGATTACCTTGACCCAACGTTTATGAATGAAACGCGAACCAATGGTATAAGGAATGATCTTGACCCAATGATTATAATAAATCACGAACCAAAGATATAGGGTTTGAACGCCACAAGAAATTATTAATAAGTTCAGAAAAAAAGTTCTCTGAAGAATTTAAGAGAAACCTCTCACAATATTATTAATCAAAAGTAATGTATGTTTTTCCCATGGGATACAAGTCTCTTAAATAGATAAAAGAAAAAATCCTAGATAGTGAATAGTGCTCGTGAACAGTGGTGATGAACAGTAGATTACCACAATATAATATAAAAGAAAATCCTACTCCTAGAGGAATAAGGTGATGAGAATATATCAGTTGCACCAAGAGATCCGTTGCATATTCCAGTTGACCCAATAATAAGGGCAAGGGCAAAAAGATTCAAAGAAGCACTTAATGGGCTTATTCGAGAGATTGGGGCCGAAACTACAATGGTGAAGCCTAAATTAGGCCCATCGGACAGTCAAGACCTAGTCCACCTTATCAAAGCAAGTGAATGGGCTTAAACCATGATCTTGAACGGACCAAGAATGAGACCCATGAATTTTATTTTATTTATTTTATTATTTTAAATCTTTTAATTATTTTTAGACTGATTTGTAAGTCTTGATTGCCAAGTAAATCATTTCCTTTTCCAACTAGGAATGTAAGGCAAATTATGAAACTTCCTTATTCTTTATTTATCAATTAGATTTTAGGATTTCCTTTTTCCTCCATGTAGACCCACGAATTTCAAAGTGTATTAGGGTTTCTTTCTTATTCTCTTGGCCGCCTATTTAAGGGGCTTTGTTGACCTACGAATTTCACATTACTTTTGATAAATAAAATTGTGAGAGTTTTCTCTTTAGTTCTTCAGAGAACTTTTCCTGAACTTATCAAGAGTTTCTTGTGGCGTTCAAACTTATATCTTTGGTTCATGATTCATTATAATCATTGGGTCAAGATCATTATACCATTGGTTCGCATTTCGTTCATGAACGTTGGGTCAAGATAATCTATCTTTCAATTTCTATATTTTTAGTTCACTCAAAATCTGATTTAGTTTCGATCTTCGCGAAGAAACATTAAGTTGGTTTCGGGTCTCACTAATCCTTGGTGAGGTTTGCATCATTTGGTAATTAGACTAAGGTCTAAATCAGGTCTCATCTATCCTTTTTATATTTTTTTTCTCTTTCTTTCATTGTAATCAATTCATTCCTACGTTAAAAAATAGAAAAAGAAAAAAAAAAAAAAAAAAAACGAAAATTCAGCAGCCCCCCGAAAAAAACAAATTGAGAATTATTTCTTCTTGTTCTATATCATAAACTTTTCTTTGTGCTCTTTCTTGTTCGCTTTGTTTTCGTTCCTAAAATCTCATTCTTAGTGAATCAATTCGTTGAGTTTAGATTGCTACAAGGAAAATTTTGATCGAGATTGGTTAAGTTCAATAAAGAACTAAAAGAGTGGAAAAAGGAAAGAGAGTGTGAGCTCATAAGAGGGTAAAAACTGAATTTGAGTGATACACGAGTGGAGTGACATAGTTTGAGTGTAAACACGTGAGGGAGTGTATGTGAGGTTTGCTAACTTTGTTTTGCAAGTTACTAAATATGTCCCGAGAAACAAACAAAGGCTCGTCCGATGAAGCACTGGAAAGGATGGACGTCATGGACGTGAAAGTTTTTTACAAGGCCTTGGAGCAAAAGCTTCAACGGTTGAATTTGCGGTTTGATGAAGTGCATGAGCGACTAGAAAAAGTTGAGTCTAATGCACAAAAGGGGCAGCCAACCAGAGCTCCTAATGTGCAACGAAGAGAGAGGAATCAGCATCGGTTCGAATATGAAGATGATTATGGGAATGACCAAGATGAAGACGATCGCGCCTCTAACTCGAGCTTGGGCAGATTTGGGCGTAGATATGGCAATAGAGGATATAGATATGGGGAGCGACTTGATAATAACTTGGAAAGCATCAAGGTGAAGATACTGTCATTCCAAGGAAAAAACAACCCTGCAGTATACTTGGAGTGGGAGAAGAAGGTAGAGTTGATCTTCGATTGCCACAACTACTCCGAGGAGAAAAAGGTAAAACTTGTTGTAATTGAGTTTATTGACTATGCTATAATATGGTAGGATCAACTTGTGATAAACATAAGGAGAAACCATGAGAGGCCTATTGAGACGTGGGCAGAAATGAAGGTCATCATGAGGAGGCGGTTTGTCCCTAGTCACTACTATAGGGACTTATATCAGAAATTGCAAAGTCTTACATAAGGTTCTAAGTATGTGAAAGACTAGGTTTCTAATGTGGAAGAGGACCAAGAAGCAACTATGGCTAGGTTTCTAATCGGGCTAAATCGTGACATTGCAAATGTGTTGGAGTTGCAGCATTATGTTGAGTTGAGTGACATGGTGCACATGGCTATCAAAGTAGAGCAACAATTGAAGCGAAAGGGTTCCACACGAGCTGGGCAGCGATCGACTTCTTCTTCTTCTTGGAAACCGAAGGTGATACGGATGATGATTCGATGCCACCTTTGGAGAATACACATGATGTTGAATACCCGGTTGATGGAGAGCTCCTGGTTGCAAGAAGAGCTCTTAGTGCACAAGTCAAAGAAGATGAGACGATACAACAAGAGAACATCTTTCATACTAGATGCCATGTCAATGATAAAGTATGTAGCATAATTATTGATGGGGGGAGTTTTACTAATGTGGCTAGCACTAGTTTGGTGGAGAAGTTGAATTTGCCAACTTTAAAACATCCTAGGCCATATAAGTTACAATGGTTGAATGATTGTGGAGAAATTAAAGTGACTAAACAGGTACTTGTATCGTTCTCAATTGGGAAGTACAAAGACGAGGTCTTGTGTGATGTGGTGTCAATGCATGCGGGACATATTCTTTTGGGAAGACCATTGCAATTTGATCGGCAAATAACTCATGATGGTTATACCAACAGATACTCCTTTGTACTTAATAAAAAGCCAATTACTCTTGTACCATTTTCTCCAAGGCAAGTGTATGATGATCAAATGAGGTTAAAAAGAGAGAGTGACAAGAAAAATGAGAGTGAGAGGAAAACAAAAAGAGTGAGAGAGAAAAAAATTCAGAATGCGAGGGAAAAGAAAAGAAGAAACAAGTGAATTTTTATGCGAGAGAGAGTGAGATAAAAAAAAAAAGTTTTGTTTTCAAACCAACATTTGATTGTACTTTTGTACAAAGAGGTTTGTTTTACCACTAACGATCTTAACTCTTCTCTTCCTAGTGTTGTTGTTTCTCCTTTACAGGATTTTGATGATGTGTTTCCCGAAGAGATGCCAAATGGTTTGCCACCAATAAGGGGAATCGAGCATCAAATTGATTTCGTACCTGGAGCATCCATTCCAAACAGACCCGCATATAGAAGCAATCCCGAGGAAACAAAAGAGCTTGAAAGGCAGGTTAGTGAGCTTATGGAGAAAGGGTATGTACGTGAAAACATGAGTCTCGTGTGGTTCCCGTATTGCTTATACCTAAGAAAGATGGTACGTGGAGAATGTGTGTGGATTGTCGCGCCATCAACAATATCATAGTAAAGTATCGACATCCCATTCCTAGATTAGATGATATGCTTGATGAATTGCATGGTTCTTGTGTCTTTACTAAAATTGATCTTAAAAGTGGATTACATCAGATTAGGATGAGGGAAGGTGATGAGTGGAAAACCGCATTTTAAACAAAATATGGTTTATATGAGTGGTTGGTTATGACTTTTGGGTTAACCAATGCACCTAGTACGTTCATGAGATTAATGAACCATGTTTTGCGTATTTTTATTGGGAAATGTGTGGTTGTATACTTTGATGACATTCTAATTTATAGCAAAAACTTATATGAGCATATTGAACATTTAAAACTTGTTTTAGATGTTTTGAGAAAAGAAAAGTTGTTTACTAACCTCAAAAAGTCTACCTTTTGCACAGATAAGCTTGTATTTCTTGGTTTTGTTGTTAGTGCTAAGGGAATTGAGGTGGATGAAGAAAAGGTTAAGGCAATCAAGGAGTGGCCGAAACCTAGAAGTGTGGGACAGATTAGAAGTTTCCATGGGCTGGCTAGCCTCTATCGGAGGTTTGTGAAAGATTTTAGTAGTCTCGCCGCACCTTTAACTGAAGTTGTCAAAAAGAATGTGGGTTTTAAGTGGGGTGATGAGCAAGAAAAGGCATTTAATTTGATTAAGGAAAAATTGACCAATGCACCTTTGCTTGCTTTACCTAACTTCACAAAAACTTTTGAGATTGAATGTGATGCTTCAGGAATAGGTATTGGAGTTGTTCTAATGCAAGAAGGGCGTCCACTTGCCTACTTTAGTGAAAAACTAAGTGGCGCAGCCTTGAATTACCCTACATATGACAAAGAGATGTATGCGCTGATTAGGGCATTGGAAACTTGACAACACTATCTTTGGCCAAAAGAATTTGTGATTCACACGGATCATGAATCTTTGAAGCATTTAAAGGGTCAACAAAAGCTGAACAAGCAACATGCCAAGTGGGTGGAGTTTATCGAAATGTTTCATTATGTGATCAAGTACAAGCAAAGTAAGGAAAATGTTGTGGCGGATGCATTATCTCAAAGGTACATCTTACTTTCTACCTTAGATGCCAAATTGCTTGGTTTTGAGTACATTAAAGATTTGTATGTTGATCATTCTTATTTTGGTAATGTATTCAATGCATGTGAGAAAGTGGCATTTGGTAAGTTCTTTAGGCATAATGGGTTTTTTTTTTCAGGAAAAATAAATTATGTGTTCATTGCGTGACTTACTTGTTAAAGAAGCTCATGGAGGTAGTTTAATGGGGCATTTTGGCATATCTAAGACTTTATATATTTTGCATGAACACTTCTTCTGGCCTCATATGAAACGTGAAGTGGAGAGAATTTGTGAGAAGTATATTGTTTGTAGGCAAGTTAAGTCTAAGGTTAAGCCTCATGGTTTGTATACTCCTTTGCCTATACCTAGTGAACCTTGGACTGATATTTCTATGGATGTTGTGTTAGGTTTGCCTAGGTCAAAAAGAGGTCAAGATTCTATATATGTGGTTGTAGATAGGTTTTCTAAAATGACTCATTTTATTCCATGTCATAAAACCGATGATACATCACATGTTGTTGATTTGTTCTTCAAGGAAATAGTTAGGTTTCATGGCATGCCTAAGACTATGGTTTCGGATAGAGATGCTAAGTTCTTAAGCTATTTTTGGAAGACTTTGTGGGGTAAGCTCGGAACTAAATTTTTATTTTCTACTACTTGTCACCCACAAACTGATGGTCAAACCAAAGTAGTTAATAGGACTTTATCTACTTTATTGCATGTTATAATACAAAAGAATTTGAAAACATGGGAAGATTGTTAGTAGCATGTAGAGTTTGCATATAATAGGAGTGTGCATTCTGCAACTAAGTTTTCACCATTTTAAATTGTGTATGGTTTTAATCCATTGACTCCTTTGGATTTAACTTCTTTACCTATGCATGAGCATGTCAACTTAGATGGGAAAAAGAAGACTGATTTTGTTAAGTAGATCCATGAGAAGGCCCGACAAAATATTGAGAGGAGAACTAAGCAATATGCCAACCAAGCTAATAAGGGGTGCAAGAAGGTTGTATTTGAACCTGGAGATTGGGTTTGGTTGCATATGAGGAAGGAGCGGTTTTCCCCAACAAAGGCGTTCTAAGCTACTTCCAATAGGGGATGGCCCATTTCAAGTGATGGAACGAATCAATGACAACGCTTACAAATTAGACCTTCGTGGTGAGTTTAATGTAAGTGCTACTTTTAATGTGACTGCCTTGTCTCCGTTTGGTGTAGGTGAATATTTGAGAACAAATCCTTTTCAAGAGGGAGGGAATGATGAGAATATATCAGCTACACCAAGAGATCCGTTGCATGTTCCAGTTGGCCCAATAACAAGGGCAAGGGCAAAAAGATTCAAAGAAGCACTTAATGGGCTTATTCGAGAGATTGGGGTCGAAACTACAATGGTAAAGCCTAAATTAGGCCCATCGGACAGTCAAGGCCTAGTCCACCTTATCAAAGCAAGTGAATGGGCTTAAAGCATGATCTTGAACGGGCCAAGAATGAGACCCACGAATTTTATTTTATTTATTTTATTATTTTAAGTCTTTTAATTATTTTTAGGCTGAATTGTAAGGCTTGATTGCCAAGTAAATCATTTCCTTTTCCAACTAGGAATGTAAGGCAAATTAGGAAGCTTCCTTATTTTTTATTTATCAGTTAGATTTTAGGGTTTCCTTTATTCTATTTAATCTACTAAGATAAATGACAAATATTAGGTTAGTTATAATTACACTAATTACTTAGGTATTGATTTCTTTCACATAATGCATAATTGACGTCATTTAGTTAGCTATAACGGTTTTTATCTATTTTGACAATCTCTGTATCGATAACTCCTCCGCTACCTCTCTTGAGTGTAATACGGGGGATTACATGACTTCTTGTCAACGAAGAGATCCCCCTCAACGCCTTAACGACGCTAGGTTGTGTAAGTCTTAAGCCAACGTCATGGATTGCATACGTTCTAACGCCCTCCCGGGTCGTTAGAACGTCACGTTGCATTTATCCTAGTCCGAATCCAGGGTTACCTCTCCTAAGTGTCAAACCCCGGATTCTCGGTTTATCAATTCAAGCATAATATCAAGAATAACGGTAAACACAATCGGATTTAGACAAACAACACGTTAAAATAACATTAATTTATTCAACTTAACATTTACAAGATTTCAACTATACCTAAGTAACATTTAGTTGATACTACAAGATCTTATCCATATACCATACAAAATAAGAGGGATTCAACATTATTAGATATGGAAAAGTAATTACAAAGATAAAAACAAGAGAAGAATGATCAAATCTGAAAGTGAAACGATCCACTGTCGCAAATGATCGATCTGCAAGTGATTCGTCTTTGCCCGAATGATGAACCTCTTCTTTGATCTCTCAAATATAGCTTAATAACTCTCTACTAGGGTTAGGGATCATTAAATCTCTTTTTCAGACGTGGGAAAAGGGTATATATAGGCCAAAGGTTTCAAAAATATCTAATTAGATATTTTGCCGTATTCTGCGAAATTCGCCTAGGCGGTAGAATCTTCACCTAGGCGGAGTTTAAGTTGGTTAGAAATCCGCCTAGGCGATGGTTTATTCGCCTAGGCGGAGGACTAACATCTTCGTCTTCTTTCATTCTGACTGATTTTCCGCCTAGGCGGTAGAAACTTCGCCTAGGCGGATTTCAGTATTTAAGCACTTCCAGCATTTCAGCACTTCCAACATTCTGACATAATTCTACCTAGGCAGTGGAAACTTCGCCTAGGCGAATTTCAACATTTCAGCACTTCCAACCTTCTGATGGAATTCCGCCTAGGCGGTGGAAACTTCGCCTAGGCGGATTTCAACATTTCAGTACTTCCAACCTTCTAACGGATTTCCGCCTAGGCGGTAGAAACTTTACCTAGGCGGATTTCAGCTGTTCTTGAAACCTCTATTTTTTTTTTTTATCTTTTGGCTACTTTTTTTTCCACCGTTTTGCTCAGTTTGTCGATTGTTTACATCCCTACACTTGACTTATAAAAAACAGCTAAAAAGAAATTAAAACTTTAATAAAAAACTCAAAAACTGGCAAATTCGGTTTAGAAATAGATAGGTATTTTACACCTATCAACCCACGAATTTCAAAGTGTATTAGAGTTTCTTTCTTATTCTCTTGGCCGCCTATTTAAGGAGCTTTGTAGACCTACGAATTTCACATTACTTTTGATTAATAAAATTGTGAGAGTTTTCTCTTTAATTCTTTAGAGAACTTTTCCTAAACTTATCAAGAGTTTCTTGTGGCGTTCAAACTTATATCTTTGGTTCATGATTCATTACAATCATTGGGTCAAGATCATTATACCATTGGTTCGTGTTTCGTTCATAAACGTTAGGTCAAGGTAATCTATTTTTCAATTTCTATATTTTTCGTTCGCTCAAAATCTGATTTAGTTTCGATCTTCGCGAAGAAACCCTAAGTTTTTTTCGGGTCTCACTAATCCTTGGTGAGGTTCGCATCATAAGGAATCTTAGATAAATAAGAAAACCCTACTCCTAATCTAAAAAGAAAAAGACTAACTTGGCAATCATGCCTTACAAATTATTAAATGAATATCCTAAATTAAAATTAAAAGACTAATAAATAAAATAAATATGCTGAATTTCGTGGTCCTAATGCCTTGGCCCATTTAAGTTCATGTTTAAGCCCCTTCACTTGTCTTGATGAGATGAATTAGGCTTTGATTGTCCAATAGGCCTAATTTTGACTTAACTATTGTAGATATGGGTTAAGTCTCTTGAATTAGCCCATTAAGTCCTGCATTGATTTTTCTTTAATCTTGCCCTAATAATAGGTCCAACTGGAACATGTAACGGATCCTCTGATAGTGCTCATTGATTCTCACCACTTTGTCCGTTTTTGGCCAAAAATACCACTTTGGTCGGTAGAAACAGCCTTCAGAGCAAAATGTCCCCAAAAGGCCCAAAAAGACTAAGTCTAACCAGAAAAGTCAACTATGTACGTTTTTTACCAAAAATACTATTTTTTTTTTTTTTTTTTGTGGAAAAAGCCTTTTGGGTAGAACACCCCCAAAGGGCCTAAAAAGACCAAGTTTAACTGGAAAAGTAAAATGTGTTCATTTTTGGCCAAAATACCATTTCTTTTGGGTGCAAATGGCCTTCTGAGGAAAACGACCCCAAAAAAACCGAGTTCGGGCAGAAAAGTCGACTTTATCCATTTTCGTCCTGAAATACCATTTTGGTGCAAACGGCATTCTTAGCAGAACACCCCTGAAAGGTCCAAAAAGTCCAAGTTTGATGAGAAATGTCAAATATGTCCGTTTTCGACCAAAAATACCACATCTTTGGGTGGAAACGACCTTCAGAGCAAAATACCGCCAAAATATCCAAAAAGATCAATTTTGACAGGAAAAGTCAGTAGTGTCTGTTTCCTAAGAATAATACCAATTTGGTTGGTAGAAATGGCCTACTACGCAAAACGGCCCCAAAAGGGCCAAAAAGACCAAGTTTGACCAAAAAAGTCCACCGCGTCCGTTTCTGACCAAAAATACCACTTTATTTTTTTATTTTATTTTGTGGAAATGGCCTTTTGAGGAAAACGCAGTCAAAAGGCCCAAAAAGACTAAATTTGACCCAAAAAGTTAATTGTGCCCATTTGTTTACCAAAAATACCTCTTTGGTCAATGAAAACGGTCTTCTAAACAAAACGTCCCCCAAAAGGCCAAAAAGACCAACTTTGACCGAAAATGTCAACTGTCTGTTTTCGACTACAGATACAACTTTTTTTTGGTTGGAAATGATCTTCCATGCAAAACGACCCCAAGAGGCCTAAAAAGACCAAGTTCGACCAAAAAAGTCAACTGTGTCAATATTCGACCGAAATTACAATTTCAATAGTTGGAAATGGCCTTTGGAGCAAAAATCCCCTTTAAGGCCCAAAAAAACCAAGATTGACCTGAAAAGTCAAGTGTGTCCATTTTCGACCAAAAATACCACGTTGGTTGGTGGAAACAGCCTTATGAGCAAAACGCCCCAAAAAGGCCCAAAAAAACCTTGTTTGACCGTAAATGTCAACGGTGTTCGTTTTGGTCCAAACGACTATTTTTTTTTTGGGTAGAAATGCCCTTTTGAGCAAAACACCCCCAAAAGGCCCAAAAAACCAAGTTTGACAAGAAATGTCAATTGCGTCCGTTTTCGACCAAAAACACCACTTTTTTTTTTGGGTAAAAACGGCCTTCTAAGCGAAATGCCCCCAAAAAGCCCAAAAAGATCAAGTTTTCCCAAAAAAATCAGCAGCGTCAATTTTCGACAAAAAATACCACTTTTCGGGTGGAAATGCCTTCTAAAAAAGAGTTCCAAAAAGACCAAGTTTGACCTGAAAAATCAACTATGCCGTTTTCGACCAAGCATAGCACTTTTTTGGGTGGAAACGACTTTCTGAGCAAAACTCCCCAAAATGCCCAAAAGACCAAGTTTCAGCTGAAAAGTTAACTGTGTTCATTTTCGAGAAAAAAATACCAATTTTTTCAGTTGAAACGGCATTCTGAGCAAAACACCCCAAAAAGGCTAAAAAAAGACCAAGCTTGATCTCAAAAGTCAATTATGTCTGTTTTTTACTAAAAATACCACTTTTTGGGTGGTGAGAGAATGACAATCCGAGCAAAATCCTTCTGAAAGGCCTAAAAAGACCAAGTTTGACCATAACAGTTAAATGTATCTGTTTTCGAGCAAAAATACCACTTTTTTAGGTGGAAACGACATTCTGAGCGACACGTCCCCAAATGGCCTAAAAAGATCAATTTTGACCTGAAAAGTCAATTGTGTCCGTTCTCGCCTGAAATACCACTATGGTCGGTGTTAACGAACTTCTTAGCAGAATCTCAAAAGGCCAATTTTTACCATAAAAGTTAATTGTATCCGTTTTCGGCTGAAAATACAACTTTCCAACCAAAAATACCATTTTGTTTGGTGTAAAAATTAGTTGTGCTGACAAAAAAGGCCCCCAAAATGCTCAAAAAGACCAAGTTTGATCATAAAAGTCAAAAGTGTTTGTTTATTACCAAAAATATCATTTTTTTTTAGGTGAAAACGACCTTAAAAGAAAACGCCCCAAAAGGCGCAAAAAGATAAAGCTTGACTGGAAAAGTTAATTGTGTCCATTTTGGACAAAACATACCAAATTTTTTTTGGCCCATTTGCACTTTACCCCCTGTGGTTCAAACGTCACCACTTACCTCCCATGTGGTTTGTGGACCGAAGTGCAAAGGTAACTCTGTTAACGAAAAATATAAAATATCGAATTTACCCTTTTTTATATATTAAGCCTTAGAGAAATAGTAGCAGCTGGACTCTCTCAAAACTCAATCTCTCCTTTATTGGACTCTCTCTCTAGAAACTCTGTATCTCTCTCTCTAAAAAACATGAAGGATGCCGCCGCCTCCTCTCCTCTCATGACTGATTCGAGCTTAATCCCCCCTCCATTCTCTACAATCAGCTCAGAGGGGTGGCGACGATGATTGATTGTTCGCCGCATCTTCACATCCGTCATTCGTCCCATCCAAATCCTTGGTCGATTTCGCGAATCGAAGTCTTCATTTTAGGCGAAAAACATGAAGGTTTTGGCCTTGAAAGTGGCTGCGAATTTCTGGAGTTAGGGCTTCGATTTGGCTTCGAATGGTTAGGGATTTCATCTCCTCCCTCTCCTCGGACCCAATTATAGTTATGGAGAGTAACTATTCCTGTATTTCATTGCTCCACGAAGTCGAATTCGACGTGAGGTTGAACACCAGTCGTGAAGTTTTTGATTCGTTGTCGTTACATATGTCTTGGAGTTGGGTCAAATCCGAACCTAACGGCTTGTGGGTTCGAGAAATTGGACCGGTTTGACGCCTTGGATCTGCCCAATTGAATCGTCCCGAGCGGATTTGTTCAAGGGTACAACGATTATCAGTTCGTCGCCGATGAAATTGGGATGAGCGGATTTGTTCCCAAAACCAAGTTTAAGATCAAGGTTTGTTGTTTCTCTCAATACCAGTTTATTAATTTTCTCAATTTTGATCATATATTCATGAAGAAAAAGCATACATTCATATAATTAGGGAAACAATTCATTGATTTTGTGTTTCTGTTCCCATATTTCTGTTAGTGTTATCGTTCTTAAACTAATATATATATATATATATATACACTAGCGTATAACCCGTGCCTGAAGGCACAGGTGTAAAACAAAACAAAATAAAATAAAGAATTGATCTATTTCATTTAAACATCAACAATAATTAACAATCGAGATTAACAACATACACCTATTTAATTTGAATATCAATAATAACTAACAATTGAACATCACTAATAATTAACAATGAAGATTAAAACTTGTATCGATATAAAATAAGAAGATTATATATTCTTTACAAATACATATTATTTATATACTATATAGAGCTTTTCATAAATTCTCTTTTTTATTCAGGATAATGGCACTTTTGATCCCTCACAAATATAATCGGTGCTCAATTGGACTCCCAAATTTGAAAATAGACACATTGACTCTTTGACATTTCAATTTTGTTCTGATTTTGCTCCAATACTATTCAATAATAACGACCAAAAAGTATTTGTCATTTTACATTCAAATCTAAATAAATAATAAACAAAATCCATCAAAGAGAAAATAGGAGTAAACTGAATCCTGAGAACAGAAACACAAATCAGATGCATTCCAGTTCCAAGTTTTCTGTGAACAGAAGCATCAAAACAGAGCTATTGTTTTTTTTTTTTTTTTTAACAGAAAACAAAAACAGTTCTTTGGGTACATAAAACCGAAACCAAAATAGAACATCAATTTATGAACCCAATTTTTCTTTGGGTACAAAAAACAGAAACAGTTTTTTGGGAACAGAAAACATAATTTTTTATTTTTTATTTTTGGGAAAAGAATACAGAAACAGTAACAGAACATCAATACTCGTAACAGTTCACCAAAAAATCTAGAAATAGGATAAGCTCTATTTGTATTCAAAGAAACAGGAAATTGGGAACAAAACAAAAACAAATCTCACATTATATATAACAAAAACAAAATTGAATCAACATACCTAAAAACAAAATTGAAACAATTGAGTTTCAACCCCTCTGCCACCCTTAAACCTCGGGCATTGACAAAACTCTGCAACAAAAAAACACCTCCGCATCAATTTATGATTCCAATTTTTTTTGGAAGAAACACAAAAATATTTTTTTTGCGAAATGAAAACAGAGCCATATTTTTATTTTATTTTTGAAAAAAAAAACAGTTCTTTAGGTACAGAAAACCAAAACAAAAACAGAACATCAATTTATGAACCCAAATTTTCTTCGGGTGCAGAAAACAGAAACAAAAACAGTTTTTTGGGAACAGAAAACAGAAACATTTTTTTGGGGGGGTAAAGAAAACAGAAACAGTAACAGAGCATCACTTTATAAACCCACTTTCTTCTTCTTTTTTCGGGAACAAAAACATTTTTTTTTTGGCGAAATGAAAATAGTGACATTTTCTCTTCGGAACAGAAAAGAGAAACACAATGTCTTTGAGTACAGAAAACAGAAGCATTTTTTATAACCATTAATTCAGAACACCCAACTTGGACTAAAATGCAGAGAATCGTGAATCAATTGCGATGAACAAAAATCAATTCAGAAACACACTCAACAGATCAGCGAAGAGAAATGAAGAAATAAAACCTGGATTCAAGCCTACTGCTAGACCGCAATTATTTGGAGGTGGGGGATGCTGTTGAACGTTGAAGATGGAGAGAGAAGTCAGGGGCGGCGAGGAACCTCACTAAAGAGAAACGCAAAAGAAGAACGCAATGAAAACAGAAACACTAATCTTGGGGCAAAAGAGAAGAATGGGTGTCGAAACATACCTGAAATTTCTGAACTAATTTAAACAGAAACACTAATTCTGAACAGAGACACTAATTTAAACAGAAACAAAATGATACCTGAAATTTCTGAAATGTAGGAGAAAAATATCAAAGCAACCTGTTCAATAAAGAGAGAGGAATGAGCGTCAGTCACTAATGTAAACAGAAATTTACAACATGCATAGCCAAACAAACTTTGAGACCAAAATAAGTACTCATATATAAAGGATTAAAATTTTAAGTTAAAAAATGAGACTCCAGAAGGTCTCTAGATATATAAGTATCCAACGGGCAATCAGAAATGAACAAATGATAGAGAAAGAAATGATAATAGGCAATATTACCTTAGCTAAATGGCTCTAGATCGTTTAGCCTGAGAGTTGTCAACAACACAGAATTTAACCAACTAATGCCTAAAAAAAGTACAGAAAATCATCAGGGATATATATAGAGAGAGGAAAAGGAAATTAATCTAATTCGATGGTATATCCTCAAAAAGTTCAGTAAAATTAAGCATGAATTTAATCAAATTCAGTCACAATTAAACAAAACTGAAATGAAAAACCATCAAATTGAAGAAAACCCTAGACCGTCCAATTACCTGTCGCCAACTGAAGAAATCGTCCAATTAGCGATCACCGATTCCATCTCCGTGATTAGAAGACCTTGTTCTCCCTAAACAAAACCTAAAAACCAAGCCGCTCCATCACTGAAAACAATAACAAAAACATTAATGAAAATGCATTCTACATAACTAAATTAATGATTGTAAAGATAGACAAAACAGATAAGAAATGACATGCACAAAAAAACACAAACACAAACTAAAAATATTTCTAATTTTTGTTAGCCCAAATATAAACATAAACAGAAATTAAAATAGAAATAGAATATAAAAATGAACACAACAGGAACAGAGAACATAAACACAAACAGGAACATAACAGAAATAGGAACAGAACAGAACAGAAACAGTAACAATAACAGGAACAGGAACAGGAACAAGAACAAGAACAGGAACACCACCACCATGTATCAGAGTTGTTTCAGATCTGGAAAAATCTAGAAAAAAAAACAATGGTAGATCAAAACAGTCAACATTACGCATTTGATATGAAATGGTAGATCTCAATACCTATTTTGAGTTGGATTTGAGGAGAATTTCTGACAATAAACAATGAAACAAATAATGATACATAAAACCCAAGTAGAAATCGCAAGAAAAAAGACACTGAAATCAAATTAGAGTCCAAAGAACATTTTTATAACCAAAACAATATGTGAAACTTATTAGCTCTCAATCTCAAGCCTTATGAGACCAAGCAGATGCAACACAACGAATGGAAACAGAAATGGACAAACAGGGAACAGGAACAAACAGGCCTGAAAAAAAATTCAGAACAAACAGAACAGAACAGAAACAGATCTCACTGAATTAAGCTCATTCAATGACATTTTCTGTGAACAGAAATAGAAACGGAAACAGGGAACAGAAACATAAACAGGGAACAAAAATAGGAACAAACAGGCCTAGAAAAAAATTCAGAACAAATATAACAGAATAGAAACAGATCTCACTGAATTAAGCTCATTCAATGACATTTTCTGTGAACAGAAACAGAAACGAAAATAGGGAACAGAAACAAAAACAGGGAACAGAAACAGAAATGGACCACAATGTAAAACATCTCAATGTACCCATCTCCCTCTGGATCTATTCTCAGGCATCAGAAATTGAATTTAAACAGAAATATGGGAACAAAAAAAATCATTTGTTCTTGTTCTACCAACATTTTAGGAGATATATCATATACATAATTGAAGGGGTTCTTAGTATATACTCCTTAACAAACAATCACACACAAAAAAATTCGTAACAAACAATGCTACGAAGAACACCAAAGCATTAAACACCTGGACAGGATTTAGAAGAATCCAATCTAGCCCAACTCAATGCAAAATACATGAAATCTGCAATTGTAAACCAAGAGATAATCAAAACAGAAAATTGGTAGCAAAGAGATAAACTATATATCGAAGAAATCGCAAAATTGCAATTGTAAGCCAAAATCGCCAAAATCACGATGAGAGTGTATTGTAGAACCATATACCATTTTCCTCTTGGGCTGCATTTCTATATAAGTGAAAACAAAGTTGTAGTAACTATATTTGAAGATCACAAACTAAGGGTCTTGAAGAATTGAAAATTAAAGGAAAAATGAATACATCATAAAGCTAAAACCAGATAATCCACACCAAAGCATTCAACTTTAATTGATTTGAATTCATTATAAAAGTAACCAATGTGGTGGAAAGTTTTAAACATTGAGCAATAATGTAACATTTGAGAAGTGAGCATTGAAAATCTCACCTTTTTCAGATGAAAGACAACGGGAAAGAGAGAACCTTGCAGCAAAAAGATACAAAAATGTTGAGAGATGGACATACCTTGCGGCTGAAAGGAATGAAATGAGGAAATCGTTCCTGCTGAAACCGCTGACTGGACGGTGACGATAGGGGTGCTTGCATCAAAAGTTGTACACGACGGCGATGTACGGTTGGTTCTCCAGCCGTACACGACGGCGATGTAGGGTTGGGACTTTGGGAGCAACCAATTCGCTCTTAGATCTAAACAAACCGAACATAAATTGATTTCAAAATTGAATCCAAAACCTAAACTAATCAAAATTAATAATAAACCTAAATGAAATTGAAAATCAGAGAGGGAGGGGGAGGAAAAGAGGGAGGGAGGGAGGGAGAGAGAGAGAGACGAACCTGGAATGGAAGCCTGGTGATAGTGATGCACGGCGATAGAACGACGATGATGGCACCTTCGGTGATGGTGATGCACGGCGATGGATCGACGATGAGAGACGCTGCTAGGGTTTTGATGGAAAGGTGATATCGGTGGTGGCTACGTGGAGATCGAAGGCTGGTGATGGAAACCGCCAGGGGCGGTGCGTAGATGAGGAGGAGAAGAAGAAGAATCCGTGGAGTGGGGCTGTGGGGCAACAAATTCGGCGGACATGGACAGGCAAGGACTGTAGATGATGGTAAGTGTTAAAAAGTAAGGTTGATGGTAAGTGTTATATAGATATGTTGTATATATCCAGAGACATCCAACGGCCCTGGATGTAAATGAGTTGATTTATTATATATACTAGGACATAACCCGTGTCTGAAGACACGGATTTTAATTTTTTTATATTTAAAATTAATTAAATTACCCTATAAATATATACTCCAAATACTTTGAAAATGAAATTGTAAACCAAACAACCCTTAGAACTAATACCATGTTAAGTTTAAAAATTATACCAAAAAAAAAAAAAAAAAATTTATAACCAATCAAAACACTTTCTACTTTTGATATTCACTTTTTTAATAGACAATCAACTTGGTTTTAAAACATTTTGAAAATTCTCATATTATTAATCTCCCAAACATGTAGTTCCTGAAGTGACACACAACATTTTGATCCAAAATCGAACAACGAACCAAAATGATTTTTATTCGAACTCATCCCACTTCCAATTCCAGTCATATTCTGCATAGATGGACCTCCAAGATTCGAATTTTTTAGTATCACTACCAATGCTAACATTGGAGTTAGCATTTGACGCACTTGCGTAACATTGACGTTGCCTAGTTTAGGCAATGAATCAGTCATGTTTCCTATCGAATAAGCACTCTTAAAAAATTAAAAATATTGACATAATTTGCTTTGTTTACACAACACACTCCAATATTCAAAAGTTATTTTCAAATGAACACAATCAATAATTAATGTAAAAAAAAAAAAATTGGACATAACTCCCTCTATTTATATGACATTCGAAATTCTCAACTCCTGTTTTATAACATAACACTGACAAACACAATCAATATCAATCAGGCACGACAACAACGAACACAATCATATCAGATAACAATAAGACCATAATCTACAATATAAACTTTAACACTTTAACAATATGACAAATAATAACTATGTATATACATTATAAATTTAGTAATATAAGTCCACCACCAAGACACTGAATCCCACCACCCAGGACTTTTGGAACTTACCTTAATTATAGTTTATCTAGCCATATATTTCTCTATTTGTCTTCAATATTTGAAGTGGCACATGTTTGTATATCGTCTAGTGAAAATCAAACACAATAATTATCAACTGGACAAATAAATTAGAATCATATTTAAGACAAATAAATAAATAAATCCGCTCATGATTAGGGAAAATTACCTTAAACATGGAATCTCAAACCAAAAATTAAAGACGACATTAGAGCATACTAAACAATTAGAATTTACACTAAATGTTACAAATATAACTCCAATTTTTAATAATCTTGTAAAAAATTATCACTGCGTAGGAAAAAAATGACAAATAATGAGATCTCATTTAAATGCATAAGTTAAAAAATGATAATATTTCTAAAAACACAAGAAGCAGGCAAGAAACAACTATTCAACAGGTATCAGAACAAAAACTAAAAAAATATGTTATGAGAAATTTGGACATAATCCCCTTTCGAACATGACATTAACAAACATGGCCAATGATAATGAAACACGACAATAACTAACACAATCATGTCATATTTAAATATCAACTTCTTCTAGGATATAACCCGTGCCTGTAGGCACGGGTGAAGCAATATATCATAAATCTGATACCCAGATGACATTCTTATTTCACTGATTCAATTATGACAAAACGAACCACCACTTGCTGCTTTGCGTCAACATACATCTAAAGAAATGCAACAATTAACAAAATTCAGAAATGAAACACTTTTTATGCCTATTCCTTTTTATTTGGGTCTCCAAAACCCTAAAGTTCGTTAATGCTCAACAATATTGTATTTTTATTAGAAACAAAAATTTTGGAATATAAAAGAATCTAGAATGCTGGAATAGAAACAAAAACAGAATTTTAGAATAGAAACAAAATTTTTAGAACAGAAACTGAAGTTTGGAATAAAAAAAAAAAAATGTCTAGTTGCATGAAATTGATGATAAAAGGCGGAAAATCCAAAAAAAAAAAAAACTCATTTGGTTAGGGTTTAGAAGAGTACAAATTAGATGCAGCCCAATTCAAAACCAAATTAATGAAATCTACAATTGTAAACCAAGAGATAACCGATACAGAAAATTGGTAGCAACGAAATAAACTATATATCGAAGAAATCACAAATTGTGATTGTAAGCCAAAATCACCAAAACCGCAAACTACATATCAAAGAATCAAGCAAAGAAATGTCTCGATATTGGGCAAGAGCCTTTACCTCTATATCTATATGCTTCAATCCCCATCTGCAATCAATTGAAAATTCAACAATAGACCCTCAATCACAGTGATTTGCAAGAAAACCACATAAATTCCAGGATTTGAAAGAACTCGCCCTCAAGAAAACCACATATAAACTCAGTGACACTCAATAACAGTTCATTGTTACAATCGTCGGGCCTGCTGCTTTCACATCCAACAGCAAAAGAAGCCCTTAGAAGGCAGGGTTTAGCAGTATCAAATGTGACACCATCAATATCGTCTCCTCTATTTCTCACTTACAAAGATTATGGAATCTTTAGCATTATCAAGGGTGTGACGCTAGACTGAGTGAAGCCAAGCGCACGACATTAAAAAGAAAAAAAATAGTTTATAGCACTAATATATTGCTAATATAAAATCAAGTAAAACTATCACTAAATTTCAAATAAAGTCTGCCATAGTGTTTTTTTAACTGCTTGAAAGGAACAACTAATTTTCAAAAATAATAATATGGGAAATCAGTCAAATGAGCAACCTACATAGCAACAAATGATGAATTGTTCTTGAAGAATTCAGTTATGCTCCCAATTTGTTCTCAACTACTGGAAGTAGAACGGGAAAAAAATTCACAGATTTTTATTTGTTCCCAAAAAAAGAAAACACTTTGTTGTAGGTAACCTTGCTATAACTCAAATTTTAAATATTCTAACAATTATTTTCATCATGCAATTCAACACAAACTCAACAACAACAATTCAACACAAACTGAAGTTAACCATTCAAATTAAGTAAAACCATATATATCAATAACAAATGCACAATTTGGAGTTAACCATTCAAATTCACCCACAATTGACATCATCCAACCCAATTAACCACAACCATCACTTTAAATATTTAGTTTCATGCACACATACAGAGAGGACTACTCACTTGAGTCTTGAGAGTGTAGTGGAGCATTCTTCATCGGCCATCATATCATCCTAGAGATGCCTGCCTTGATTGGGAGAGACCCAAGTGGCCAAAATCTATATCGCTGCAGCCCTTCAACCTTTCCTGAGAATATCATGAGGATAATAAATAAAAATCTAAATATGGCATCAATACGATTTTAAAATAAGAAAATCGTAAATTAGGTTCAATTTCTCTTCCAATTCTTCACTACACGTATGCAGAGCATTTGTGTTGTTTGATAAAATAAATGGAAGTCAAGAATTCACGGGTACACACATTCACAATATATACAAACATGAAGAAAGAGAGTTGTACCTCGCTTATATGGCATTTGACCCCGTTTGTTCCCAAATTTCAGTTTTTTGTTCCCAATGTCAGCATATTTCATGTCCTCTTTCAAAAGCCACCACCAAAAAATGAGAAATACATTTTTTTTGGTTTTTTAAAGTTTCAGAAAACATGGAACAAAAACAAACGCAATTGTGGAAAAAAAACAAGCGCCCACATTAAAAATAGAAGGTGAAAAAAATCAAAAATTAACAAATTGTGTTACCTGTTCACCCATTGTGTTTACATTTTCAATTTTCTTAGAAAGACAAATTCAACTATGTGTTTGCAAAAACAGAAGGTGAAAAAATAAAAAGCAAAAAAAAAAAAAAAAAAAATGTCAAAGACAATGTCCTTACTAAGAATTGCATCAATTCTGTAGAAAATTCACCAATTGTGTGTACATTTACAAATTTCTTGGAAACACAAATTCAACAATGTGTTTTTTGCAGTGGATGCTATCACAGCAAACAAAATTCACGATTTGTGTTCCCAATTCCATTTGTGTTTGCAAAAAAATTAACGAATTGTGTTACCTGTTCTGTTAAGAGAGAGAGCGACCACTTTTCAGCTTGAGCAACCTATTCTGTTTGCAGAAAATTCAACAATTGTGTTACCTCTTTAGGGTTTTTCGGCCCCCCAAAAAAAACAGATCAAGCTAATATCACAGCCCAAGAAACTTTGGTATTAATTTCGGCCAGATATTTTCAATTAGGACCAAATTAAACCCAGATCCGGTCAGATCAGACTTCGATTGGAGCCGAACTGTGGACAAATTGTCGCTATCACAGATCTAGTAAGATCAGAACCTAATTTATATTATATATATATATATATATGAAAACCAAAAAAAAATGAAAAATCATACATTCCGGTTATATTGGCATTAACACATTGTATTTCTTGCCAAGCTTCAGTAGAAGGGTCTCCCCCCACCGGAAGCCATCCGGGAAGCCCAGAGCAAAATACAAACTATTCACTGCAAAAACTGAAATTAAAAAAATAATAATAAGAGAAAATTCACTTCAAATAATAAGGCCGTGTTTGGCTGCATGGAATTGAAGCCTTGGAATTATGTAAAAATATCTTCCTAATTCCAATTCCGGGCTGTAATTTTGCATTGCCAAAGGCAACTCAAGAAATTTTTGAATATTTTACAAACAATATCAAGGAAAATTAACATAATTTCTCATCCAAAATTTGAAAACAAAATGTTTAATTATATAATTCAGCAAATTATAATTGAAAGTGGAAAAAAAATATTACCATCTCGAGGATGGTGTATCCCCGACATTTCTCCACCACCAAAACCGGCAAAATCCAATTCAAACAGCCCGTCACTGGAAATAACAAATCCAAAATTCCAACTTTTTTTAATTTTTTTCCACCTTTTTCTGAAGAAAAATTTCACAAAAATAAATAAATAAAATAAATAAACAAAAACCCTAAACACAAACCCCTCAATAATATCAAAAATCTAAACCAAAAAGATGAAGTTTCTGGAAAAATCCCAAAAAAAAAATGAAAAAGAAAAATTAACATAATTTCTCATCCAAAATTTGAAAACAAAATGTTTAATTATATAATTCAGCAAATTATAATTGAAAGTGGAAAAAAATATTACCATCTCGAGGATGGTATATCCCCGACATTTCTCCACCACCAAAATCGCCACCAAAACCAGCAAAATCCAATTCAAACAGCCCATCACTGGAAATAACAAATCCAAAATTCCAACTTTTTTTAATTTTTTTCCACCTTTTTCTGAAGAAAAATTTCACAAAAATAAATAAATAAATAAAATAAATAAACAAAAACCCTAAACACAAACCCCTCAATAATATCAAAAATCTAAACCAAAAAGATGAAGTTTCTGGAAAAATCCCAAAAAAAAAATGAAAAAGAAAAATTACCCATCAATCCATTGAATATTTCAAACTAATTAAACACTAAAAAACTGTATTTTTTAATCGGATTTTTCTTATGGGTTTTCTTCATTTTTGTTCTTAAACAGAGATTCCATCATCACTCAAAGTAGCAAACAAACACACGCACACTAAACACACAATTATATACACAGTTCAAGAAACAGAGAGTATATAGCTACCTGTTCTGGTAAGAGAGAGAGTTTTACCTGTTCTGTTAAGAGAGAGTGTTAGCTCTTCACGGTTTTTCTACAAAAACAAAAAAAAAAAAACAGATAAAAATGCAGATCGGCCACTTTCTCAATACTTTTTTTTCGAGTGCTGCAGATAAAAATGGTTGAAGATGAGAAAAAGAACACAAATTCATGCAAGTATCAAAATATAGATCAAAACCCTAATCGCCGAAGCAAGACTAATTGATTACGGATTAAATAGAAAAAAACAAAAAAAGAAAAAAGAAAAGGAAGAACTTTCAATGAAATCCCTCCAATTTGAAAGCCAAATTGCACGGATAGGAAATACAACCAATTGCAAGAAATAAGGGAAAATTGAGAGACAGAGTAGCGTACCTGAGGAAATTGGGACCCATAAATGGAAGAAATTTGATCAATATCAGCAAAATTTGTTCCAAGAAATGGATTCAGTGGGTGGGACGGTCGCGTTGTGGTGCCTGTTCAGTGAGTAGAAAGAGAAACAAAGATCGATGGAGGGATGGCAGAGAGTAGAAAGAGAAAGGAATATTGATGAAGGGATGGCGGAGCGAGAGACAGAAAGAGCAAGACCTACCTGTGGCGGCGAGTGAATAGCTTCACGGAGAGATGAATGGCAATCTGAGATGAGCGTGAGAGATAAGGGAAAGGTAAGAGAGAGACCATACCTGTATAATCCGAGAATAGCGAGAAACCGGTAAGATTTGGGGACTGTTTGGCTAAAGGGATGGCGAAATTTTAGGTAAAAATTATAAAAAATGGCAAATTTTGGGACTATTAAATAAATTTTAATTGTGACCCTTAGATCTAATTCAATCCGATGGCTGAAAATATCACTTGATAATAGTCAATCTCAACCGTTGGATATCGATCCAAGGGCCTAAAATGTCTCAAATATAAAATGTCTCTAGGTGTAATCTCAGCCGTCAGATATTCGATCCGACGGCTCAAAATGTCTTAAAATGTAAATATGTCCTGATTTATAAATATATATATATATATATATATATATATATATGCTTTAGTGATATATTTTGGATGAGTTGGTGGTGCTGAAATTTTTTGACATTGTTGGCATTTGTTAGTGTTTCTGTTCCTAAAATTTGGATTCGAAACTAAAATCGGAGAATTGATGGTTTTTGTTTTTGTTTCTGTTTCTGTTTGTGTTTCTGGTTTTTGTTTCTATTTGATTATTTGTTCCAAAATTCTATTTTTTCCCAACTTCCAAAATTATAAAAAGATTTTGTTTTTATTTGTGTTTCTAGTTTATGTTTGTGTTTCTGGTTTCTGTTTTTGTTCCAAAATTCTATTTTTGTTCCCAACTTCCAAAATTATAAAAAGAATTTTGTTTTTATTTGTGTTTCTAGTTTCTGTTTGTGTTTCTGTTTCTGTTTCTGTTTCTGTTTGTGTTTCTGGTTTCTGTTTTTGTTTGATGTTTTTGTTCCAAAATTTTATTTTTGTTCCCAAATTCCAAAATTATATATAAAAAGAAAAAGTTGTTTTTATTTGTGTTTCTAGTTTCTGTTTGATGTTTTTGTTCCAAAATTCTATTTTTGTTCCCAACTTCCAAAATTATAAAAAGAATTTTATTTTTATTTTTGTTCTAAAATTCTGTTTTTGTTTATAATTCGCAGTATATTACTAAATAATTTTATCAATCACGCCTATTTGTATTAAGTGTACATGTTTTGTATAAAAATGTGATAGGGTATGAGATTTCTTACTAGCTCCTTTTTAATTTTAAATTTTGTGTTAGTGTCTTATTTTTAATTTTACATGAATGTCATTATAATATTTATGTTTTATTTTTTTATTTTTGTGTACTTATGACTCTATGTTTGTATACGTACAAGTGCGGTGTCTTTTTTGGATTAATTGGACGTTTGATGTTGGTTCTACTCTTCCAAAGAAATTTTGAGATTAATTGTTGATATTATTGATTTGTGTTAAATTAGAAGTTCAATTTGTATTATTTTATCGATGTATTTTTTTGTTGATATTGTTTGAGGACATTAGAATTGCTGCTAAAGCCCATTTTTGTAGTAGTGAATGTAATTGTTGACATTTGTAGCAGTAACAATTAACACAAACGCATGGACTAATGGTGGACATGCTGTGACTCAAATATATAATATTCTATTCTCAAAAAATTATAAATTACAACAGAAATTTGAAAACAAAAGGGAGTATGTTTCTGTTTAGTGTCCAACTTTAGAACAAAATTATTGGAACATAATAAAATTGTTCCCAAATTTTTGTTATAATTTCAAGTTTGTTGGGAGAAAAAATAAAAGAGGGAGAAAAAAAATAAATGAGAATGTTTGATTTGGTGTAGAAAATGTGTGAGAAATATAGAAATTATATAGAAAAACAAAAGGGTAAAATGGGAAGAAGAAATCAGCATTATAGAGGGAAAAAACACAAAAAATATGCCCATCCTCGTCAAAGGCGCGTGAGCTGCACAGCTGTTAATTTTAATAGAAAAAGTTAGATTTACAGTTAGGTCCAAAACCACAGGGGGGTAAAGTGCAAATGGGCCAATCCACAGGGGGTAAAGTGTAATCAACCTTTTTTTTTGTGGAAACGTCCTTTTGACCAAAACGCACCAGAAATACAGAAAAAGACCAAGTTTTACCAGTAAAGTCAAATGTGTCTGTTATCGACAAAAGTAACATTTTTTCTTGTGGAAACGGCCTTCCGAGCAAAACCCCCAAAAAGGCCCCAAAAGACCAAGTTTAATCTGAAAAGTCAACTATGTCTGTTTTCGACCAAAAATACCACGTTGGTCGATGGAAACGGCCTTATGAGAAAAACGTCCCCAAAAGGCCCAAAAAGATCAAGTTTGACTAGAAAAGTCCATTATGTTGGGTTTTTTTTTAATGAAAATACCACTTTTTTTTTGTGAAACTACCTTCAGAGCAAAATACCCCCGAAAGGACCAAGTTTGACCGGAAAGTCAACTGTGTCTGTTTTCAACCAAAAATACCACATTTTAGGGTGGAAACAGCCTTCCAAGCAAAACGCCCCCAAAAGGCCAAAGAAGACCAAGTTTGACCCCAAAAATCAAATGTTTCTATTTTAACCTGAAAATACCACGTTGGTCGGTGGATACGGCCTTCTGAGCAAAACACCTGCGGAAGGCCCAAAATAACCATGTTTGACCGGAAAAGACAATTGTGTTCGTTTTTTTACCAAAAATATCACTTTTTTGGGTGGAAACAGTCTTCCTAGCAAAACGCCCCGAAAAGGCCCAAAAAGACAAAGTTTGACTACAAAAGTCGACTACGCTTACTTTGGACCGAAACATTTACTTTTATCGGTGGAAAAGGCCTTCTGAGCAAAACGCTCCCAAAAACCCAGAAAGACCAACTTTGACATGAAAAGTCAACCGTGTCCGTTTTCGACCAAAAATATCACTTTTTTTTTTTTTTTTTTTTTTTTTTTTTTTGTGGAAACGACTTTCAGAGTAGAATGCCCCCAAAAGGCCAAAATAGACCAAGTTTGACCCAAAAAGTCAATTGTATCTGTTTTCAACCAAAATTAGAACTTTTGACGATGGAAACAGCTTTCAGAGAAAAACACCCCCAAATGTCCCCAAAAGACCAAGTTTCGACCAATAAATACCAGTTTGGTCAGTGGAAACGGCCATCTGAGCTTCGCTCCCGAAAGGCCCCAAAAGACCAAGTTTCATCATAAAAGTCAAATGTGTCCGTTTTCAACAAAAAATAGCTATTTGGTCAGTCAACTTTGTCCATTTTCGGACAAAAATACCACTTTAGTCGGTAGTAACAGCCTTCAAAGCAAAAAGCCCCCAAAAGACCCAAAAAGACCAAATCTGACTAGAAAAATCAACTATGTACATTTTTAGCCAAAAATACCACTTTTTTTGGGTGAAAAAAGCCTTTTGAGCAGAACGCCCCCAAAGGGCCTAAAAAGAGCAAGTTTAACTGGAAAAGTAAAGCGTGTTCATTTTTCACCAAAAATACCATTTCTTTTGGGTGAAAATGGCCTTCTGAGCAAAATGACTCCAAAAAGACCGAGTTTAATCAGAAAAGTTGATTGCATCCATTTTCGTCCTAAATACCCTTTTCTTGGGTGCAAAGGCCTTCTTAGCAGAACGCCCCCGAAAGGCCCAAAAAGTCCATGTTTGACGAGAAATGTCAATTGTGTCCTTTTTGACAAAAAATACAACATTTTTGGGTGGAAACGGCCTTCAGAGCAAAATACTACCAAAATATCCAAAAAGATCAATTATGACAGGAAACGTCAACAGTGTCCGAGCTAAATGTCCCAAAAAGGCCAAAAAACACCAAATTTGACCTTACAAGTTAACCGCGTCTATTTTCGACAAAAAATACCATTTTTTCGGTTGAAACGGCCTTCTGAGAAAAACACCACCAACAGGCTAAAAAAGGACCAAGTTTGACCTCAAAAGTCAATTGTGTCTGTTTTCGACAAAAAATACCACTTTTTTGGGGGGGGGTAAGGGAATGGCCTTCCAAGCAAAACGCCCCAAAAATGCCTTAAAAGACCAAGTTTAACTAAAAAAGTCAACCATATCCGTTTTCAACCAAAAATACAACTTTTTTGGGTGGAAATGGCCTTCTGAGCGACACGACCCCAAATGGCCTAAAAAGACCAACTTTGACCGTAAAGGCAACTGTATCCGTTTTCGATTGAAAATACCACTATGGTTGGTGTTAATGTCCTTCTTAGCAGAATGCCCTCAAAAGGCCAAAAAAGTCCATTTTTTTTTACCATAAAAGTCAATTGTATTCGTTTTCGACCGAAAATACAACTTTCCAACCAAAAATACCATTTTGTTTGGGGGGAAAATTAGTTGTGCTCGTTTTCGACCAAAAATATCTTCTTCGTTTTTTGCAGAAACGGCCTTCTAAGAAAAACGCCCCCAAAATGCTCAAAAAGACTAAGTTTGACCATAAAAGTCAACTGTGTTTGTTTTCAACTAAAAATACTACTTTTTCGGGTGAAAGTGACCTTAAAAGCAAATGCCCCAAAAGGCCTAAAAAGATCAAGTTTGACCAAAAAAGTCAATTGTGTCCATTTTGGACCAAAATAATACCAATTTGTTTTTGTGGAAATGACCTTCATAACAAAAAGCCCCCGAAAGGTCCAAAAAAACCAAGTTTGACCTGAAAAATCAACTGTATCCGTTTTCGACCAAGTATACCACTTTTTTGGTTGGAAACGACTTTCTGAGCAAAACTCCCCAAATGGCCCAAAAGTCCATGATGCAAATCATAGCACAACTTCAAGGGATCTAGTTTAAGTCCCAATTCGGCCGATTATGAGAGAACGAGTAAAGAAGTTTAAAGATGCACTCAACGGACTGATTTAAGAGGCAGGGAATCAAGCAAATTCACGGATGCCCATTGAGCATGATCCACATGAGCAACAAAGATTTATTAACATGATTCAAGTTCTAGAAGAATATTGCTAAGGCTAAGCTTAAATTGATATGTTTAAGAATACTCCTTTTTGGGTTTGATTGTAAGGCTTGCATGCTATTTATCTTCCTTTTAATTGTTTTTGACATTTATGGGTGTATATGGCTGATAATAAATCCATTTAAGACTCCCAACCTTCCTTTTCTATCTTAGGTATGTGATCAGCCAATTTAGAGGCTGATTATGGCCTCTCTCTTTTTCCCTTTTAGGCAAGTAAGACTTATTTTATTTACCAGATTTTAGCCTTAATTTGGTTAGTTATTTTAGGAATTTTCCTTGTAATTGTCAGCCTTTAAATAGGCGTCTAATCAATGAAAAATGTAGACCATTATTCTGAAAAATTGTGAGAGCTTTTTTTTCTCTGTAGTTCTTTGAACTACTATTCGAACTTATCGAGATTTCCCATGGCGTTCACCAACGACTTATCAAACGGATTTCCACCACCGTTTGTGGCATCTTTCTTATACCGAGGTTCTTGTTTCGCACTAAACAACAGGTTGAGGTCATATATACCAAGGTTCTTGTTTGTCGTAAACAACAAGTCGAGGTCTGTCATCCAATTCTGATCTTAGAACGATCTTGGGTTCCTTTTTCTTGTAGGATCTCGTTATTCTTGGCAAGATTCATATCATCTGGTAATCAGAGCAAGATCTAAATTAGGTTCATCTATCCATTTTCTTTTCGTTCATCATTATCTATTCATTCCCACTTGAACTTTCTTAGATAATATATACTCAGATCTGATCAAAATTTGTGTTTTCCTTTCTTTTTTTTCTCATTGGTACCGTAAATCTTCCATCTCGGTCTAAAGTTGTTGTATTAAAAAAAAAAAAAGAGAGAGAGAGAGAGAGAGAGATAGAAACAGTAGCGAAATATTGTCTGAAAAGGAAAAAAAAAAATTATTTTCATCCATTTTGGTTCCCATAAACCCGAAAATCACCTCACCCTAAAGACCATTTTTTTTTTTGTGGAAATTTTGCTATTTTGTTCTTCCAAAAATCTAATCAGCCTTGTTCCTTGTATTCTTGATTTTAAAACCTGAAATTCCTTGATGAGTTCTTGGTGAATTGTTGTTGGAAATTTTGAGTATTGTTTGTTTAGTTTCAAAAGAACTGAAAGAGAATTATCAAGTGAAAAAAGACAAGAGTGGTGAGAACATTAGAGGGTTAAAAGCCACATATTTTTTTGAGTGAAACACAAGTGTAGAGTGATTCATATTCTTCAGTGTAAACACGTAAGGGAGAGAATTGTGAGGTCCATTCTTTCTAACTTTGCTTTACAGCAACCATATCCCACAACAGTGCTAAGAGCATTACCAAAGATGCTATGGAACTTCCTGATCTGAAAGTGTTTATGGAGGCCATGATAAGTGAGATGAAGCGTGTGATGAAGTTAGAACTGGAGCAGGTTCACGAACAGATAGATCAGATGGAGAGTACACATGTGAAGCAACCACAAATCGCTCCTAATGTGCGTAGAAAGGAAAGAGTTCAAGCGAGGAAAGTGAGGGTTGAAGATGAAGAGTATTATGGGGCTGGTTTTAATGAAGAAGATGATTGAGATTCTGTTGTTAGTAATAGGAGACATTGAGGGCTGTTCAAAGAAGCTAGGAATCGTGAAAATAACAACTTGGGTAGTATTAAGATGAAGATTCCGTCATTTCAAGGTAGATCCGATCCTTAAGTATACCTTAAGTGGGAGAAGAAGATGGAGTTCGTATTTGACTGCCACAACTATTCTGAAGCAAAAAAGATAAAATTAGCTGTGATTGAATTTTCTGATTATGCTATTACTTGGTGGGATCAGCTTTTTATGAACAAGAGGCGAAATAGAGAATGACCAATAGATACATGGGAGGATATGAAAACGGTGATGAGAAAACGGTTCGTTCCAAGTTACTACTACCGAGAGTTGTACAAAAAGCTTGTGATCTTAGACAGGGAAGCCGGAGCGTAGAGAATTACTACAAGGAGATGGAGATTTCTATGATCCGAGCTAATGTAGAGGAAGATCAAGAGGCTACAATGGCTAGGTTTTTACTTGGATTAAACTGGGAAATCCAAGATAAGGTAGAGATGCAGAATTATGTGGAGTTGGAAGATATGGTGCACATGGCCATCAAAGTGGAGCAACAACGCAAGAAGGGGGAGGGGGTCATGTGCAACCAATAACTCTAGTTCTACCTCTTGGAAACCGAGTTATACCAAGCAGATGAACAAGTCACAAACGACCAAATCCGAGCCGAAGTTTGCGAACACCAGCCACGTTCCTCAAGGTAAAACCAACACTTCTACCTTTAGGAATCGTGACATTAAAGGTTTTAAATGTCAAGGCAGGGGACACATAGCAGGTCATGGTATTGCAAGACACTGGTGAAATTGTGACCGACAATGAAGATTCTGACACCAACGACATGCCACCATTGGAGGACGTTTTCGAGGAGGAGTATTTAGCCCCTGATGCATTAACATTAGTGGCGAGGAGAGCATTGAGCTTGCAAGCAAAAGGAGTTGAAGAAGTGCAGCAGGAGAACATCTTTCACACTAGGTGCTACATCAAAGATAAGGTATGTAGTGTGATTATTGATGGTGGTAGTTGTACTAATGTTGCAAGCACAACTATGGTGGAAAAATTAGGACTACCCGTGTTGAAGCACCCAAGATCGTATAAGTTGCAATGGTTAAATGATAGTGGAGAGATAAGGGTGAACAAACAGGTGTTAGTTGCATTTCGAATCGGTAAATACGAAAATGAAATATTGTGTGATGTAGTACCGCTGCAAGCGGGGCACTTATTGCTAGGGTGTCCATGGCAGTTTAATAGGCATGTAAAGCATGATGGCTTTACGAACAAATACTCATCTGTACTTAATCAATGATCAATTACTCTTGTACCATTGACACCGCAGCAAGTATATGAGGATCAAGTGAGATTACAAAAAGAGAGTGAGTTGTTGGAGAAAGGGCACGTGAGGGAGAGCATGAGCCCATGCACCGTTCCGGTTTTACTTGTACCTAAGAAGGATGGGACGTGGAGAATGGGCATTGATTACCGGGCCATCAATAACATAACAATAAAGTATTGTCATCCTATTCTTCACTTAGATGATATGTTAGATGAGCTGCATGGTTCTTGTGTATTTTCTAAGATTGATTTAAAGAGTGGTTATCATCATATTAGAATAAAAGAATGAGATGAATGGAAAACTGCCTTTAAAACAAAATATGGTTTGTATGAATGGTTAGTTATGCCTTTTGGTTTAACTAATGCTCCAAGCACTTTTATGAGACTTATGAATCATGTTTTGGGTGCATTTGTAGGTAGATTTCTTGTTGTCTTCTTTGATGATATACTCATTTATAGCAAAAACTTGGACGATCATGTAGTACATTTGAAATCTGTTTTAGATGTGCTTAGGAAAGAAAAGTTATTTGCTAATCTGAAGAATGTACTTTTTACACCAATAAGCTTGTATTTCTGGGATTTGTTGTTAGTGCACAAGGTATACATGTTGATGAAGAGAAGGTACATGTAATCCAAGAGTGGCCGAGTCCCACAAGTGTAGGTAATGTTCATAGTTTTCATGGACTTGCTAGTTTTTACCAGCGGTTCGTGAAGGACTATAGTAGCATAGCCGCACCCCTTACCGAAGTGATCAAGAAGAACGTTGGATTTAGATAGGGAGAAGAACAAAAGAAGGCATTTTTGTTAATCAAAGAGAAGCTGACCAACGCCCGCTTATTGTCTTTACCTAACTTTTCGAAAACTTTTGAGATTGAATGTGATGCTTCAGGTATTGTCATAGGCGAAGTTCTTATGCAGGACGGATGAGCAATTGCATACTTTAGCGAGAAACTAGGCAGGGCAACCTTAAACTACCCAACTTATGATAAGGAGTTGTATGCATTGGTTTGAGCTTTAGAGACGTGGCAACACTACCTATGGCCTAAGGAGTTCATTATTCACACCGATCATGAGTCCTTGAAACACTTGAAGGACTAACACAAGCTAAACGAAAGGCATACGCGTTGGGTGGAGTTCATTGAGACATTTCCATACGTCATCTGGTATAAGCAAGGTAAGGAGAATATGGTCGTCGATGCACTTTCTCATAGGTATGCATTACTTTCTACACTTGATGCAAAATTGCTTGGTTTTGAGCACATTAAAAACTTATACGCTGATGACCCCGAATTTTGTGAGGAATATTGGGCTCTTGAGAAAATCACTTGTAGTAAGTTATTTAGGCATGATGGGTTCCTATTTCGAGAGAATAAGTTATGCGTGCCTAATTATTCCTTGAGGGAGTTGCTAGTACATGAATCTCATGGTGGGGGATTAATGGGACATTTTGGAGTTGCAAAGACTTTAGCTATTTTGTAGGAACACTTCTATTAGCCACACATGAGAAGAGATGTTGAGAGAATTTGTGGTAGATGTGTCACATGTAGGCAAGCTAAATCGAGAGTGCAACCCGACGGTTTGTATACTCCTTTGCCAATTCCTAGTGAGCCTTGGATTGATATTTCAATGGACTTTGTGTTAGGATTGGCTAGGACTAAACGTGGGAGATATTCAATTTTTGTGGTTGTGGATAGATTTTCTAAAATGACACACTTTATTCCATGTCACAAAACAGATGATGCCTCGCATGTTGCTGATTTGTTCTTTAGAAAGATTGTGAGATTACATAGCATGCCTAGAATAATTGTTTCGGATAGAAATGCTAAATTCTTGAGCTGCTTTTGGAAGACTTTGTGGTGTAAGCTAGGTACTAAGAAATTGTTTTCTACTACTTGTCATCCACAAACTGATGGTAAAACTGAAGTAGTAAATAGGACTTTGTCTACTTTATTGAGGGCAATCATTAAAAAGAACAACAAACCATGGGAAGAATGTTTACCACATGTTGAGTTTGCTTATAACAGATCTATTCATTCTGCTACTAAATTTTCACCATTTGAAATTGTGTATGGATTTAATCCTTTAACTCCATTGGATTTATCTCCTTTACCTTTAAATGATCATGTTAATTTAGATGGCAAAAAGAAAGTTGACTTTGTCAAGCAGATTCATGAGAAAGCAAGACTCAACGTTGAGCGAAGAACGGAGCAGTATGCAAAATAAGCCAACAAGGGGCATCACAAGTTGATTTTTAAACCCGGAGATTGGGTTTGGTTGCATATGAGAAAAGAGAGATTTCCGGTGCAAAGACGTTCCGAATTACTTCCAATAAGAGATGGCCCTTTCCAAGTCCTAGAGCGCATCAATAACAACGCTTACAAGCTATATTTACCTGGTGAGTACAATGTAAGTGCTACTTTTAATGTTACTGATTTGAGTCCTTTTGATGTAGGTGATGATTTGAGGGAAAATCCTTTTCAAGAGGAGGGGAATGATGCAAATCATAGCACAACTTCAAAGGATCTAGTTCAAGTCCCAATTGGGCCGGTTATGAGAGCACGGGCAAGGAAGTTTAAAGATGCACTCAACGGACTGATTCAAGAGGCATGGAATCAAGCAAATTCATGGAGGCCCATTGAGGATGATCCACGTGAGCAACAAAGATTCATAACCATGATTCAAGTTGCAGAAGAATCTTGCTAAGGCTAAACTTAAATTGGCATGTTTAAGAATACTCTTTTTTGGGTCTGATTGTAAGGCTTGCATGCCATTTATCTTCCTTTTAATTGCTTTTTACATTTATGGGTGTATATGGCTGATAACAAATCCATTTAAAACTCCTAACCTTCCTTTTCTATCTTAGGTATGTGATCAACCAATTAAGGGGCTGATTGTGGTTTTTTTTTTTCTTTTATGCAAGTAAGACTTATTTCATTTACTAGATTTTAGCCTTAATTAGGGTAGTTATTTTAGGAATTTTCCTTATAATTCCTTTAAATAGGTGTCCAATTAATGAAAAACGTTGACCGTTATTCTAAAAAATTGTGAGAGTTTTTTTTCTCTGCGATTCTTTGAACAACTATTCGAACTTATCGGGATTTCCAGTGGTGTTCACCAACGTCTTATCAAATAGATTTCCACCACCGTTTGTGGTGTCTTCCGTATACCGAGGTTCTTGTTTCGCACTAAACAACGGGTTGAGGTCATATATACCGAGGTTCTTGTTTGTCGTAAACAATGGGTTGAGGTTTGTCATCCAATTCTGATCTTAGAACAATCTTGGGTTCCTTTTTCTTGTCGGATCTCGTTATTCTTGGTGGGATTCACATCATCTGGTAACCAGTGCAATGTCTAAATCAGGTTCATCTATCCATTTTCTTTTTGTTCATCGTTATCTATTCATTCCAAATTGAACTTTCTTGGATAATCTATACTAAGATCTGGTTAAAAATTTTGTTTTCCTTTTTTTTTCTTATTGGTACTACAAAAAGGCCCCTGAAAGGCCCAAAAAAACCAAGTTTGACAATAAAGTCAATTGCGTCCATGTTCGACCTAAAATACAATTTTTTTGGGTAAGAACGGCCGTCTGAGCGAAATGCCCCAAAAAGATCAAGTTTTTACAGAAAAATCGACAACGTCAGTTTTTTACCAAAAATACTACTTTTTTGGGTAGAAATGCATTCTAAAAAAGAGCCACCAAAAGTTCCAAAAAGACCAAGTGTGACCTGAAAAGTCAACTGTGTCCGTTTTCGACCAAGTATACCACTTTTTTTGGTGGAAACGACTTTCTGAGCAAAATTCCCCAAAATGCCCAAAAGACCAAGTTTGAGCTAAAAAGTCAATTGTGTTGGTTTTCGAATGAAAATACCATTTTTTTGGGTGGAAACGACCTTCAGAGCAAAATACCACCAAAAGGACCATGTTTGATCGAAAAAGTCAATTGTGTCCGTTTTCGACCAAAAATACCACCTTTTAGGGTGGAAACGACGTTCCAAGCAAAACTCCCCGAGCAGGCCCAAGAAGACCAAGTTTGATCGCAAAAATCAAATGTTTCTGTTTTAACCTAAAAATACCACTTTGGCCGGAGGATACGGCCTTCTGAGCAAAACGCCCGCAGAAGGCCCAAAATAACCATGTTTGACTGGAAAAGACAATTGTGTCCCTTTTTTTTTTACCAAAAATATCAATTTTTTTTGGGTGAAAATAGTCTTCCTAGCAAAACGTCCTGTAAAGGCCCAAAACGACAAAGTTTGACTAGAAAAGTCGACTACGTTTGCTTTCGACCGAAAATTTTACTTTTGTCAGTGGAAAAGGCCTTCTGAGCAAAACGCTCCCAACAAACCCAAAAAGACCAAGTTTGACATGAAAAGTCAACCGTGTCTGTTTTCGACCAAAAATATCACTTTTTTTTTTTTTGTGGAAATGACTTTCAGAGTAAAACACCCCCAAAAGGCCAAAAAAGACCAAGTTTGACCCATAAAGTAAAATATGTCTGTTTTCAACCAAAATTAGAACTTTGGATGGTGAAAACATCTTTCGGAGAAAAATGCCCCAAAATGTCCCAAAAATACCAAGTTTCGACCAAAAAATACCAGTTTGGTCGGTGGAAATGGCCATCTAAGCAAAACGCTCCCGAAAGGCCAAAAAAGACCAAGTTTGACCCTAAAAGTCAAATGTGTCCGTTATCGACCAAAAATACCTCTTTGGTTAGTGGAAATAGCCTTCCGAGCAAAACGCCCCCAAAACGACTACCAGACCAAGTTTGGAAAGAAAAGTCAACTTTGTCCGTTTTCGGCCAAAAATACCACTTTGGTAGGTAGAAACAGTCTTCCGAGCAAAACACCCCCTAAAGGCCCGAAAAGACCAACTCTGACCAGAAAAGTCAACTATGTCCGTTTTCGGCCAAAAATACCACTTTTTTTGGGTGGAAAAAGCCTTTTGAGCAGAACACCCCCAAAGGGCCTAAAAAGACCAAATTTAACTAGAAAAGCAATCTGTGTTCATTTTTTGCCAAAAATACCATTTTTTTGGGAGCAAATGGCCTTCTGAGCAAAACGACCCCAAAAAGATCGTGTTTGATCAAAAAAGTCGACTGCATCCGTTTTCGTCCTGAAATACCATTTTCTTGGGTTCAAACAGCCTTCTTAGCAAAACTGCCCTGAAAGGCCCAAAAAATCCAAATTTGACGAGAAATGTCAATTGTGTTCGTTTTCGACCAAAAATACCATTTTTTTGGGAGGAAATGGCCTTGAGAACAAAATACTGCCAAAATATCCAAAAAGATCAATTTTGACAGGAAAAGTCAGCAGTGTACGTTTCCTAAGAACCTTACAAATTTGGTCGGTGGAAACAGCCTTCTATGCAAAATGGCCCCAAAAGGCCTAAAAAAACCAAGTTTGACCGGAAAAGTCAATTTTGTTAATTTTCAATCGATATTATGATTTTGGTAGGTGGAAATGGCCTTCGGAGAAAAAGCCCCCCAAGGCCCAAAAAACCTAGTTTGGCAAGAAAAGTTGACTTTGTCCGCTTCCGACCAAAAATACCACTTTAGTCAATGGAAACGACCATCAGAGCAAAACGCCCAAAAAGGCCCAAAAAAACCTTGTTTGACCAGAAATGTCAACTATGTTCGTTTTGGTAAAAAAACGACTACGTTTTTTGGATGGAAACGACCTTATGAGCAAAACGCCCATAAAATGCCCAAAAAAACAAAGTTTGATAATAAAGTCAAATGTGTCCATGTTCGACCTAAAATACCACTTTTTGGGTAAAAACGGCCTTCTAAGTGAAATGCCCCAAAAAGATCAAGTTTTTACAGAAAAATTAGCAGCGTCAGTTTTCGAAAAAAAATCCCCCAAAAGTCCCAAAAAGACCAAGTATGACCTGAAAAGTCAATTGTGTCCGTTTTCGACCAAGTATACCACTTTTTTTGGTGGAAACGATTTTCTGAGCAAAATTCCCCAAAATGCCCAAAAGATCAAGTTTGAGCTGAAAAGCCAATTATGTCGGCTTTCGAATGAGAATACCACTTTTTTGGGTGGAAACGACCTTCAGAGCAAAATACCGCCCAAAAGGACCATGTTTGACCAAAAAAGTCAACTGTGTTCATTTTCTACCAAAAATACCATATTTTAGGGTGGAAATGGCGTTCCAAGCAAAACTCCCCCAACCCAAAAAGACCAAGTTTGACGGCAAAAATTAAATGTTTATGTTTTAACCTAAAAATACCTAAAAATACCACTTTGGCCGGTGGATACGGCCTTCAGAGCAAAACACCCGCGGAAGGCCCAAAATAATCATGTTTGACCGGAAAAGACAATTGTGATGCAAACCTCACCAAGGATTAGTGAGACCCGAAACCAACTTAGGGTTTCTTCGCAAAGATCGAAACTAAATCAGATTTTGAGCAAACTCAAAATACATAAATTGAAAGATAGATTATCTTGACCCAACGTTTATGAACGAAACATGAACCAATGGTATAATGATCTTGACCCAATGATTATAATAAATCACAAACCAAATATATAAGTTTGAACGCCACAAGAAACTCTTGATAAGTTCTGGAAAAGTTCTCTGAAGAGCTAAAGAGAAAACTCTCACAATTTTATTAATAAAAAATAATGTGAAATTCGTAGATCTACAAAGTCCCTTAAATAGGTGGCCAAGAGAATAAGAAAGAGACCCTAATACACTTTGAAATTCGTGGGTCTACATGGAGGAAAAAGGAAACCCTAAAATCTAATTGCTAAATAAAGAATAAGAAAACTTCCTAATTTGTCTTACATTCCTAGTTGGAAAAAGAAATGATTTACTTGGCAATCAAGCTTACAAATCAACCTAAAAATAATTAAAAGACTTAAAATAATAAAATAAATAAAATAAAATTTGTGGGTCTCATTCTTGGCCCGTTCAGGATCACGCTTTAAGCCCATTCACTTGCTTTGATGAGGTGGACTAGGTCTTGACTGTCCGATGGGTCTAATTTAGCCTTCACCATTGTAGTTTCAACCCCAATATCTTGAATAATCCCATTAAGTGCTTCTTTGAATCTTTTTGCCCTTGCCTTTCTTATTGGGCCAACTGGAACATGCAACAGATCTCTTGGTGCAGCTGATATATTCTCATCAAATTGTGTCCATTTTTTACCAAAAACATCATTTTTTTGGGTGGAAACAGTCTTCCTAGCAAAATGCCCCGAAAAGGCCCCAAATGACTAAGTTTGACTTGAAAAGTTTACTACGTTTGTTTTCGACCGAAAATTTTACTTTTGTCGGTGGAAAAGGCCTTCTAAGAAAAACACTCCCAAAAGACCAAAAAAGTCAACCGTATCCGTTTTCGACCAAAAATATCACTTTTTTTTTTTTTGTGGAAACGGCTTTCAAAGTAAAACGCTCCCTAAAGGCCAAAAAAGACCAAGTTTGACCCAAAAAGTCAACTATGTCTATTTTCAACCAAAATTAGAACTTTGGATGGTGGAAACAGCTTTCGGAGAAAAACACCCCCAAATGTCCCCAAAATTCCAAGTTTCAACCAAAAAATACCAGTTTGATCGGTGGAAACGGCCATCTGAGCAAAACGCTCCTGAAAGGCTGAAAAAGACCAAGATTGACCATAAAAGTCAAATGTGTCCGTTTTCAACCAAAAATATCTCTTTGGTTAGTGGAAATAGACTTTCGAGCAAAATGCCCCCAAAAAGACAACAAGACCAACTTTGGAAAGAAAAGTTAACTTTTTCCGTTTTCAGCAAAAAATACCACTTGTCTAGGTAGAAACAGCCTTCCGAGCAAAATGCTTCCTAAAGGCCCAAAAAAACCAACTCTGATCGAAAAAGTCAACTATGTCCATTTTCGGCCAAAAATACCAATTGTTTTGGGTGGAAAAAGCCTTTTGAGCAGAATGCCCCCAAAGGGCCTAAAAAGACCAAGTTTAACTAGAAAAGTAAACTGTGTTCATTTTTGGCAAAAAACAAATATCATTTCTTTTGGGTACAAATGGCCTTCTGAGCAAAACAACCCCAAAAAGACAATGTTTAATCAGAAAAGTCGACTGCATCCATTTTCGTCCTGTAATACCATTATCTTGGGTACAAACAGTCTTCTTAGCAAAAACGCCCCCGAAAGTCCAAATTTGACGAGAGATGACAATTGTCTCCGTTTTTGACCAAAAATACCACTTTTTTGGGTAGAAACAGCCTTTAGAGCAAAATACCGCCAAAATATCTGAAAATATCAATTTTGACAGGAAAAGCCAGTAGTGTCTGTTTCCTAAGAACCTTACCAATTTGGTTGGTGGAAATGGCCTTCTGCGCAAAACGGCCCCAAAAGGCCTTAAAAAACCAAATTTGATCGGAAAAATCAATTGTGTCAATTTTCAACCGATATTACTATTTTGGTCGACGGAAATGGCCTTCGGAGAAAAAAGCCCCCCAAGGCCCAAAAAACCCAAGTTTGGCCAGAAAAGTTAACTTTGTCCGCTTTCAACAAAAAATGCCACTTTAGTCAATGGAAACGACCATCCGAGCAAAACACCCCAAAAAGGCCCAACAAAACCTTATTTGACCGTAAATGTCAACTGTGTTCATTTTGGTAAAAAAAGACTACGTTTTTTTGGATGGAAACGACCTTTTGAGCAAAAGGCCCACAAAAGGCCCCAAAAAACCAAGTTTGATAATAAAGTCAACTATATTCATGTTTGACCTAAAATACCACTTTTTTGGGTAAAAACGGCCTTCTGAACGAAATGCCCCAAAAAGGTCAAGTTTTTACAGAAATATCAGCAGCGTCAGTTTTCAACCAAAAATACTACTTTTTTGGGTAGAAATGCATTAAAAAAAAAAAAAACCAAAAGTCCCAAAAAGACCTAGTGTAACCTGAAAAGTCAACTGTGTCCATTTTTGACCAAGTATACCTCTTTTTTTTTTTGTGGAAACGACCTTCTGAGCAAAATTCCCCAAAATGCCAAAAAGACCAAATTTGAGCCGAAAAGTTAATCGTGTTGGTTTTCGAATGAGAATACTACTTTTTTTGGGTGGAAACGACCTTTAGAAAAAAATACCACCAAAAGGACCAAGTTTGACCGAAAAAGTCAATTGTGTCCGTTTTCGACCAAAAATACCACATTTTTTGGGTGGAAATGGCGTTCCAAGCAAAACTCCCCCGAAAGGCCAAAGAAGACCAAATTTGTTTTAACCTAGAAAATACCACTTTGGCCGCAAAAATCAAATGTTTATGTTTTAACCTAAAAATACCACTTTGGCCGGTGGATACGACCTTCTAATCAAAACGCCCGCGGAAGGCCCAAATAAACATGTTTGACTGGAAAAGACAACTGTGTCCGTTTTTTTACCAAAAATATCATTTTTTGGGGGGGAAATAGTCGTCTTAGCAAAACGCCCAGAAAATGCCAAGAACAACCAAGTTTGACCAGAAAAGTCGAATACGTTTGTGTTCGACCGAAAATTTTAGTCCTGAAATACTATTTTCCTCAGTGCAAATGGTCTTTTGAGCAAAACGCCCCCTAAAGGCCCAAAAAGACCAAGTTTAACCAGAAATGTCAATTGTGTCCGTTTTCGACCAAAAATACCACTTTTTTGGGTGGAAATGGCCTTCAGAGCAAAATAACCCCACTATACCCAAAAAGATCAAGTTTGACCAGAAAAGTTAGCAGTGTCTGTTTCCTAAGAAAAATACCATTCTCTCGGTGACAATGGCCTTCTGAGCAAAACGTCCCCAAAAGACCAACTTTGACCGAAAAAGTCAATTGTATCTGTTTTCGTCCAAAGATACTACTTTTTTTGGGTAGAAATAATCTTTCGAGCAAAACGCCCCGAAAAGGCCTAAAAAGACCAAGTTTGATCAAAAATATCAACTATGTCTATTTTCGACCGAATATACGATTTTGGTCGGTGGAAATGGCCTTCGGAGCAAAAAACCCCCTCAAGGCCCAAACAAACCAAGTTTGGCCAGAAAAGTAAACTTTGTCCATTTTTGGTCCAAAAAGACTACTTTTTTTTTTTTTAATGGAAACAACATTTTGAGCAAAATGCCCCCAAAAGACCAAAAAAAACTAAGTCTGACTGGAAAGTCAACTGTGTCCATGTTCGACTAAAAATACCACTTTTTTGGCTAATTCAAGAGCTTTGGGCTGAGTCTAAAATAATGAAGCTCAAATTAGGCCCAAATGACGATCAAGGCCTAGTTCATCTCATTAAGGCAAGCGAATGGGCTTAGGCGTGAACTTGAATGGGCTTAGGCGTGTGGACCACGAAATTCAGATCATTTATTTATTTATAGGCTTTATTTTTTTTATATATTTTAATTTTTATTGTTGATTTGTAAGGCATGAATGCCAAATTAGTCTTTTTCCTTTTTAGATTAGGAATTAGTCATCTCCTTTTTAAATTATGAGTAGGGTTTCCTTACTTCTCTTGAATTCCTTGTTCCTCTAGGGTTTCTTTTTATTTCTAGTGTGGGCGCCACTGTTCATGGTACTGTTCACCTACACTGTTCACATGCACTATTCATTAGCCTAGGGTTTTCTTTTATTGTTGGCCAACTATTTAAGAGACTTATATCCCATTGGAAAGAAACCTTACTTTGATTAATACAATTGTGAGAGTTTTCGCTTAAGTTCTTCAAAGAACTTTTCTGAACTTATCATGAATTTTTTGTGGCGTTCAAACCCCATATCTTTGGTTTGTGATTCATTATAATCATCGGGTCAAGATTGTTCTTTATACTGTTAGTTCGCGCTTCGTTCATAAACGTTGGGTCAAGGAAATCTATCCTAAATTTTGTATTTTCGTGTTCTTATATGTTCATTTATAAATCTGATTTTGTTCAATTCCCGCGAAGAAACCCTAAGTTGGTTTCGGGTCTCACTAATCCTTGGTGAGGTTCGAATCATCAATTGTATCCGTTTTCGACCAAAAATACCACTTTCTAACCAAAAATACCACTTTGTTTGGCGAGAAAAATTAGCTATGTTCGTTTTCGACAAAAAATATCATTTTTTTTTTAAACGGCCTTCTGAGAAAAATGCCCCCAAAAATGCTAAAAAATACCAAGTTTGACCATAAAAGTCAACTGTGTTCGTTTTCGACCAAAAATACCACTTTTTTTTTTTGTGAAAACGACCTTAAAAGTAAATGCCCCAAAAGGCCAAAAAAGATCAAGTTTGACTTGAAAAGTCAATTGTGTCCATTTTTCACAAAAAATACCAATTATTTTTTTTGTGGAAACGACCTTCTGAATAAAACTCCCTTGAAATACCCAAAAAGATAAAGTTTTATCGGAAAAGTCTACTTTGTCTGTTTCCGACGAAAAAATACCAGTTTGGTCGGTGGAAATGGCCATCCGAGCAAAACCCCCCCAAAAGGCCCAAAAAGATCAAGTTTAACCTGAAAACTCAATTGTGTCCGTTTTCGACAAAAATACCACATTGGTCAGTAGAAACGGCCTTATGTGCAAAACGTCCCCAAAAGGCCCAAAAGATCAAGTTTGACCAGAAAAGTAATTGTGTTGGTTTTTGAATGAAAATACCACTTTTTTGGGTAGAAACGACCTTCAAAGCAAAATACCCCCAAAAAGCCCAAAAGGACCGAGTTTGACCGAAAAAGTCAATTGTGTCCGTTTTTTACCAAAAATACCACCTTTTAGGGTAGAAACGGCCTTCCAAGCAAAACGCCCCCCAAAAGGAAGATAACCAAGTTTGACCCCAAAAATCAAATGTTTTCGTTTTCAACCAAAAATACCACTTTGGTCGGTGGATACGGTCGTCTGGGAAAAATGCTTTCGGACGGCCCAAAATAACCATGTTTGACCAGAAAAGACAAGTGTGGACATTTTTTTTTAACAAAAGTATAACTTTTGGGGGGGAAAAACAGTCTTTCTAGCAAAACGCCCCCAAAAAGGCCTAAAAAGACTAAGTTTAACTGAAAAAAGTCAATTGTGTTCATTTTTGGCCAAAAATACCATTTCTTTTCGGTGCAAACGGCCTTCTGAGCAAAAAGACCCCAAAAAGACCGAGTTTGATCAGTAAAGTCGACTACATCCGTTTTTGTCTTAAAATACCATTTTCTTCAGTGCAAATGGCCTTCTGAGCAAAAACACCCCCTAAAGGCCCAAAAAGACTAAGTTTGACCAGAAATATCAATTGTGTCCGTTTTCGACCAAAAATACTATTTTTTTAGATGGAAACGGCCTTCAGAGCAAAATAACCCCAAAATACCCAAAAAGATCAAGTTTGATCGGAAAAGGCAATAGTGTCCATTTCCTAAGAAAAATACCAATTTGGTTAGTGAAAACGGCCTGCTAAGCAAAATAGCCGCAAAAGGCCCAAAAAGACCAAATTTGACCGAAAAAGTCCATCGTGTCCGGTTTTGACAAAAAAATACCATTTGTTTTTGTGGAAACAGCCTTCCAAGAAAAACACTCTCAAAAGGCCCAAAAACACCCTCAAAAGGCCCAAAAAGACTAAATTTGACCTGGAAAGTCAACTGTGTCCATTTTCGACAAAAAATACCACTTTGGTCAATGGAAACGGCCTTCTGAGCAAAAGACCAACTTTGACTGAAAAAGTCTATAGTATCTGTTTTCGACAAAAGATACCACTTTTTTTGGGTGGAAACGATCTTCCGAGCAAAACGCCCTGAAAAGGCCTAAAAAGACCAAGTTTGATCGAAAAAATCAACTATGCCTATTTTTGACAGAAATTATGATTTTGGTCGGTGGAAATGGCTTTCGGAGCCAAAAACCCCCTCAAGGCCCAAAAAAACCAAGTTCGGCCAGAAAAGTCAACTTTATCCGTTTTTAACAAAACATACCATTTCAGTCGATGGAAATGACCATCAGAGCAAAATGCCCCAAAAAGGCAAAAAAAAAATCTTGTTTGACCGTAAATATCAACTGTGTTTGTTTTGGTCTAAAAAAATTACTTTTTTTGGGAGGAAATGGCATTTTGAGCAAAACGCCTCCTGAAGGCCCAAAAAAACCAAGTTTGACAAAAAAGTCAAATGTGTCCATATTCGACCAAAAATAACATTTTTTTGGGTAAAAATGGCCTTTTGAGTGAAATTTCTCCAAATGGCCCAAAAAGATCAAGTTTGATCTAAAAAATCAACTGTGTCCGTTTTCGTCCAAGTATACCATTTTTTTGTGTGGAAACGACTTTCCGAGAAAAACTCCCCAAAAGGCCCAAAAGACCAAGGCCCAAAAAGATATCAAGTTTAACCAGAATAGTTGGCTATGTCCGTTTCCAACCAAAAATACCACTTTGGTCAATGGAAAGAGCCTTCTAAGCTAAACACCCCCGAAAGGCCAAAAAATACCAAATTTGACATTAAATGTTAACCGCATCCTTTTTTGACAAAAAAATACAATTTGTTTTTGTTGAAACAGCCTTCTATGCAAAATGCCCCAAAAAAGGCTAAAAAAAAGACCAAGTTTGACATCAAAAGTCAATTTTGTCTGTTTTCAACCAAAAATACCACTTTTTGGGGGGTGAAGAAACTGCCTTGCGAGCAAAATGCCCCCAAAATGCTTTAAAAGACCAAGTTTAACTAAAAAAAGTCAACTATATCCATTTTCAACCAAAAATATCACTTTTGGGTGGAAACGGCCTTCTGAGCAGCACCTCCCCAAATGGCCTAAAAAGACCAACTTTGATCCGAAAAGTCAATTGTGTCCGTTTTCAACCAAAAATACCACTTTGGTCGGTGTTAGCATCCTTCTTAGCAAAATGCCGTCAAAAGGCCAAAAAAATCTATTTTTGACCATAAAAGTCAATTATTTTCGTTTTCGACCGAAAATACCACTTTCCAATCAAAAATACCATTTTGTTTGGCAGGAAAATTAGCCGTGTTCGTTTTCGAGAAAAAATATCAATTTTTTTTGTGGAAATGGCCTTCTGAGAAAAATGCCCCCAAAATGCTCAAAAAACCAAGTTTGACCATAAAAGTCAACTATGTTCGTTTTTGACCAAAAATACCTTCTTCTTTTTTTTGTGAAAACGGCCTTAAAAGCCAATACCCCAAATGGCCCAAAATGACCAAGTTTGACTATAAAAGTCAATTGTTTATGTTTTTGACGAAAAATAACACTTTTTGGGGGTGGAAACAGTGTTCCTAGAAAAATGCCGCCAAAAGGGCCAAAAAGATCAAGTTTGACCCGAAAAGTCAATTGTGTCTATTTTCAACCAAAATTATAACTTTGGACGGTGGAAACAACTTTCAGAGAAAAACGCCCCCAATTGTCCCAAAAATACCAAGTTTGGCCAGAAAAGTCTACTTTGTCTATTTTCGACCAAAAAATACCAGTTTGGTCAGTGGAAACGGCCATCCAAGCAAAACGCTCCCTAAAGGCCCAAAAAGACCAAGTTTGACCATAAAAGTCAAATGTGTCTATTTTCAACCAAAAATACCACTTTGGTCAGTGGAAACAACCTCTCAAGCAAAACATTCCCAAAAGGCCCAAATAGACCGAGTGTGACTAGAAAAGTCAATTATGTCCATTTTTTACAAAAAATACCAATTTTTTTGGGTGGAAAAATCCTTTTGGGCAAAACGCCCCCAAAGGGCCCAGAAAGACCAAGTTTAACTGGAAAAGTCAAATGTGTTTGTTTTTTGCCAAAAATACCATTTCTTTTGGGTGTAAACGGCCTTCAGAGCAAAATACCCTCAAAATACTAAAAAACTTATCAAGTTCGACTGGAAAAGTCAACAGTGTCTGTTTCCTAAGAAAAATACCAATTTGGTCGGTGGAAACGGCCTTCTGAGCAAAACTGCCCCAAAAGGCCCAAAAAGACTAAGTTTGATAAAATAAAAAAAAAGTCCACCGAGTTTGTTTTTGACCAAAAATACCATATTTTTTTTGTGGAAACGGTCTTCTGAGCAAAACGCTCTCAAAAGGTCCAAAAATATTAAATTTGACCCAAAAAGTCATTTGTGTCCATTTTTGACCAAAAATACTACCTTGGTCGATGGAAACGGTCTTCTAAGCAAAATGTCCCCAAAAGGCCCAAAAATACCAACTCTGACCATAAAAGTCAACTGTGTCTGTTTTCGACCAAAGATACTACTTTTTTTGGGTAGAAATGCTCTTCCGAGCAAAATGCCCCCAAAAGGCCTAAAAATACCAAGTTTGACCAAAAAAGACAATTGTGTCTATTTTGACCAAAATTATGATTTTGGTCGGTGGAAATGGCCTTTGGAGCAAAAAGCTCCCTCAAGGCCCAAAAAAATCAAGTTTGGCCAGAAAAGTCAACTTTATCCGTTTTCGACAAAAACTACCACTTCAGTCGATGGAAACGACCATCAGAGCAAAATGCCCCAAAAAGGCCCAAAAAAACCTTGTTTGACCGTAAATGTCAATTGTGTTCGTTCTTTTATGCAAATCATAGCACAACTTCAAGGAATCTAGTTCAAGTCCCAATTGGAACGGTTACGAGAGCACGAGCAAGGAAGTTTAAAGATGCACTCAACGGACTTATTCAAGAGGCATGGAATCAAGCAAATTCATGGAGGCCTACTGAGCATGATCCACGTGAGCAACAAAGATTCATAAACATGATTCAAGTTCTAAAAGAATTTGGCCAAGGCTAAGCTTAAATTGGTATGTTTAAGAATACTCCTTTTTGGGTCTGATTGTAAGGCTTGCATTCCATTTATCTTCCTTTTAATTGTTTTTGAAATTTATGGGTGTATATGGTTGATAACAAAGTCATTTAAGACTCCCAACCTTCCTTTTCTATCTTAGGTATGTGATCAACCAATTAAGGGGCTGATTGTGGCGTTTTTTTTTTTTTTCCATTTAGGCAAGTATTTCTTTTAGGCAAGTAAGACTTATTTTATTTACCAGATTTTAGCCTTAATTAGGGTAGTTATTTTAGGAATTTTCCTTGTAATTGTCAGCCTTTAAATAGGCGTCTAATCAATGAAAAACGCAGACCATTATTCTGAAAAATTGTGAGAGTTTTTTTTCTCTACGGTTATTTGAACTACTATTCGAACTTATCGAGATTTCCTGTGGCGTTCACCAACGAATTTTCAAACAGATTTCCACCACCGTCTATGACGTCTTCCTTATACTGAGGTCTTTGTTTCGCACTAAACAGCAGGTTAAGGTCATGTATACCGAGGTTCTTGTTTTTCGTAAACAACAGGACAAGGTCTGTCATCCAATTCTGATCTTAGAACGATCTTGGGTTCTATTATCTTGTCGGATATCGTTATTCTTGGCAAGATTCACATCATTTGGTAATCAGAGCAAGGTCTAAATCAGGTTCATCTATCCATTTCTTTTCGTTCATCGTTATCTATTCATTCCCACTTGAATTTTCTTGGATAACATATACTCAAATCTAATCAAAATTTTCGTTTTCCTTTTTTTTTTCTCCCAAGAAAGACTGTCTGCACAAGAAAAAAAAAAGTTTGTTTTCATCAATTTTGGTTCCCATAAACCCGAAAATCACCAGACCCTAATGACCAATTTTTGTTTTGGTGGAAATTTTGCTATTTTGTCCTTCCGAAAATCTAATTAGCACACTTTCCTTGTATTCTTGCTTTTAAAACTTGAAATTCCTTGATGAGTTCTTGGTGAATTGTTGCTGGAAATTTTGAGTATTGTTTGTTTAGTTTCAAAAGAACTGAAAGAGAATTATCGAGTAGAAAAATGCAAGAGTGGTGAGAACATTAGAGGGTTAAAAGCCACATATTTTTTTTGAGTAAAACACAAGCGTAGAGTGATTCACATTCTTGAGTGTAAACACGTAAGAGAGAGAATTGTGAGGTCATTTATTTCTAACTTTGCTTTGCAGCAATTGTTGCGAACTTCACCAAGGATTCGTGAGACCCGAAACCAACTTAGGATTTTTCACGAAGATCAAAACTAAATCAGATTTTAAGCAAACTAAAAATATAGAAATTGAAAGATAGATTACCTTAACCCAACGTTTATGAACGAAACGCGAACCAATGGTATAATGATCTTGACCCAATGATTATAATGAATCATGAACCAAAGATATAAGTTTGAACGCCACAAAAAACTCTTAATAAGTTCAGGAAAAGTTCTCTGAAGAACTAAAGAGAAAATTCTCACAATTTTATTAAGCAAAAATAATCTCCATTTCCCATGAGATACAAGTCTCTTAAATAGATAAAAGAAAGAACCCTAGCTTGTAAATAGTGCAGCCGTGAATAGTGTCTGTGAACAGTACATGAATAGTGGCGGCCACAATAGAAATAAAAGGAAACCCTAGAGGACTAAGGAATCCTAGAGAAATAAGAAAACCCTACTCCTAATCTAAAAAGGAAAAGGCTAAATTGGCAATCTTGCCTTACAAATTATTAAATAAATAACCTAAATTAAAAATAAAACACTAATAAATAAAATAAATATGATAAGAATTTCGTGGTCCACATGACTTGGCCCATTTGAGTTCATGTCTAAGCCCATTCGCTTGTTTTGATGAGATGGATTTGGCTTTGATTGTTCGATGGGCCTAATTTAGGCTTAACTATTGTAGACATGAGCCAAGTCTCTTGAATTAGCCCATTAAGTGCTACTTTGATTTTTCTTGGATCTTTCCCTAGTAATAGGCCTAACTGGAACATGTAACTGATCCTCTGATGGTGCTTGTTGGTTCTCATTATTCCCCCTCTCTTCAAAATGATTCATCCTCGAATCTTCACCAGAGTGTTCTTAATAGTTCAGAAATTGTCAAGCATTCGCCAAGTCCCATCCTTCCTAAGCACAAGTAGCATTGGTACCGCGCACGGACTCTTGCCTTCTCGTACGTATCCTTTGGCCATCAACTTCTCCACTTGCCTTTGAAGTTCCTTTGTCTCCTCCGAATTATGCCTATAGGCTACTGGTTGGTCAGGAATCATTGTTCAAGGCACAAAATCGGTTTGATTCCCAATCCCTCTATAAGGTAGAAAACCGCTATGCACATCATTAGAAAACATGTCCTTATAATCCTGCAACATATAAACTACAACACTAGGCAAAGATTTGTCAATTTCATTAGTGGTAAAACAAGCCTCTTTGTACAAGAGTACAAATATAGGTTGATTTGTATAAAAAGTCATATTGACATCACTCGCCTTAGCATAAAAACTCACTTGTTTTTCTGTTTTTCTCTCATTTTTTTTCACTCTCTTTTTCTTTTTCACTCTCCTCTTTCTCATCTTTTTTTGAACTCTCGGTCTCACAAGTTTTTTTCAACTCATTCTCTCTTTTCAATTTCATTTGATCCTCATTTTCCCTTTGTTGTTCCATATCATCCTCCGCGACTTGAGCACTTAGAGCATGCCAATCAACAAGTAACTCACCCTCCACCAAGTACTCCACATCACCGTCACAAGCATCCCGATGCGGTAGCATCTGGTCATTATCACTCTCTCTGTCGGTTTCCATCTCTCCATCAATCTATGCTTTGTTGACATTGGGCAAATCGTCTCTCCTTTTTCGTGGTTCGGTTTTGGACTTTGAAACAGCCCTTTCGTCTATTCTCTCATTCGGCCTCCATGAAGTAGAAGAGCCCAAGTTTTGAAATAACTGAGTTTCTTTCCTTTTAAGTTGTCGTTCCACCTTTATTACCATGTGCACCATGTCCTCCAACTCCACATAATGTTGCAACTTCACCACGTTGGCAATCTCCCGATCCAGCCCATCCAAGAATCTTGCCATTGTTGCTTCTCTATCTTTCTCGATATTAGCCCAGATCATAACGATCTTCATCTCCTTGTAGTAATCATCCACGCTTCGATAGCCTTGAGTAAGACTTTGTAATTTATGGTACAAATCCCTATAGTAGTGACTAGGGACAAATCTTCTGCTCATTATGGCTTTCATTTCAGCCCACGTCTCAATAGGCCTCTTATGGTTTCGCCTTCTATTCATCACAAGTTGATCCCACCATATTATAGCATAATCAATAAATACAATTACAACGAGTTTTACCTTTTTATGCTCAGAGTAGTTGCAGCACTCAAAGTTCAAATCCATCTTCTTCTCCCACTCCAAGTACGCTTCAGGGTCGTTCTTCCCTTGGAACGATGGAATCTTCATCTTGATACTTCTAAAGTTATTATCGATTTGCTCCCCATATATATCTTCTCTATTGCCATATCTGCAGCCAAATCTGCCCAAGCTCGCATTAGAGATGCGATCCTCTTCATCTAGGTCATCCCCATCATAATCTTCATATTCATACCGAGGTAGATTCCTCTCTCGTCGTTGTACATTAGGAGCTTTAGGTGGTTGCCGTGAACTAGACTCAGCATTGTCTAGTCGTTCATGTACTTCATCAAATCTCGAGTTCAATTGTTCAAACTTTCGCTCTAAGGCTTTGTAGAAAACTTTGACATCCACGACGTCCATCCTTTCCAGTTCTTCATTAGATGAGCCTTTGTTTGTTTCTTGATACATGTTTAATAATCTACAAAACCAAGTTAGCAAACCTCACAAACACTCCCTCACAAGTTTCCCTCAAGATTGATGGCACTCGCGCTTGTGTTTCACTCAAATTCGGCTTTTATCCTCTTATGAGATCACACTTTCTTGCCTTTTTCCACTCTTTAGTTCAATCTTTTAGTTTTTTATCGAACTTAACCAAACTCAATCAGAAATTTCTCATGATAATTCAAACTCAACAAATCAATTTAACTAAGAATGAGATTTAGGACAAAAGTAAAGTGAACAAGAAGAGCACAAAGGATAAATTTGTGGAATAGAACAAGAAGAAATAAATTTCGAATTTTGGAGCTGCGGGATTTTATTTTATTTTTTATTCAGTTTTTTTTTTTTTTTTTTGTTTTCTTTTGTTTCTATTTTTTTTTCAGTTTCAGTTTTTTATTTTTTTATTTTTTTGCAGCAACTTAAATCAAGAATGAAGATGCTCAGTACCAAAGAAAAAAAAACCAAAAAATTTAACCAAATATAAATATTTCGGCCAAGAAAGTTCAAGTATGAAGGAAAAGAAAACGATGAACGAAGAAGAATAAAGAGGATAGGAGAAACCTGATTTAGACATTGCTCTAATTACCAAATGATGCGAACCTCACCAAGGATTAGTGAGACCCGAAACCAACTTAGGATTTTTTCGTGAAGATCGAAACTAAATCAGATTTTGAGCAAACTAAAAATACAGAAATTGAAAGATAGATTACCTTGACCCAACGTTTATGAACAAAACGCGAACCAATGGTATAATGATCTTGACCCAATGATTATAATGAATCATGAACCAAATATATAAGTTTGAACGCCACAAGAAACTCTTGATAAGTTCAGGAAAAATTCTCTGAAGAGCTAAAGAGAAAACTCTCACAATTTTATTAATAAAAAATAATCTCCCTTTCCCATGGGATACAAGTCTCTTAAATAGATTAAAGAAATAACCCTAACTTGTGAATAGTGCAACCATGAACAGTGTCGGTGAACAGTGCATGAATAGTGGCGGCCACAATAGAAATAAAAGGAAACCCTAGAGGACTAAGGAATCCTAGAGAAATAAGAAAACCCTACTCCTAATCTAAAAAGGAAAAGGCTAAATTGGCAATCTTGCCTTACAAATTATTAAATAAATAACCTAAATTAAAAATAAAACACTAATAAATAAAATAAATATGATAAGAATTTTGTGATCCACATGACTTGGCCCATTTGAGTTCATGTCTAAGCCCATTCGCTTGTTTTGATGAAATGGATTTGGCCTTGATTGTCCGATGGGTCTAATTTGGGCTTAACTATTGTAGACATGGGACAAGTCTCTTGAATTAGCCCATTAAGTGCTACTTTGATTTTTCTTGGATCTTTCCCTAGTAATAGTCCTAACTGGAACATGTAACTGATCCTCTGATAGTGCTCGTTGATTCTCATCAGCAACCATGTCCCACAACAATACTAAGAGCATTGTCGAAGATGCTACGGAACTGAATGATTCGAAAGTATTTATGGAGGCCATGATAATTGAGATGAGGCATGTGATGAAGTTGGAACTGGAGAAGGTTCACGAACAGATAGATCAGATGGAGAATACACGTATGAAGCAGCCACAAATCGCTCCTAATGTGCGTAGAAGGGAAATAGTTCAACCGAGGGAAGTGAGGGTTAAAGATGAAGAGTATTATGGGGATGGTTTTGATGAAAAAGATTATCGAGATTATGTTTTTAGTAATAGGAGACATGAAGGGCGGTTTAGAGACGTTAGGAATCGGGAAGATAACAAATTGGGTGGTATTAAGATGAAGATTCCGTCATTTCCAGGTAGATCCGATCCTGAAGCATACCTTGAGTGTGAGAAGAAGATGGAGTTCGTATTTGACTGCCACAACTATTCCAAAGCAAAAAAGGTAAAATTAGCTGTGATTGAATTTTCTTACTATGCTATTACTTGGTGGGATCAGCTTGTTATAAATAGGAGGCGGAATAGAGGACGACCAATAGATACATGGGAGGAGATGAAAACGGTAATAAGAAAACAGTTCGTTCCAAGTTACTACTACCAAGAGTTGTACAAAAAGCTACAAGGTCTTTGACAGGGAAGCCGGAGCGTAGAGGATTACTACAAGGAGATAGAGATTGCTATGATCCGAGCTAATGTAGAGGAAGATCGAGAGGCTACAATGGCTAGATTTTTACTTGGATTAAATCGGGAAATCCAAGATAAGGTAGAGATGCAGCATTATGTGGAGTTGGAAGATATGGTGCACATGGCCATCAAAGTGGAGCAACAACTCAAGAGGGGGGGTCATGTGCAACCCATAACTCTAGTTCTACCTCTCGAAAACTGAGTTATACCAAGCAGATGGACAAGTCACAAACGTCCAAATCCGAGCTGAAGTCCGCGAAGACCAGCCTCGTTCCTCAAGGTAAAACCGATACTTCTACCTCTAGGAATCGTGACATTAAATATTTTAAATGTTAAGGCAGGAGACACGTAGTAGGTCAGTCTCTAAACAAGAAGGTCATGGTGTTGCAAGACAATGGTAAAATTGTAACCAACAATGAAGATTCCAACACCAACGACATGCCACCATTGGAGAACGTTTTCGAGGAGAAGTATTTAGCCCCGGATGCATTGACATTGGTGGCAAGAAGAGCATTGAGCTTACAAGCAAAAGGAGTTGAAGAAGTGCAGCGGGAGAACATCTTTCACACTAGGTGCTACGTCAAAGACAAGGTATGTAGTATGATTATTGATGGTGGTAGTTGTACTAATGTTGCAAGCACAACTATAGTGGAAAATTTGGGACTGCCCGTGTTGAAGCACCCTAGACCGTACAAGTTGCAATGGTTAAATGATAGTGGAGAGATAAGGGTGAACAAGCAGGTGTTAGTTGCATTTCAAATTGGTAAATATGAAGATAAAGTGTTGTGTGATGTAGTACCGATGCAAGCGGGGCACTTGTTGCTAGGGCGTCCATGGAAGTTTGATAGGCGTGTAAAGTATGATGGCTTTACAAACAAATACTTATTTGTACTTAATCAATGATCAATCACTCTTGTACCATTGACACCGCAGCAAGTATATGAGGAGATTGCAAAAAAGAGAGTGATCAAAAGAAAGAGAACGAACAAAAGAAAAAGAGTGAAAATCAGAGAGAGGCCGAGAAAAATGAGAGAGAAAAAGAAAATCAAAATTCGGCCATTGTGAGAAAATCAGAGAGAAAACAAAAGAATTTCTATGCAAAAGTGAGTGAAATTAAGCGAGCAATGTTTTCAAATCAGCCGATTATTGTACTTTTGTACAAAGAGGCATTTCTAAACACTAACGAATTTTACCTTGCTTTGCCTAGTTCTATTGTTTCTCTTTTGCAGGAGTATGAGGATGTCTTTGTTGAGGAAACACCACAAGGGTTACCTCCAATCCGAGGGATTGAACATCAAACTAATTTTGTTCCCGGTGCGACAATTCCAAACCGACCAGCCTATAGGAGCAATCCCGAGGAGACAAATGAGCTTTAACGTCAAGTAAGTGAGTTGTTGGAGAAAGGGCACGTGAGGGAGAGCATGAGCCCATGTGCCATTCTGGTTTTACTTGTACCTAAGAAGGATGGGACGTGGAGAATGTGCATTGATTGTTGGGCCTTCAATAACATAACGATTCATGAGAAAACAGGATTGAATAGGGAGCAAAGAACGAAGCAGTATGCAAAACAAGCCAACAAGGGGCGTCACAAACTGATTTATGAACCCAGAGATTGGGTTTGGTTGCATATGAGAAAAGACAGATTTCCGGCACAAAGACGTTCCAAATTTCTTCCAAAAGGAGATGGTCATTTCCAAGTCCTAGAGTGCATCAATGACAACGCTTACAAGCTAGAATTACCTGGTGAGTACAATGTAAGTGCTACTTTTAATGTTACTGATTTGAGTCTTTTTGTTGTAGGTGATGATTTGAGGGGAAATCCATTTCAGAAAGTAGGGAATGATGTAAATCATAGCATAACTTTAAGGGATCTAGTTCAAGTCCCAATTGGGCCTGTTACGAGAGCACAAGCAAGGAAGTTTAAAGATGCACTCAACAGACTGATTCAAGAGGCATGGAATCAAGGAAAATTAATAGAGGCCCATTGAGCATGATCCAAATGAGCAACAAAAATTCATCAACATGATTCAAGTTCTAGAAGAATCTGGCTAAGGCTAAGTTTAAATTGGCATGTTTAAGAATACTCATTTTTGGGTCTGATTGTAAGGCTTGCATGCCATTTATCTTCCTTTTAATTATTTTTGACATTTATGGGTGTATATGGCTGATAACAAAGCCATTTAAGACGCCCAACTTTTCTTTTCTATCTTAGGTATGTGATCAGCCAATTAAGGGGCTGATTGTGACGTTTTTTTTTCCTTTTAGGCAAGTAAGACTTATTTTATTTACCAGATTTTAGCCTTAATTAGGGTAGTTATTTTAGAAATTTTCCCTGTAATTTTCAGCCTTTAAATAAGTGTCTAATCAATGAAAAACGCAGACCGTTGTTCTAAAAAATTGTGAGAGCTTTTTTTCTCTACAGTTCTTTGAACTACTATTCGAACTTATCGGGATTTCCCGTGGCGTTCACCAACGACTTATCAAACGGATTTCCACCACCGTTTGTGGCGTCTTCCTTATACCGAGGTTTTTGTTTCACACTAAACAACTGGTTGAGGTCATATATACCGAGATTCTTGTTTGTCATAAACAACGGGTCGAGGTTTGTTATCCAATTCTGATCTTAGAATGATCTTGGGTTCCTTTTTCTTGTCAGATCTCGTTATTCTTGGTGGGATTCACATCAGTTTTGGTCCAAAAAAACTATTTTTTTTTGTTGGAAACGACCTTTTGAGCAAAACGCCCCCGAAAGGCCCAAAAAAATCACATTTGACCGAAAAGTCAACTATGTCCGTTTTTGGCCAAGTATACCATTTTTTTGGGTGGAAACAACTTTTCGAACAAAACTCCCCAAAAAGCCCAAAAGACAAAGTTTGACCATAAAAGTCAACAATGTTCATTTTCGACCAAAAATACCATTTTTTTTGGTTGAAAACAACCTTAAAAGAAAAAGGCCCAAAAAGATCAAGTTTGACGGGAAAAGTCAATTGTGTCCGTTTTGGACCAAAAATACTATTTTTTTTTTGTAGAAACGGCCTTCTGAACAAAACGCCCCCGACATACCCAAAAAGACAATATTTTACCAGTAAAGTCAAGTGTGTCTATTACCGACAAAAATAATACTTTTTTTTTTTGTGGAAACGGACTTCCAAGCAAAACCCCCCAAAAGGCCCAAAAAGACCAAGTTTAACCTGAAATGAAAGGAATCTTTGGTTCAACCTGTTCTCCATTCTCCAAATTTTGCATACGGAATGCAAGGCTGGAATGAGCAAACCTCCGCCCCATCTCGGGCAGATATGTGTTGATGTAAATCATAGCACCACTTCAAGGGATCTAATTCAAGTCCCAATTAAGCCGGTTACAAGAGCACGAGCAAGGAAGTTTAAAAGATGTACTCAACGGGCTAATTCAAGAGGTGTAGACTCAAGCAAATTCGTGGAGACCCATTGAGCATTATCTGCGTGATCAACAAAGATTCATCAACATGATCCAAGTTCTAGAAGAATCTGGCCAAGGCTAAGCTTAAATTCAGCAAATTAAATTGGCATGTTTATATTGTCATGTTTAGGAATATTTCTTTTTAGGTCTGATTGTAAGGCTTGAATGCCAAAATAGTTACTTTTCTTTTATTTGTTATTTGATTTTTATGGGTGTGTATGGCTGATTCCACAGCCATTTAAAGCTTCCAACTTTTCGTTTCTATTTTAGGCGTGTGATCAGCCAATTAAAGGGTTGGTTGTCTTTTTTTCTTTTAGGCAAGTAAGAGTTATTTCTTTACCAAATTTTAGCCTTAATTAGGACAGCTATTTTAGGAATCTCTTTATAATGGCTAGCCTTTTAAATAGGCATCTAATCAATGGAAAGAGGGTTGATAGGTGTGATCTACCTATCCATTTACAAACTGAACTAAGTTATTTTTCGAGTATTTTTATAATATTTTATTACGTTTTAATTAGTTTTTATTCTTTTTGTATAAATCAGGTGTGTGGGGTGAATATGTATGAAAACGGAGCGTAAACGATCAAATCGGACCAAGAAAGGTAGAAAAAACAAGCACGGAGGCAATTATCGAAACAGCAGCCCACCGCCATGACGGTGAAAATTTGAGAAGGGCCTAATTTTGCAAGACATCTACCGCCGTAGCGGTGAAACTGCAGGATGGTACCTGATTCTACCGTTGACTCCACCGCCTAGGCGAACATCAAATCGACATACACACCGCCGCGGTGGTGAATCCCACTGCCGCAGCAGTCAGCTCTGCACCAAATTAAATATTTTTTTGGATATTTTATCTATTTAATCCCCTATTCTCTCTTCTCCTTTCCTCCTCTCTAGCCATTAGAGCCCTTAGGGCTTAGAATAAAATAGAGAGAAAGAGTTTGGGGAGTGCTCAAACAATTTCAAATGAGAAGATTACCACTAGAGAATGAGAAGCGATCGTTGAACGGTTTTAGCGGGTAAACTTCAAACTACGGCTAAGTTTATCTGTTTTTTCTTTTATTTCTTAACTTTGATAGTTGTTTGAGCATGTTTAGCTCGATTTTAATTTGTAAATATGGTTATGGACATAAGCTAAAGTTGGATTATCTAAGCGATTAATATTATTTATAAAAATGGAGTTTTGTTTTGAGTTGTGTTTCTTTAATGATTGTTCTTTATTATTCTAATTGTATTTACCGTTATTCTATGATTATATGCTAGTTAAGATATATTGAGAATATAGGGTTTGACACTCGGGAGAGGTAATCCCGGATTTGGACTAGGTTAAACACAATCCGACGATCCAATAACCCGAGAGGGAGTTGGAGAGTGTACAATCAATGACGTTGGGGCGAGACTCACATGACCCAGGGTCGTTAAGACATTGAGGGGAATTTCTTCGTTGACACAAAATTGCGTATTCCCCTGTCTTATACTCGGGAAAGGTGGCGAGGGAGTTTACGAACTGAGATTGTCGGATAGGTCGAACGCCATTATTGTAAACTAAACGAAATTAAACGCGTTTAAGTAAATAAAGTTAATACCTAGATAATCCACTCCCTGACCATCTTGTATTAGTATAATTAGTATAGATTAATTAGTAGTAAATTAATTTAGTATATTTTAATTTAAAATCATTCTTTTTAGCCTAAATAAAATTAGGTTATGATAATTGCAATATTTGATAATAACGACAACCAATCCCTATGGACATGATACCCCTACTCTCCCCACATTTACTAAAACTTGACCCATACACTTGCGGTGAAAGTAACGACGTATTTACGCGCTACCAAGGGCAGATCATTATTCAAAAAATCGTGAGTGTATTTTCTCTGCGGTTCTTTGAAGAACTACTCGAACTTATCGAGATTTCTTGTGGCGTTCACCAGCGACTTATCAAATGGATTTCCACCACCGTTTGTGGCATCTTCCCTATACTGAGGTTCTTGTTTTGCAATAAACAACGGGTTGAGGTCATATATACCAAGGTTCTTATTTGTCGTAAACAACGAGTCGAGGTCTACCATTCAATTCTGATCGTAGAACGATCTTGGGTTCCTTTTTTTGTTGTCGGATCTCGTTATTTTGGCGGGGTATGCATCATTTGGTAATCAGATCATAGGTTCTAGTTCATTTTTTCCTATCTTTTAAAACCTTTTTTTTTCTTTATTCTGTGTTCTTTTAGTTTCCAAATTCAGTTCACACACCCTAGTTTAGTCAAATTTCCTTTACCCCATTCTATTCATATTTTGTTTGTTCTAGTTTATTTCAAAATCTTATTCTGTTATTATCAAAAGACAGTTATTAATCATCAAAACAACAACAAAAAAAATTGTTTGTTTTCATCCATTTTTGGTTTCAATAAACCCAAAAATCACCTCACCCCAAAGACAAAAAAAAAAAAAAAAAATCGTGTAAATTTTGCAATTTTGTCCTTCCAAAAATCTAATCAGCCGTGTCCCTTTTATTCTTTCTTTTAAAACCTGAAATACCTTGATGAGTTCTTGGTGAATTGTTGCTAGAAATTTTGAGTATTATTTGTTTAGTTTCAAAAAAACTGAAAGAGGATTATCGAGTGGAAAAAGGTAAGAGTGGTGAGAACATTAGAGGGTTAAAAAGCCAAATATTTTTTTAAGTGAAACATGAGTGTAGAGTGATTCACATTCTTGAGTGCAAACATGTAAAGGAGAGAATTGTGAGATCCTTTTTTTCTAACTTTGCTTTGCAGCAACCATGTCCCACAACAGTGCTAAGAGTATTACCAAAGATGTTACGGAACTTCCTGATCCGAAAGTGTTTATGGAGGCCATGATAAGTGAGATGAGGCGTATGATGAAGTTAGAACTGGAGCAGGTTCACAAATAGATAGATCAGATGGAGAGTACATGTGCGAAGCAGCCACAAAACGCTCCTAATGTGCGTAGAAGGGAAAGAGTTCAAGCGAGAGAAGTGAGGGTTGAAGATGAAGAGTATTATGGGGCTGGCTTTGATGAAGAAGATGATCGAGATTAGGTTCTTAGTAATAGAAGACATGGAGGGCGGTTTAGAGAAGCTAGGAATCGGAAAGATAACAACTTGGGTAGTATTAAGAGGAAGATTTCGTCATTTCAAGGTAGATCCGATCCTGAAGTGTTCAATTCAAGACTTTCGGAAGTGCAAGAAATTATCAAACATCCTTCACCGTCTTCAATTATTTGCTCTATTTTCGGTAACATTAATTTAATTTATTACTATTATATTGTTGATTATTATTTTTAGTTGTTTATTTAATCATATTTGTTAATAGCTAACACGAATTTAAATTTCGTTCCATCTATAAATGAGGATCAAGAACTTCATGAATTTGAAGTTAGATCCTCATCACCAATTCAATTAGATTCAATTGAAACTGATGCAACTGATATCCATGATACGACATGTGCATCACATATTGTAACTCCATCATTCGTTAGTGGAAGAAAAAAATTTGATGTTTGGTAAGATTTTGAAATTATAGTAGTTCATAATAATGGGGTTGAAGAAACAAAAGCTAAATGCAAAATTTGTAATAATTTATTATGTGGTGACTCATCTAAAGGCACTACTCATTTAAGAAGACACTTACTTGCACATAAAAAACAAGCTCAAAAATAAAAGAATAATACTAAAAGTCAGTCTAAATTAGTTATTGGTAGTAGTGGTAATTTATCAACATTTTCTTACAATGAGCAAGTAACCCGTGAAGAAATTACTGATTACATTGTTAGAGTTGAACAACCATTTACGTTTGTAGAAAAACATGATTTTTCAAGCATGATACAAAGAAGTTTTGTTCCACAATATAAAGGATTTTCAGCGACAACAGCTAAAAGAAATATAATGAAAAAATATAATTTGCAAAAACAAAAATTGATTCTTTTTTTTTCAAAATTATAATGGTAAGATTTGTTTGACTTGTGATCTTTGGACATCTCTACAACATATTGGTTACATGACATTAACTGCTCATTACATAAATTATGACTGGAATTTGAATAAAAGAATTATTTCTTTTAAAATGATTGAAACTCCTCACACAGGTTATATAATAGCCAATGAAATCTTGCGGAATTGAATTCTTGGGGTATTAAAGACAAAATATTTTCAATTTCTTTAGACAACGCTTCTAACAATGATGTTGCTCAGAGATATCTTAAAAAATATTTAGATTTGCCGCTTAAAGGTCATTTATTTCACGTTCGATGTTGTGCTCATATTTTAAATATAATTGTACAAGATGGATTATCAACTTTAAATGATTTTATTGAAAAAATTAAAGTTATTGTTCGTAATATTAATTCTTCACAAGCACGTTACGAATTGTATAGAAAATGCACTCAAACGGTGAATATAAAGAAAAAAAACATACTTAGTGATGTTCCTCATAGGTGGAATTCTACATATGAGCTTCTAAAAATAGCAACAAAGTATAAAAAGGCTATAGACTTATTTTGTACTGAATTAGCACAAATATCTCGTCAATCGTCGATGTTATATCTTAATGAGGCTGATTGGACTGTGGCTGAAATTGTATGTGATTTTTTGCTTGTTTTTGAGGATTCTACTAAAAAATTTTGTGGTATTTATTATCCTACATCTTGTCATATGCTTATTCAATTAACTAATATTTGTTGTGTTTTTGAAGCTTATGAGTATCTTGATTTATTTACTGATGTTTTATTTAGTATGAGAGAAAATTTGTATAAATATTGGGGAGAAGAATTACTCGAAATTTACGGAATGGCCACAGTTTTAAACCCTAGATATAAATTTGAAGCCTTAGAAGGTTGGTTAAAAATAATTTTTAAACATATTCCTGATTTTCCCAAATCAATATTTGTCTACTGTTAGAAGTTCACTTTTCAATTTATACGAATATTATAAAAGAATTGTTGGTACTGATGTAACTTCTATACATACCTCAGGCTCTACTCCTATTCTATCATCTAATAATATAATAGGAGGAGCCCTAGCAATATGGAAATACAAAAAATCACAATCTAACATATCTGTTAGCAGTAACTCAACTGAATTGTAACGCTACCTTGATGTACAACTTATTGATAGTGATGACGAAAATTTTAATATATTGGCCTGGTGGAAATCTCAACAACAAAAATTTCCAATTCTTTCAACAATGGCCCGTAGCATACTAACGGTTCCAGTTTCGACAGTTGCATCGGAAGCAGCTTTTAGTGCAGGTGGTAGAATTGTATCAGTAACCCGTAGCAGTCTTAATCCAGATACTGTGGAAGCTTTGATATGTCTAAAAGATTGACAACTTACGGAGCAGAGACAACAAGAACAAGACAAAATAGATGTGCTTAATGAAGAATTGCTGAATTTAAAATTATCAAAACCATTATTTATGGAAGATAGTTCTCCAGATGAAGGTGGTGATTGAAAATCTTTGAAAATTTTAATTTATTTTAATGTAATTTATTTTTGGTTGATAGCAGTGCAAATGATTGTCAAATGTATAGGTGCCAACCTAGTTGGGATGTATACATTTTGTAGTGATGCATTTGCTTACAAATATTTACTATTCAATATAATGATGTAATTATTTTACTATTAATAAAAATATCACTATTCATTTCTTATTTTATTTTTGTTAAGTTTGAAATTTTGAATAAAACACTTTTTTTTTCTTTTCTTTTTTTAAATTATAAATAAATTTAATAAAGTCAAAAAATTAAATCTTATATTAATAAAGTTAAAAAAATATAACCTTAAAGTTTAAAATAAATTTGATTAAAGATAAATGTCTATGAAAAATGTTAACTAATGTTTTAAAACTTAATTATTTTGACAATTGAACATTACAATTAACTCTTTTCATTAGATATTTATACATAATTAATAATTGTAGTATAGTAGTTATTAACATTGTCTTTCTATTGAAAGGTTTAGTGTTCAAATCTCCCTAATCTTCAATCAACCTATTAAAAAATTAGTTTTAAATCATTTAAAAAAAAAAGCCCGAGGCCGAAGCCCATAGACCCGAAATGTGTAGGCCTATTGGGCAAGCTCGAATTTCTCAATTTCAGGCCCGACCCGACCAAGCCCGTTGACTGGTCAAAGCCTGCTGGGCCTGGGCTCGGGCCCAATCGGGCTTCATGATTTTTGGGCCAGGCAGGCTCGGCTTGGCCCATTGCCAACCCCTACGTTGAAGCAAACGCCTAATACAATCATCGCCGCAATACTGAAGTGAACTCAATAAACAGTAAAGCACCGATTGTTTTGCAACAAATGGAATGGGCTAAAACGTCGCCTAGACTCTAAACCCATTTTATTAATATATTTTTTTTCTCTCAAAATATATTAAAAGGGGGCTTTCCAAACAATCCTATCAAAACTGTCATTTAAACCTGAAACTTTTTCACAATAGTTATTTTAATTGTAATAAAATAATTTTGTTGAATATGAAAACTCATAATCCCTATTATCTTGCAAGAAAATCAAATAAAATAATTTTATTGAATATGAAAACTCTTAATCATTTAGATCTAGTGAGGGCAAATATGTCAATGGAAAATATGCAGATTTGAATTTGGAGACTGCACCGTGCATGTAAAATATGTTCTAAGAGTTCTTGGTTTATTATCAAATCGATGGGATTAGCCGGTAATTTGGTGTTTAATTTGGGTCCTTCCAGTAATTTTTCCTATATTAAATGGTTAATTGAGTTCTTTTTTTGTATTATTGTTTGAATAAAAAAAATGACGGGACATGTGGAAATTGTGTTAATGTTAGGCCATGTTTAATAAAAAAAATAAGTGCTTAAAACTGATTATATTAAGTACTTGATTAATTAAGTTTGTTTGATAAATACAATTAGTATTACTTAATTAATTAAGTTAACTTAAAAATTAAGTCAAAATGTGAGTAAAAAATTAAGTCAAGATCCCTTCACTTATTTCATTTTGCTTAATGCACTCCATTATTTTTCACTTAAAAAAAATTATTTTTGGACCATTTTACCCCTGATCCTCTATTAGGGTTTAATTAGGGTTAGGTTTAATGAGAATTTGATTAACTTTGAATTATTTTAGGGTTTTAATTTTATTTTATATTTAAATTATTGTTATAATTTAATTTAAGTAATCAATCTGCATAAAAAATACATAAAATTATATATTTTTGGGTTAATTTTTACTTTTAATTTTAATATATATATATATATTTTGAAAATAACACCCTGGTTTTATTGTTTTGATTTCAATTTTTTTTCCATATTAACTTGATTCAAATGTAGTTATGTAAATTAAACAATTTTTAGTATACAAATTTTGTACTTATCAAATAAAAAAAAAATCAACACTTAAATTTCCAACACAAGTTTATCAAATAACCTTCTGATACTTTCAACACTTAAAATTAGGTACTTAAATTTTCAACACTTAATTTTTAAGTGGTTATCAAATATACCCTTAGTGTTGTCATTTTTATAATAAATTTTAAGGAAAATTAAAATTTTAATCCTCCTAGTTACAACACTTTTTTAAGTGGCCCTCTAACCTTTTTTTTTTTTTAATCAGCCCCTCAAATTTGTAACTGTTACACTAAGTTGCCCTTCCTTTAGAGTTAGTGTTACTTTTCACTAAAATAATTACACATCACCCCCAAACTTTGACTAAAAGAATTATACTTTATCCTAATATAATAATTTAAGGAGCAACACTTTACTCTATGTACTGTGAAACCCTACACACACACATTACTTCTTCTTCTTCTTCTTCTTCTTCTTCTTTTTTGTTATTTTTCCCTGCTTTTATTTTTTATTTGTAATATTTGTTTATTATTTTTTTGTGTTTTTTTTATTTTTTTGATTTTTTTATTTATTTTATTTGCACAAAATTCTAAAGTGAGCATCTCCAATGGTAGTGCCATTGGGTGTGCTATCTTCATGTTAGCTATTTTGAACCCAAAAAATAGCTACAATGATTGTGCCAGCCATTTTGGCATAGGGGTCTGCCTATGTCAAATTTGGCACAGGTAGAAAAAGAGCCAAAATGACCGTTGGAGTCCAATGGTCATGAAATCAATGAAACTTCAACTAGAAAATGGAAAAGATGAGAGGGCACACAAACATCAAAAAAACAATTGAATAAATTAAAGAAAAAACTAATCATCGTTGAAATCTGGAGCAATGAGACCAGAAGCCGCTACTGTCTTCTCGTAGATTCTCGCTGTCGTCTGGCTAGCATTGCCATCATCTTCTCCAAAAATTAGCAACGTCGTCGTCTTCTCCAAAAATTAGCAACGTCGTCGTCTTCTCCAAAAATCAGCGCCTCTGTCGTCTTCTCCTGAATTCTCCAAAAGCTTCTCTCTCTCTATATATATATTTGCTGAATATGCCTTGCCTACAGTGGGGACTTGGGAGTATAAAACTAAATTAAGGTTGGGTTTGGGGTTGGGTTGGGTTTGCTCATATTTGGGTTAAAGGTGGGTTGGGTTTATAATAATTGTAAATTAGTGTTTAGGGTTAATTATTAATTAGGATTTAAGGTTGATTGTTAATTTAAAATTTTAGTTTTGGCAACTAGTTTGACGATTAAATTAAAATCTAAAATTTTAATATTAGCTTTTTAGTTTGAAACAAAAAGTTATACTCTTTGGCGATTCAATTAAAATTTAAAATTTTAATATTTACGTTTTAGTTTGAAATTAAAAATTAATATTTGGCGGTTAAATTAAAATCCAAAAATTTAATTAAACTAAATTTTTAATTAGAAAAATGACATACTAAAATAGCACCTCCCTTAGAGAGTGTTTTTTTTTTTGTGTGTGTGCGCGACATAAAGGATTTTGGTGTGCCATTTGGGCAAATGGCATACCAAAATATAGCATCTCCTTCGGAGATGCTCTTATGAGCTAAAATTTGGGACTAATTAAATTTGTTTTGTTTCATTATTTTTCTTCATCTTTGTTTTTGTGTCTTGTTTGTTTGCTTTTTTTCTTCTCTTTCTTTTTTTTTTTCTTTGGTTTCTTCAATATTATTTTCAAAATATAATTGAAAAAATATAGATTTTGCCAATGCAATGCTCAAGTAAAAATTCATCTTCAATGGGTTGAATTTCTACTAGCAAATTTACCATTTTCTCCTATACTTTTTCAATTCTCTTTGGAGACTAATTAAAAATTCAATAGGCAAATTCTATATTTATTTATTTTTTAATTTTATTTTGAAAATAGTTAAAAAAAAATTAAAATAGAAGAAAACAAGGGAAAAAATGTGAAGGAAAAACAACAAAATATTTTTTTAATTAAACCCAAATTTTAGCCCATAAGGCCATGCCATTTTAGAATTTTATAGAAAAAAGACAAAAAAATAAAAAATAAAGCAAAATAAACCCCCCAAAAAAACAAGGCAAATTCCTTCAAAAGTCCCAAAACATAAATCCACCACTTTTAGGGGTCCTATCACCCTTCATTAAAATGAGACCCCTACAAGTGGTGGTTTTATGTCTTGGGAGTTTTGAAAAAGTTTCCCCTTAAATTATATGAGGGTGAAATATAAATCTTTCAGTCAATATTTGAGGGTGAAACATAATTTTTTCGATCAAAATTAATCAACTCTAACGTAAAGGTCACTTAGAATAATAATTACAATGTAGAGGGGTTGATTGCAAAAAAATGAGTTAAAAAACCACATACTTTTATATAAATTGAAAGAACATGGTCAAATTAGATTAGAAATCAAATTGCAAATTTTATTTTAGACCGTGTAAGCATTGACATATTTTTATGTAATTCAATAAGTTTATTGTATTTCAGTTTGAATCCTCTAAGTAGAAGCAATGTTTTAAAATATATTTCTGTTAAATTTTTCGTCCAAATTGGACAAAATTAAATTTGTAATTTTATATTTTTTTCAATTTTTATTTGTTTTTTATTTATTTTCTTCTTCTTCTTCTTTGTTGAGCTTCTTCATCCTAATCCTCTTCTTGATCTTGGCCATGATTCTCCCAAGGAAGCTTTTATAAAATTGAATGGGAGAAGTTGAAGGTCCCAATCCTTCTCTATTGAAGGAAATTTGTCCAAAATTTTCAAGTATGTTTCGTACCTTCCTATGTCGGAATTAGTCGGATATCTCCAAGAGCTTTCCCAATTTATGAACAAGGTAGCTGACATCATCAATGGAGGTCTCATAAATAGTTAATTTGCCTTGTATATATATGGGTGTGTGTGTATATATGTATACTTTATCGTCACAGAGACGACAGAGAGCTACTTCGTCAGTGGTGTAAAATAGGATCACAACGACACTCTCGTAGACGTCGCAAAGCATTCGCATAAAAAAATTTCCTCTCTAAAAATTTATGTTCTATTATTTGTTGATTCATGGTTAAGATGCCAAAAAAATGGGTAAGATGCAAAAAATAGTTGGCTCTGTGATCCATATATGTACAAGAACACACATGTTAGGGAAGAAGCTCGACAAAGAAAAAAAAGAATAAAAAGGACAAAAAGATGAGTAAAAATTGAAAAATAAAAATAGAAAATTATAATTTTGTCCTTAATTTTCCGGACAGAAAATTTAATAAAAAATATTTTAAAACTTCGTAGAGTAAAATGTAATCAAATTATTAAACTACGAAGGCAAGCATGTATATGCTTAATATAGGTCCAAAATAGATTTTCCCAAATGCATATTAGGCCACGTTTCAAGCTGTGTGTGTAACTAATTCCCGTTGAGGCGACGTTTCAACCTCTGTATGTAACTAATTCCCGGTTACCTTGATAGCTTTCATTTCACTCTCTCTCTCTTGAATCTAAAAGCAAGCCATTCTCAATTGGGCCGAAACTCTAGAAGAGAAACCTAGCTCAATCCGGTCGTTAGATTGTCAATTCTCATTGCATTTCAAAAGATGGATGAGTTCTCATGGCCTTCGGAAGCAGAGGTAATTTCTGATCCGTACTTGATGTGTGTGATGGATCATTTTATGTTCCTCTTGTTTGCACTCTACGATCGGATCTCCGATTATACATTATTTTGAATTCAATCCTTCACTTCAGTAGCACATTGATTTTCTTCGGAATTTACTGGGAGTTTGTTTCAGCACAGATTTTTTCATTGTGTTTATTTATGTGTGTGTAGCGTGAATGTTAGCATGCCCATTAGTGCAGATCACCAGCACCAGCACCACCACCAAAGCCATTTGTCCCGCACGAAATATATTCGCCGCCAGAAATTTATGAGCATGCGCTCCACTGCAACTCAACAACCATAAAACCATGTAATCATTCGATTGCTGCAACATTACAACCATAAAAAGTGAGGCAGAGAGGAAAGTTGGAAAATCGTGTTTTGTTTTTTAATTATCGATACATTAGTTTTGATTAAAGAAAAACTCTCTCTCTCTCTCTCTCTCTCTCTCTCTCTCTCTGATTGAAGTAAATGGAGCAACACCTAACAAATAGATGCAGAGTTGTCCTCGGAATGGAGATGGGCAAAATGGTCCAGAGTTCAGTTGAACACAAAAAGGTAGATGTAGTTATTGATTTGTCAACTAATGCCATTCCCCGGGCCCCCTCAAGTCCTCTGGCTTTTGTTCCATAATTCAATTTCCAGTTCAAAAAACAAGCAAAAAAGGGTACCTTAGGTTTTTGAGAGAAGATCACACTCTAGAGTCTGAAGAAGGTAGGCTATGCTTTGGTGAAAATGCCCCCAACCAGCGGGCAAAGTTCTCTTGATAAACAACTACACCATGTTTGAAGGAGCGGAAGAGTGGAGGTTTAGGTGATAGAAGAGGAGGGGAAGTCATTGGCAACGGAGTAAGAAGAGGAGGTTGTCAGTGATAGAGGAAGACATGAGGTCAAGGTGATGGAGGAGGCGATTGCTGCTTTAGAGGTATTTGGTCTCTGTCTGCTGAGGGTTATGGAAGAAGTGGGAGGAATGTGGATCCGAGGAACACATAAGCCCAACCTTAATGGGTAATTTAACAATTCCCAAGCCCGCCCCCAAAATCCATCCTGACTTTGTTGTAATCTACTGGAACCCGATACGTTGAGTGAAAATTTATGAAATACCCGAAAGTTTCAGGTTTATATGGTGTCGAACAAGTAACCATCGGGTCTGATTTTGGCTTCCATCCCTATATGCAATCCGAATGAGGTGACATTGCTGGCTTTTGGTCAATTTAGATGATGTCATGGCTTCGGTAGAAAATGATAATGTAGGAGAAAATGGAAATTTTGTGTGGGAGAAAGCAATTGTATCCACAAACTTTGTATGGTCATTCTTAATTATATATAGGACGTGATGCATACATGACTATAAGTAATGTTGATTAGCTATGGGCTTCTTGGACTTTGACTAGAATGCCAACTGTATTCACATTAAACACCTCCCCCCCCAAAAAAAAATAAAAAAATAAAAAAAAAATAAAGAAATTCTTGAATTCATTTTTGTACTCATGTACTCTTAAACTTCTTCGTGGACATTGGTCATCTTTTGATATTTTGAAAGCGGCATTGCATTGTGATCTCATGTGTATCTGTCCAAAAGTTTTCTCACTGTAGATACACTAACACTTATGTATGTGTACATGCAATTATTGCAGTTGGATGGACTAAGAAGGATGGTTGCAGAACTCTCTGGGAAGGGAGTAAAGGATGTAAAAGTTATTTTATCTCCTTATAGGATTTGTCCATTGGGAGCTCATATAGACCATCAGGTAGTTATCGACCTTGAACATATATTTTAATAAACATAAAGCAGCGGATCGAGCTTTTGGATATACTCAAGTTGTATCTTGTGCAACAATTTACAATTAGTTTAGTGGACATTTGGGTAAGGGATTTGATGAATCCTTGAATTTCATGAATGATGGAATTTTAAAATTGTGAATTTCAAAATCTTATCATTTATAAATTATTTGTTTGGATGAGAAGTTTAACTATTATTTCCTTCTTTTGGGGGGGAGCAAATAATTCATTTAAATTAAGGAAAAAGCAACATTCTTCCAAGAGAGATTAGAAGCTAAGGGCAAATCCCTCCTTCAGTGGATTTGCAAAAACACTTGTTTTGGAAGGTTTTGGAAGTGTTATTTTACACCCTTTAAATTCCATTGAAATCCTTTGGAATTTGACAAATCCCTTCTAACGGTAGTCAAACAAAGGATTTGAATGGAGAAATTTCAGAAATTCCTTTCCCCAAATGAAATCCCTCCTTCGAATCCGTTATCCAAATGCACCCTTACCATCACTTGTGTAGCTTTTACTAGCGTATCATCTTTCAAGTTAATAAGTTGAATTTATTTGTGCGAGCTGTTGTCTATCACTTCATAACTCTGATAGTCGTAGACTCTCTTATGAAGAAGAGCTCACAAGAATCTGTGGCATTATTTTGTGATATTGCAGGGTGGAATTGTCTCAGCTATGACAATTAATAAGGGTGTACTTCTTGGATTTGTGCCTTCTGGTGATTCCCAGGTATGATCCCCGTTTTGGATTTCATAAAATCATAAGATCTTCAAGCAATAGGGTATGATGACACTTTCTGTAATTTTCATAGAATTAAATTTCACAGTACCGCATATCTTCGATGCAGCCATACTAGTCTTGTTACTTTACATCCATAATATGGGTTTCCATGATGGTGTTCTTATATTTGTTGGATATGTCTGTAAGGAACAATTTCCATGAACAAAACAATACGTCTGGGTTTTGCTATTGGTTTTGCCTATTGCTGTAACATTGCTGTTTTGATGCAGCCACCACATGAATATGACTGTTGAGGGATCTACCACTTACTTCCTTCATATATTAAAGAATTGCCTGAAGGGGACATGCGTAAGACATTGGGTGCTAATAAAAGTCACCGTCGGACCATTTTGATGTAGCGGAATGAAAGATTATCGGCACCTTGGATCAAACCAGATGAAAGTAAGTCTGAATACCATCCGAATTTTTCGCGAACACGATTTCATCTCTGCGAGCTTCTTAGTTGTTCCGTTCCCTCGTGTTTGCCATGACACCCTATCACTCCACAAACCCAGTTGGCAAGCTTCTTGCGTATTGAAGGTCTTCAACACACATCCTGATGGTTATGAGGCATGATCGCCCCAACAATAGAGAAACTTCTCAATTTATGGCTTAGTTTGATTCTAACCGAGCAACATGAATAAGGTGTCACCCCATGACCACATATCCTATGCCAACAAACCTTTGTAGGCAAGGTGAGCCTAAGCCAAGCCCTCAAGTTGGTAGTGTACACAAGATCCCCGTTTATCTCGATAGTCCAATGGATTCCGAGAGTCATTCCCCAATGTGGTATAGCGAGGATGATCATAGGGTAAGTGCTCCTACACCTCCATTGAAAGACTGATGAACACCCAATATCGGTCATAGACATTTGCTTGGTATTGCCTATGGGGCTCCCAAACCTTAATAGGAACCTAAGACACTCCTTAGATGTGCCAAGAGCTGGATGCTCACTTAATGCCGAGAAGATGGGATAATGTGGTGGCAGGTAGCTCACCAAGGCTTCCCTGTGATAGTATAGTAGTAGAAATCGTTGTGTTACAGGAGACATTATGGTTTTTTTTTTCCTAAGCAAACGACATCCGATTCACGAACTGTCTGAACTCATAATCTTTGAAGAACATGAGTTCTTCTAGTACAAATTTCATGCCCACCTAAAACCAAAATATCATATTCATGACAATGGGTCTCTAGGAATAAACATGTCTTCTCAAGTACTATTGCAACCTTGGTGATGCCGAACGGTTTTCACCTTTTGTATCTCAGTCATGGCTTTATTCGCAGACCGTGACATCCTCCTCCACTCAATTGTGTCAATGCTCGCATCGATAACTAAGATCGTGATGTCGTCCCCTACTCGATGCTGCGTGATGTCCTCATGGACAAACCCATACACGGAAGACTAGTAGGAGCATGCTGTGATAATTCTGACTGAAATAACATATCTTCATGGACATTCTGACTTGAAGAACTTAACAACCAGCAGGGGCAGATGCCTTGAGCTATAGACCATGATGAAGTGCATGTGGCATGGATGCAGACTTCCACACTGAAGCTGCACATTGAAACCATCGAAAATGCCTTGGTAGCAAGATTGCAAACTCCTTTCCAAGAAGTTACCAATCACGAAGAATGACCCGCAGGTCGAATTCCCACAATTGGGACAAAGGTGCACCCATCGAGGTGTAGCGTATGCATAAACTATCTCAGACATGGCCCAAAAGAACCAAAAACACTCGATCCCCTTTCTCAGTAGCCAACCAAATCATGCTCATAAGGGGAATGAGCCAAAGCCCGAAGGCCAACATTAACCAAAGGTATAGGTGTGGAACCCAATTTGCCTTAGGGTACAGTGACAAAGGTTAACCACCCATTTTAGGCTTTAGGCGTGGCACTCGAAATTCTCGTAGGAAAAAGCACAAACACCAGGCAGGCCCTCAACCCGCTTCCATACATGGGACAATGTCGATCATCAGTATACTACCTTGGGAGTGTGTCTCCATGATAACCACTTTAATAATGGCACCACTTTTGGGTACACCCACTCTAGAGTGAGGCTCTTGCAGTCCAAACATCGATGACATCGAAGTCGAAAGAGATCTTCACTTGGGAAGTCTTGAAAACACATGGACGGTAGCTTCCATCTCCAACAAGTAACCAATTTGTCTATCCTTGGGAAGGACTTTGAGTAGTGCCCCTTCCTCTTAGGCAACATGGTTTCAACAAACAACTCGATACCTTAGTTGTTTCACCGATATGTCCGTAGGTGCCTCAACACACAAGGCAAAGGAACCAAGATTTCCTATCTAGTAATCTATAACCAACTAACAACTTTGATATCACACGGTTGAGACCCATAGACTTTCCATCATCAGAATGTGTCTTGCCCCAAGCTTGCCAAAAGTTACCAGCAATGCTGAGAACAGAAGGTCTGAAGTAGTCAATGTCCACATGCTGTACAGGGTCCATCTCGGATGTGTTCGACACAAGAGTACCCAACAACATAGTAGCTGAACTTACTCGGTTATCCCAACAATGTTGTTCATTGCCTTTGAAACCAACGAGCTACTATAAAATCATCCTCAAAACATATCTCAATCATCACGGATACTCCAAGATGTAATACTATCTCTGGCCTGGTGAAGCATTTTAAATCTAGAGCACCAAACCAAGTAGTACCAAGCCTAATTGTGGTTTAGGATATAAAGCAATCCCCTTTAGAAGGCTCCTTTATCGCTCCTTATTACAATCAACATCGGGATTTCAGAAGTAATTCTGTACTAGATCGGGTACTCTTCCAATCCGAATACACCTCGTGAGACACTACTTGGCTCTAACCAACTGTTTACGTCCGACCATCTTGGCGCAATGACATGAAAGACCGTGAGACACCTTGCGTCCCACTACACAGAGGTAAAGCCTGAATATTGTCCGAATTTTCCATGAATTTGATTTCATCTCGTTCATCTCTACGAGCTTCTTAGAAATCATTCCCTTGTGTTTTCCACGATACTTGGTTACTCTACGAACCCTATTGGCACGCTTCTTATGTATCTATACTCTTTAATGCGTATCTTGATGGTCACAAGGCATGATCGCCTAAGCAATAGATCAACATCTCAGTCAATGGCTTAGTTTGATTCCAACCGAGCAACATGAATGTGGCGTCACTCCACAATCACATGCCCTAGGCCAATAGACCCTTGTAGGCAAGGTGAACCCAAGCCAAGCCCACAAGTTGGCATATGAGATCCCGGTGGTAACCAATCGATTTTAAGACTCATTTCGAAAGATGGTATAGCAAGGGTCATAGGGAAGTGCTCCTAAACCTCCATTGAGAGGCTAACGCCCAATATTGGTCATAGACCTTTGTGTGGTATTGCCTATAAGGCTCCTAAACCTTATAGTGACCCAAGACGAGTCTTAGACATGCCAAGAGTCGGTCCCAGGTTTTCCCCTAGGATGATCACTTAATGCCGGGAAGATGGTATAAGGGAGTGGTGTATAGCTCGCCAAGGTTTCCTCCTTATAGTACATTAAACAGTTTTCCCCAAGTGACGGCTATAGTAGAGATCAATGTGCTCTAAGTGTCGGAGACATAATGGTCTTTTTCTAAGCAATCGACATCCGATTCTTGAACTGCCAGAGCCCATGATCTGCTGAGAACATGTAGTTCTTTAAGTACAAATCTCATGACCATCTGAAACCGAAACATCATTTTTACAAAAATGTCACTCTAGTAAACACTGTCTTCACAAGTAATATCGCAGCCTTGGTGATGCCAAACAGTTTCAACCTTTTGTGAGAGAAGTCACGGTTGTATCTGCTGACCATGACAATAAGCATAGGAGGAACTTAGAAGCATGATATGAGAGTGGAGTTGGGGGTGGATATGCAATAAAGCATTCTAACTTTCTTGAAAAATACGGCATAGAAGGTATTCAAAAGGGTTTTGGGAAGAAATAAAATACTTGAAAGTTGAAAATAAATTTTAATCCTTGTTTGGAGTAAAAAATGCATAATTTTGAGTCTAACACGGGAACATGACTTCCCCAGAAAGTCCTACAACTAAGTGGAGGAATCTTATATTACATCCAACCTGACAATTTTTCGACTAAAAATAGTTATGATGGTGGTAAAACACTGAACTTTTGTCTGATACAATCTTCAAAGACTTGTCAAGGCACCTTATAAAGTTTGATTGTTGCGGCCAAAACTACCTCTTGTATGGGTTTCCTAGCAAATAGTCATCTATAGGAATTTCGTTTATTGTCTCTTCGGTAAAAATCGGTGATTAGTAATGATCCCTTCTGGACCTGTAGTAGTACATATAGAAATGGATTATTTTTTCAAGCATATCTTAAATAGGTAGCCTTCAGATAGAGCCATTCTCAATGTGTGATGGGAATTAACTAAGGCCACAGTTTCAAACTTATGTACGTTGAGGGCGGAAAAATCATTAGTGTCTTTTTTCCCACAGTAGTTAATTATAGTTGATAAAGTAGCCTTTTTTCTTATTTTGTTAAGTGGCCGTTAAAGTATCCGTTATTCCTATTTTGTCAAGCAGCTGTTAAATAGCCATTATTCTTATTTTGTGAAGTAGCCGTTATTGTTTGTTATTCTAAGCCTATATAATAAGGTTTTATTGTAATAGAAAGACACCTTTCATTAATTGATTAGTGAATTATATGAGCAAGATTTTTTATTTTCTTATTTTATTTTTTCCTTCATCATTTGTTATTGAGAGCTCACTTTGATCCTCCATGCTTCGCCTATAAATTCCCCCAACCACCAATTAGAAAACTCTAGCCACCATAACCTAGCCAACGCGCCGTCATTCGTGCTACAATAGTCCAACATCCCAGATTCAGCTTGTCAGCCTTCGTCGGACCTCACCGGGTCTGTTCCAGCCTTCGCCAGCTCTCGGAGGTTTACCGCAACCTAGATCTGCTCTAGATTTCCTTCGTAGCGGCTGCCAATTGCATTGTGCCCCAGACATCATCTGTAAGTCTTGCTATACTTAAAAAAAACAGAATATATATTTATACTATTATTTTATTCCCCGTTTTTCCATTTTGATAAAAAAATAAAAAAATAATTCAATAATCAATTAATCAAATGTGTATTTTTATTACAATAAACTGCATTATAAAGGCTTAGAATAACAAACAATAACGGCTACTTGACAAAATAAGAATAACGGCTACTTGACAAAATAAGAATAATGGCTACTTGATTTTTCTTGTTATGATGACACTCTAAACCCTAATACTTTCTTAGATTGGCTAAATGATTTGAATGATTATTTTGAAAGGTATGAGATTTAGATGACCATAGGTTCAGATTCGCCCAAATGACATATTGGATCTACTAAGAGGTATTGACAAGGTTTCCAAAGAAACATAGAACGAATCACCTATCACCCTTCGGTAGGACATGAAATGTCGGGTAAAAGAAAAGTATCTCCCGGCATGTTATATGCTACAACTAATGAACCAATGCCTCAACTTTAAGCAATTGTCCTCTAGCGTATCTAATTATGTAACCCGGTTTGAGGAATCAATGTTGAGATGTAATATTGATGAGGTATCATGGGTTCGTGTCACCAAATTCATTAATAAGGCCTGCTATTCAAAGAGAATTCTCTCTCCATTCGCCAGAATCATTAGAAGAGGCATATCATAAGGCTCTAGAAATAAAGAGGTTCTCTAGGTTTCCCGATCATAGAAGAATAACTTCCCGAATAGGAGGATCAAATCAGTCTAGATCTGCACCTTTTGAGAAATCACATGGGACCAATCAATCACAACCTGTCTCCATAGCACTTAAGAGTAGTTACAACCCTAGTCACGTGCCACTAGGAACTTCTAGGACAAGCTTTAATCCTAGTCAGAGTATCCACTAGTGACCTAGTATGACTAAGACTAGAGATTTCTCCTCCATTGAATGTCACAATTGTCATGCTATAGGTCAATTTGCATCACGTTACCCACATCGAATCATGACAATAGGTGTCGAAGAGGTAGAACCCCTAGATGAATAGAAAGCTAACCAAGTAGTGAAACCTCTAAAACCATCAGAAAAAGGAGAAGAACTAGGGGACAAGTCCAACAATGTTTATCTTAATATAATGAGTTGTATCATTAGTATGCCTATTGATTCTGATGCCTGGAAACGTACTAGTATCTTTTACACTTATGCCAACTGTGGGGATAGAGTTTGTAAGTTGGTTATCGATGGAGGATGCTCAATGAAAGTCGTATCCAAGTCCGTTGTTGTTGGGTTAAAGCTCAAAATTGACCCACATCTTCACCCCTATAGGGTTGCCTGGGTAGATAATACCTCCTTACTTGTTTTTGAGACTCGTTTGGTATCAATAAAGATGGGTGACTACTCCACACAGATTGTATGTGTTGTTTTACCTATGGATGTTGCTTATGGTCTCTTAGGTCATCCATGACTCTATGATGTGGACGTGAAAAACTTTGGTGGGGACAATACATAAATCTTTCAACATGCTGGCAAAAACATCATTTAAAATCTGGCAAACCCAACTCAAACGAAAGCCGGACAAAGAATTCGTCTTCTCAAAACACCCATAAGAATGGACTTCATATCTTATCTCGTTTGAAGTTTGAGCATGAGAATAGGAACTCGCTTGTCCTACTTGTATTAGTGGGAAAATGAGAAATCCGCTTTCCTAGTGAGACAAGTATCGATCTCCCGTAAGAGGTCACCACCTTGTTAGGGGAGTTCAGCGATGTAAACTCCCGAAAAACTGTCTGAAGAATTACCACCTATGAGGGACATTCAACAATGCCATCGACCTAGTACTAGGATCTCAATTGCCTAATCTCCCGCATTATAGGTTGAATCCCAAAGAATGAGCAGAAATGAATAGGCATGTAGACAAACTTCTTAGAAAAGGTCGAATTCAAACTAGCCTTGGCCCTTGTGCAATTTCTGTTTTGTTGACTCCCAAAAAGGATGACTCTTGGAGAATGTGTGTAGATAATCGATCCATTAATAGGATCACCATTAAGTACCGATTTCCTATCCCTAGACTTGATGACTTTCTAGACCAGATAGTAGGGTCCAAATGGTACACAAAGATAGACTTGCGTATTGGGTACAAGCTTGAAGTTGATGTTCACCGTAGGAATGTAAAATTTAAGAAGGGTGAGTGTGTAATGGTTGGAGTTTGCCCGGAACGATACCCAAAACACTCTTAAAAAATTGCATGCTAGAGCTACGGGGCTACACCGTATTCTCCGTGGACTTGGTCTAAAGACTTATTTAATTGATTTACCATCTCATATGCATATTAGTTCTGTTTTCAATGTGGAATATTTGCTACCTTATCGAGGCACATTCGAGCCTCCTATTGTTTCCATAGGTACTTTTCGTGGGAAAGATGTTACTTCATTTGTGCCAACACCGAAACTGCCTCGTCTGCCTCCATATAACGACGACCAAATTGAAGAGGTGTAAGATGAGATCATTGGCTCGTCACAAGGTGGATATGAAAGGTATCTTGTAAAATGGAAGGGTCGATCACTCATAGATGCTACGTGGATTCTAGACGAGGAGTTAAGCCGGCTTACACCTGATCTCTTGGAGTAGTACAAGTTTTATAACTCTCCGGAGGCGAGTTCTTTTCAGCCGGGGAGAATTGATAGGGATCGATTAAGGCACCACTTCAAACTTATGTACAGTGGGGGCAGAAAACTCATTAGTATCTCATTTCCTGCAGTAGATAATTATAGTTGATAAAGTAGCCGTTATTCTTATTTTGTCAAGTAGCTATTATTCCTATTTTATCAAGTAGCCGTTAAAGTAGCTGTTATTCCTATTTTGTCATGTAGCCGTTATTCTTATTTTGTCAAGTAACCGTTAAAGTAACTGTTATTGTTTGTTATTCTAAGCCTATATAATGAGGTTTTATTATAATAGAAAGACACATTTGATTAATTGATTATTGAATTATTTGAGCAAGATTTTTTTTTTAATTATTATTGTTGGTGTGTAAATCTGGTACACACCTCGAGTATGGTCCAGTCGGATGATAGGTGGGTCCTTTAACTGAGGTGGAGTCGTCGGTTGAAAATTATTCACATGAGCTGTTTTGGGTCCTGGGAGGACTGATCTGCTATGTCAAGAGTCCTGCTCCTTAGCGAGTAGTACCTGCAGAAGGCTCAGATCGGGATTTGTCCTGGTGAAATCCCTTCGGAGTAGTAATCAGTGCTCAGAGAGAAAAGGTATAGTAATGTGTTAAGTAGGCAAGTGAACTCAATGCATGCGCGTAATCAAGTGTACCTGGGGCTTGCATAGCCCCCGGTATATATAGGAGTTGGAGATGATTAGTTGGGCCTAAACACGGTTAATTAGTCGAAACCCTGTGTTTAGCCGATAATTCTGAGTGTTTAAGAGATAACTGCGCGTAATCAAGTGTACCTTGGGCTTGCATAGCCCCCCGGAATATATAGTAGTTGGAGATGATTAGTCAGGCCTAAATACGGTTAATTAGTCAAAACCCTGTGTTTAATCGATAATTCGGGGTGTTTAAGAGATAACTGTTGAGTTTGGGATTTTGAGCACATTTGGCAAAGCCCTCGGGCCTTTGCCAGGCCTGTGATGGTAAGCTGGTGGAGGAGAGCGGAGATCCGTGGAGTCCTGGAGAAGAAATGAGCTAGCATGGGGAGTCGGTCAAGGTGAATGGTTGAGTCTTTGAAATTGGTCATACAGGGCACGGCGTAGAGCTAAGAGCGGTATGTCCCTGCGGGGCTCCTCGTTCCTCCCTAGGTGCAATTGAGATTCCAGGGAGGAGCCATGGTCGGTGTATGCTCCAGGGTGGCGTTGTGGATTCTGGAATGCGCCCTGTCACTACGAGGACAGACACGTGGTTAGGTTTCAAGTGCTGACTCAGTGGTGCTCAAGAATACCCTCATCAATTTATTTTATTTTATTTTTTCAATTGGCCTCCTTCATCAATGTGCCTATCTACTTATATTATGGTTGTCTATCAATACTAAGTTGAATTTCCTAAGCTTCTAAGCTATGATAAATTATTTGGATTTATTTTAGGTCTCTAAAGTGATATATAAAATCCTTGTACTGAATGATTATTTTGAAGGGTAGTTTAGTCTTTATCTTTATATTAGGGCTTTCGAGTATAATTCTATACTATGATAAATAGAGGGAGAGGTTGCCTACTTAGGTCAAGTTGTCTCATTCTGCTTGTACCTTTTTACTCAACATGGTATCAAGAACACGTTTTAATCTCATAGTTCTGTTCTTCCCAATTATTCTTTTCCCTATTATGAAAAAAAAAAGAAACGAAATGCAAAAACCCTAGATTTGCTGAAGCATAGCACATGCTCTGCCGCTCGTCGATCACTGTTCTCGATCATTTGACCCGATCTAATCTAGATTGAGCCGTGCAACGTTAACCATGCTCGACCCTTATTGTCCTTCACCGAAGCCTCGACGTGCCATCCCAAACCTCGCGACCTTCGCTGGAGTCCCGTTGTCGCTGCACCATCTTCGATTTGATGGTTATGCAGAAAAAAAAGTCTCATCTCGTCTTAAATTTCCATTTAGTTTGTTTTTCGGTTTGTTTCCCTTGTCGGTTTTTTTTGTTAATTTATGTTGTAATTTCTTTTCATTACGGTTTATGTTGTTCTCTTGTTTGTTTTCTTTATTAACAATTTCAATTCAAATATGTCTTCAATGCTGTCTCCAGTATTAACCTCTATTAAATTGAAGGGAACAACTATTTACAATAGTCTAAGCCTATGAAAGTTGCTCTCAATGGTTAAGGAAAACATCGTAATCTCATTGACCCTTCTCCAGTAGAGGATATAAAGAAGGTTGATAAGTGGACCCACTTTAAATGCTCAAATATTATCTCAGTTATGGAACTCTATGAAGTCTTAGGTTGCAGACATGTGTAGTAATGTCAACATCTGTAGAGTTACGGAAGTTTGTTCATTAGTTATTTGCGGACAATCTTACTCAGATGTATGATGTGTCGGTTGAGTACTTCCTCGCCCAACATAATTCCTAGACGGTTATCAATTACTTTTCCACGCTTAAGCTCTTTCATTATTTTCGATAATCATGTTATATGGAAACAACAAGAAGAGATGGTTGTCTTGAAGTTTCTTTTTGATGTATGTCTCGAGTTCAAGCCAGTTCATTCTCAGATTCCTGGGGGTGCTACTCCCTCATCGTTTCCTAAGACTTATTCTTAGGTTTGTTGTGCTACTACTCGGGGTACTACTCCGCCCTTTAGTCTCCCCACTCTATCCTTTAGTCTCTCTTCATTAATCGTTCGATTGATTATACACACTTCTCAACGAGATCAAGGTGATCGCTCTAGTAGTAGCTTCCATGGTAGCCGCAGTAGTGGTTTTCGTGGTGTTCGAGGTGGTTGTGGTCAACATCGTTAGTGTTTATCCTGTGGCAAGGAGAATCACACTACGGAGACTTATTGGGACTTTGTTGACCGCCCCCCTAAGTTTGCTTATGCTGTGATTTTAGCAGATTGATCTCCTTCCACTATCTGAGTAGTAATTTGGGCACTATGGAACCCTTATTTATTTATTTTTTTATCCTCTATTTTGTGTAGCACTTAATTTTCATTTAATTCGATATCATTTAGTAAACTCACTAAGCACCTAACTATTCTATTTCATCTTTGCCTAATTTTGTACTTATTTAGGATTTTTGAGGATGCGTGAGATCGTTGGCATAGGGTGTGAGAGAAAGAGACTTTACTATTTTGATGATTGAGGAAATTCCTGTTGGCCCAACCATTGCCTGTCCAGCAACTCCCCCTGCCCACCCAATTCATTGTGTGATCTCCTATCTCTCGCCAAACTAAAACTACTTGTTCCTAGTCTTCGTCATTTGTAGTCCCTATATTGCAAATCTTGTAAGTCGAGAAAGCTGACGCACCTCGTTTTTCCAAAAAAGAAAAAAAAAATAATAAATAATAAATATGCGTAAAGAGAGAGGTTTTTTAAAACGTCGGTTTTCTCAAAAAGTACTTAGGCCATTTTTTTTTAAAAATAAGGAGTTGTCACCTAACATTGGATTTAAATGTGTGCTAGGTCACCGAATTTTAGAAAAACAAATTTAAAAAAAACCTAAGTGAACAATTGACTCCAAAAAACAAGGTCAAACCGAAGATTCATTTAAAGGCTCGGGGGTCCGTTATGTTTGGGGAAGGTGTTAGGCACCCCAAGACGCCCGTCCAAAAACGGTACCTTATATCCAATTAAGTCTAATTAGTTTAGTCCAAACTTTTTATTCTATTTTTGAAATCTTTTCCTTCTTATAAAATATTTTTGGGATTTTTTGAAATAAAGTGGGACAAATTTTTGTATTTTTGGGAATGTTTTCCCGGTATGACCTCTTATTAAATATTAAGGATTCGACAAGAATGGTCCTCGAGGGGTATTTATATATGTTTTCGAAAGATTTCTTTATTTTAAATGGGCAAATTAAAATAAGTGAATAAATATGAAAATATGAATGTAGAAACTAAAATTATATGAAATTTATTTTATTAATGCGAAAGTGACCAAAAAACTAAAGAGTTTAATTTAAATATGTCAATGCAAGATGATATAAATACGGGGATTAAACAGGGAATATTACGTGAATTAATGTGATTATATGTGACAATGATTTAATTATAAAAAAAAAGTGTCGTGACTAGATATGAAAAAGTAACATGAATTTATGAAATTAAAAAAAACTATATGTAGAAAAAAAGGTGTGAGTGGTGAAAGTGTACTAAACATGCCCTTTAAATAATGCAAGAAGTAAATATGCTAAATGGATGCAAAAATATTTATTTTAAGTTTGCCCAATTAATTTAAAGAAGTCCCGATTTGAAATTCCCTCAAATTCTATGGATATGAGAATCGATGGAGGTTCGCGGAAACAATTTAGTTGAAATTAATCTTTCCGAAATTTAAACGAAATCCCACAGAAAATCTACTGAGGGAAGAGATTTCTTAAAACCATTCGTTTCTAAATTCCACTCGGGTCGGGGAATGGAAACAAGACTACGGAAAACTCTCCCACGATTTATCGAATCGTCGGATTCAATTTAAGGTTCGTAAGGATTAATTCCTACCAATAAAAGATTTTATTATTTTTTTGATTTTTGATTTTTGATTTTTTTAGGGCTTTGATAAGAAGAATAAAATAAAAATTAAGACTAAAAAAATGCAGAAAAATATAAAATAAAAAAAATGCAGCAAAATAAATAATAAAATATCCTTCACCTAACGCTCGGAGTTAGGTTTAAGCACGAGAAACCCACCCCGGCGTTTTCATTGGATCATCGGACGACTTGCTTTTTTAGCTTTTGCTCTTTATTATTATAAAAAAAATAATGCAGCAAATAAAATAAAAAATAAAAAACAACGTGATACGGGTTTCCTCGTTTAAGCGCTCAAAGATTCAGATCGAGAATGGGGAACCTTATCCTGACGTTTTTCATCGAGTCATCGGACAAAAAAAAAAAAAAAAGCTTGCAGGAATTTAATTTATGAAGAGGATTAAATAAACTGAAAAATAATTAAAAATCAGAAAACATACCTGTTTTAGGCCAAGAATCCCGATACTCGGACTTTTATCTCGCACAGACCGCTTCCCGAAAGGGTTTACGATGAGAATCATTCTCTAAGGGTTTTTTTCTCTCAATTTCTGAATGAATAAAGTATGAGGAGGAGGGTCCTATTTATAGGGAAAGATGAGGCTTGAAAATCACTTAGGAAACCCTAAAAATTAGATCTGACCTCCTAATCCCAGTCCAAGTTGGACTGGGAAAGGGTAAAATTGAAAAAAAACTAAAAAAATGAATATTCTAGAATTTTAGGGTTTTTCCACCGCCTATTTAAGTAGCCGACACGTGGCGATGGCCACTTTTTCTTCCCTCTCTTTAATCGGTGGTTGACCAAAGTGGATAGGGGCCCACCTTCTACTTTTATTCTACTTGATTTCTCTTTCTCACATACTTAACCAACAAGGGCCCATGGTTCTCACACACACACGGTACACCTACACACACACAAGTTAACATGAACAAAAAGGGGCCCACCAGTCCACCCTCTCTCACACACACACTTGATTCTCTCTCTCCTCCCTTCTATCTTATGGTTTTGACCCAAAAGAAGGCCACTCTCTTTCTCTCTCTTTTATCTTATTCCATTTTACTCCCTCTTTTCCTACTTCTTTTAATTTCACCTCTTTTCCTTCTTTCAATTTCCCCTTTTCTTTATTTCAACTTCCTTTTTTCTTTTCTTTTTTTTTTCTTTTTCCTTTTTTATTGTATTTTCGAAATAAAATAAAATAAAATAAAGTTAACTATAAAATTAAATATAAAAAATTTTGCGGGGCAGTCAAAATGCTGTGTCTACAAAAGCATCGTTATACTTCATTTGTTTCCCGTGTTAATCAAAGAGCTTTGAGTCCATTTATGTTAGGTCATTCTGATGTATCGGGTCCTTCCCATGTCTTATTTACCTTAGGATTTCGTTATTTTGTCATCTTCATGGATGATTTTTCAAGAGTTAGTTAGATTTATTTTATGAAAGTTCATTTTGAGTTATTCTCCATCTTTTTTGCCTTTTATGTTGGAATCAAACTCAATCAATGTGCCTTTTTGTATACATAGGAATGATAAGGCTCGGGAATATTGTTTTCACCCATTTACCTCTTTCATGACACACTAGGGTATCGTTCACCGTTCATTTTGTGCTCACACGCCACAACAGAGTGGTGTTGTTGAGTGTAAGAATCGCCACCTCCTTGAGGTTGTTCGCTCTTGTTATTTGAAATGAATATTCCTAATCATTTTTGGGGTGATAAGGTTAGTACTGCTTGCTTGTTAACGGCGCGCTTGGGCGCAAGGTGCACACATGTGCTACTTGTGTGCCTTACGTAGGTCAAGGCGCGTGCCTTATATAAGGTGCGCACCTTAGGGCCTCAAGTACAAGGCTCCAGGGCTCCTCGGGCCCATCTGCTTCTCTGCTTCTTCGCCTGCAGCTTTCGCTTCTGCTTTTACTTTTTTTTTAACTGTTTCTTCTTCATCCCTGATATTTTTTTTCATTCCAGTGCTCATCTTTGTCATGTTATGTTATTGTTGTTTCTAAAGATTTAAGTGTTTTATGCTATAATTGTTGCAATTATTTAATTTTATACAAAAAATTCTATTTATTAGGAATCGAATTAGTTTGTTTTTATTTATTGACTCAAATGAGAGAGTGTATTATTTTTAATAATTGAATTTAGTTCATAGTTTCACTTTTTGAGTGTAGATTCTTAATATAATAGTACTATAAAAGTATTTTCTATTTTTTTGTTGTGCGCCTTACTTTATTCGGCTTGGCTTACCACCCTGGATTAATCAAATGTTTGCTATGTTCACCATCTACCCTTTGTCCGTTCTCATCCGCCATTGAACCCATTCCCCCTAGTCATCACTCTTGTCCTCCCTTGTAGGTCTACTCTTGTTGTAAGGGCACATTTTCCCATTTTTCCCAGTCCTCTTAAATCAATACGTGCAATATGAAATAAATGACATCCTATTACAATGAATAGATCGATTACCTTTGGCACGTGCTTTAGCCTCTTAGCCGGTAGTTCCCAAGGGTGATTTCCTCTTTTCAAATCTTCGAAAAGCATCACAAGTGTTCTGCCTCTAATATTATCCATACGAAGAACTTTGTCCATACTGCTCCTCAATTGTCTAAGTATTTAGTTTATTAGATCAAAGAGTCTAGGGTAGTTTTGCATTGATTTAATGCGATAGCAAAAAATAATTGACTAGTCTAGGAGAAAGAGAGAGAGAGGGGCCACCAAGTCTCCTACAGGGCCCTATTTATACCGTCTAGGGTTTTGTGTCCTAGACACCTATCTTTCTAAAAGACTTATTAGGACCTCCATTATCCATTTTGTATCACCCATTAGATTCATATGAAAAGTTGAAAAGTGAAAATTAATTAATTGAAACCATTCAAATTCTGTCTCCCTGTAAAGGAATTGTTTTTACGGCATTCCTAGGAATTATGGTTAACGTCTTACATGCCATAGCTATATCCAATTGATAGGAATTTCATCCAGAGAATCCCTCCCGTCGTAATTACTGTACTATTTGATCTCTCTATCTTTGTGATCCCAAAAAAATAACAGGGCATGAATAAAGTCTAACCCCCCTATAAAGAAACTATTCTTTATGACATTTCCACTGACTAGGGTGGGGCCTTTATCCCCTCCCCCCCAAATTTCTCCTGGTTATACCAATCCTGAACATGACCATCAGGATGGGTGTAGCACACCTTTGCCCGACCAGGATTTTGAAAGCCTATACGATGGCCTTGTTTATCATGTGCCCGTGTGATGTGAGACTTCCATGCCATTTGATGTCAATTTTTTTTTTTGGTTGGTGCCCATCCGGTGTGGCCTTTTGTTTATGTGACTTGCCTATATGATGTGGGGTCTTTTTATGGATCTGCTGTGAGACGTTTTCTTTGTATGGTGCCCATCCAATGTGGAACTTTTGTTTTCATGACGTGCCTATCTGATGTGGAACTATTGTAACCATTCGATGCGGGGTTATAACTTTCCGAAGTTTAAAGAGTCAGTAGAATTTAGTTGTGACATCTTTGAGGGGTCCATTGCCTTTTTTTTTTTTTTTTTTTTCAGTTTTCTTCTTCCCCTATTTTATCTGACCCTAAATCTGAAATCTTTGTGCAGGTTATACTTCGGTCAGGACAATTCAAAGGAGAGGTTGCCTTCAGGTGATTAATCTTAGCATTGTTTTTGTTTGTTAGTATATCTATTAAGATGTTCCAAATATTTAAGCTTAATAATGCATTCTTAAGTTTAGGTGGAACATTCATTTCCAGGCAACGATTTTAAATTATGAGCTTAAAAAGATAGTAGGATGTTATCCTGGGCAAATTTGGAGTATGGTAGAAGTTCTTTCCCCTAGTAAATTTTGAGTTTGAATTAGCAAAAATATTGATGCTTAGGTTTTCTTCAGTGTTTGGTACTTTTAATTGCTTTTAATCTCTCTGATTTTTTATTTTTTTTCTTAAGTTTTAAAGGGTTTGGCCACTGATATGGTAATGTAGAATGTGAGGGAGAAGAGGAAAGTGCTTAGATTTTCTTTAATGTTAGGTACTTTTAATTGCTTTTAATACCTCTGATTATATAAAGTTTTAAAGGATGTGGCCACTGACATGGTGATGTAGAATGGGAAGGAGAAGAGAAAAACCCTCTTAGGACCTCCACAGCAGCACACACGTGTAAAGAACAAAACTTCAATCAGCAATATTATTCCACTCTAGATAACCTAGGGCCCCAAAAGCCTTTTTATAGGTGATTAACCGAAATAATTCAGAAACTAATTTGATAATGAAACAAAATAAATTTTCTTATATAATATTAATGCTTTTGATAAAAGATTCTTGCTCAAACCTAAATCTCATTAAAATTGTACCACATAACGAAATTATTTCAATATCTGAGGCATTTGTACTAGATTCTAGTTCAAACCTAAATCTCATTAAAGTAAAATAAACTGTTACAGCATAAAAAATCATGTTCACATTCATAATTAAATGACACCAGAGCATGTTTCTATTTGACTTATTCCCACTTAATAATTAAAATAAGTGGGTAGGCGTCCTCATAGAGAATGATCTAGGTTAGTATGTGGATACAAATACTCATTTCAATCCTCTCTATCTAAAGTAAAGTTTTGAAAGGATGTTGCACTTACATTTTATTATAAATACAACCTAATTATTCAATATACGGAGCATCTGTTTCATATATAGGTAGTCTTCATTTTTTTTTTTGTAATGAAGCAAAGGAAAAAACAAAAACAAAAAGCAACCTTGTATGTCGTAGCCATTATGGTGACAATATTTGAATAGAATCTGCTCATTAGCATGTTGATGACTGTAACTTGACGGTCCAGTGTCTACCTGTAAACCAGCAAATCAGTTTTAAGACAGTTACTGTATAAAATCTGTTTTGTGATGCTCAAGAAACATTTATTTATTTCTGAAAGGTAGCTTTTGCTGGGAATCTCTTTCTTAAAGTTATTTAGGCAGCGTTTGGTAACCACTCCCATTGCATTCCCAGATTTTTGGGATATATTTTTGGGCATAGCGTTTGGTAAGGGCCCGTTTGGTAACAGTTTCGTGCCCATCCCATGTAGTGGAATGTGATGGGATAAGAATTATATTTCCTTATTGGGAACAGAATCGCGTTTGGTAACGACAATTTTTTTTGGATCTGGGAATAGAATAGCGTTTGATAACAATTTTATCCAAGAAATCAAGAATGAACCGTAAACCACAGTTAAGAAATCATCATACAATCAAACCGTAAACCCCAATCGAAATCGAAATCCTAAAATCCAATCGAAATCGAAATTGAAATCCTAAACCCCAATCGAAATCCTGAAATCGAAATTGAAATCGAAATTGAAATCAAAACCATTTCAACAATCGAAATCCGATTGGGGTTTCGAAATGGAAATGGAAATCTGAAATCGATTTCGATTTCAAAATGGAAATCGAAATCCGATTTCGGAATAGAAATCAAACATGTTGTTCAATTTCGATTTCGAAAACGAAATCGAAATCGAAAAGGTTCGATTGATGAGGAGGCCGGACGACTACGGAAATCGAAACCGTTTGATTTATAGGATTTCGATTTCGAAATCAAAATTGAAATAGGGTTTCGATTTCAATTTCGAAATCGAAACCCTATAAGCACTGGACGAAAATGATGACGGACGATGGCGGATGGACAGACGAAGACGAAGCATGCGACGAACATGACTGAAATCAAAGACGACGCAGGCGATGGCCGGACGACGAGAGGAGGAGTTGGCGGGAAGAAAACGATGAACCGGAGATGGGATGGAGAGGATTGTTGAAGAAGAAAAAAAAGGAAAAAAAAAAAAAGAGAAGAACCAGACGCGAAGAAGAAAAAAGAAGAAAAAAAAAGGGAAAGAAAAGAGGGCTTACAAAGTTTGAAGTGTGGATCTCCCCAACAAATCACAAAATGACGAGTGTGTCCTTTTAGGCCATGGGAATGGGATTGTCGTTACCAAACGCGATTCTCTTCCGAAGAAGGAAACATAATTCTTATCCTATCCCATTCCTATTCCATTGCATGGGATGGGCACGAAACGGATACCAAATGGGCCCTTAACCACTAGTGTCAATGATGTTATAGTATTAATTTGGCAGTGCATGTATTGCTTTCGACATATGAATGCTTAAAACATTGAAAGGAAATAAAACATTATGGTTAAAAGGAACTACTGAGAAATTGATTTAAAGTGGCTAATAAAACTTAACCTCATGAAACCATACATTTGGACTTTTGCTGGTAATGGATTATCTGTAAAGCTCAAGTTATCTGAAAACTAGTCAAACAACCTAGTTCCAAGTTCAACAATACATATAATTTCGGTAGTTATCTAGTTCAAGCATTACAAACACGTTTTCTTAACATGGTCTCAAGTTTGCAGATGGAAAAACACATTATAACCAAAAAAAAAGGAGTTTTTGCCAAGGTCTCCAATTTTAGCAGCCCAACCCTTGTGAAATCCATGAATTTTGGTGCATTTATTGAAGACCCAAGAACAGAAGATCTTTTGGTCAGCTGCGCATTTATCATTGTTTTATGACAGAGCTCTCTTAGCAGAATAATCTTCAAAATCTGATGCGTCGTACAAATCATCTTCAAAATCAAATGACTGGTGAGAAAATCAAACAACATATTTTCTTCATCTTCTTTAAATTCATATGGCTTGAGTTTGATTCAAGAGTTATGTCCTACGATCAAGTGGGTATTCTTCTTTGTTAGAATAACTAAAAGGCAGAATGTTGAGAGAACACGAGAGAATTTTATTGATATATGAGAAAGATTGATTTACAAAGATATACAACGAGTCTATATATAGGGAGTGATTAGGGTTTTCTTGGTAGGGTTAGAGTTTGGTTTTCCTAGTGATACTAGGGTTTAACATGGTGGGCCAAGACTTATATAGTATATTAACATCCCCGCGCAAATTCAAGACGGTAAATCAGACGTGAACTTGAGTTTGAAAACTAGAGTGTGAGAGCATCGAGGTGGATGAGCTTTGGTGAATATTTGTTGTCTGATCGGTTGAACTGATGGAGTGAAGATGAATAATATTCTGAAAAATGTGGTGACGGATGAATTAACAATCAGTCTCGATGTGTTTTATACACTTGTAGAAAATGTTATGATGGGAAATCTAAATAGCACTCCTATTGTCACAATTTAGAAAAATGGTAGTAGAGGATGAGACTCCTATGTCAGCGAGATGCCGGCAAAGCCAAAGTAGTTCTTGTGTTGCATTAGCTGTGGCATGATATTTAGCTTCGCGACCACGTTTTGTTTTTTACTACTCCAGAAAATGAGAAAGTTTGCCAAGAAGAATCATTAACCAGTGGTTGAACGTCTGTCCCCAGTTGGTGACAGAGTAAGCATGTAAGATGGGAGTGGAAAATGGCCTTTATTACTTTGATGACCATGACGAGAGTCCTGCTATCCCACCTACTGCTTACCCTGCTGTTGCCTCCGCTCACCAGATCCATTGTCTCCTTGGTCATCCTTGCCTTGGCAACTTCAAGTTACTTGTTTCTAATTTGATTCATTTGTCTTCGTTAGAGTGTGAGTCTTGTCAATTGGGTAAGTATCATCGTACTCATGTTCGAGTATCGAGTCCGTTTAGTTTAGTTTATTCAGATGTTTGAGGTCCTTCTCGTGTTACTTCTACATTAGGTTTTCATTATTTTGTGACATTTGTGGATGATTTTTTCAGAGTTATTTGGTTTTATTTAATGAAAGATCGTTCAGACTTATTCTCTATTTTTCGTGCGTTTTATGCTGAAATTAAAACTCAATTTAATGTACCAGTGCGTATTCTTCGAAGTGATAATACTCGAGAATACTTTTCTCAGCCATTTACTTTTTTATGTCACACTCTGGTTTTTTGCATCAGTCTTCTTGTCCTTACACACCGCAACAAAATGGAGTTGCTGAGCGTAAGAATCGACAGCTGCTAGAAGTGGCTCGTACTCTTCTTTTTGAGATGAACGTTTCTAAACACTTCTGGGGCGATGCGGTTCTTACAGCCTGCTTCCTAATCAACAAGATGCCGTCCTCTACCCTCAATGGCAAGGTTCCCCATTCTGTTCTTTTTTCTCGTTCTCCCTTGTTTAGTTTACCTCCTCGAATATTTGGGTGTGTTTGTTTTGTTCATCAATTGACTCCTGGCAGGGATAAGTTAGATCCCTGTGCTTTAGAATGCGTCTTCCTCGGCTATTCTCGCACACAAAAGGGTTGTCGTTGTTATAGTCCATCATTATATCGCTCGTTTGTGTGTGTGGATGTTACAATCTTTGAGTCTACCCCTTACTTTTCTGCCTCTTCCTCTCGAGACGATTTGGATGTTACGCTTCCCTTGCCAAGTGTACCAAACCCTACACTATTTTCCTCTACTCCAGATCCTATCCCGCCTAGTCGTTCTTCAGCTCCTTTGTAGGTATACTCTCGTCGCCAGAAGACACCCTCCGCTGTCGTGCCCATCGACTCTGTGACCTCAGACCCATCCATCTCTAACCTGGACATGCCCATTGCCATCCGGAAAGGTAAGCGCACATGTACTACCCATCCTATTTCTAACTTTGTTTCGTATGCATACCTATCGCCTTCATACTCCTCTTTTGTTGCTTCTCTGTCCTCTGTTTCTATTCTTAAGTCTGTTTCAGAGGCCCTCACTCACCCTGGTTGGGCAAAAGTAATGGAAGAAGAAATGCTTGCCTTACATCAGAATGGCACTTGGGATCTCGTCTCGCTTCCGCCTGACAAAACAATAGTTGGATGTAAATGGGTGTACATTGTCAAAGTTCATCCAGATGGCACCATTGATCGACTCAAGGCTTGCTTAGTTGCTAAAGGCTACACGCAGGTATACAACCTTGATTACTCTGAGACCTTCTCTCCTGTTGCCAAGCTCACTTTTGTTCACTTGTTCATCTTTTTGCCTGCCACTTTTCGTTGGCCATTACATCAGCTCGATATCAAGAATATTTTCTTAAATGACGATCTGACTGAGGAAGTATTTATGGAGCAACCTCCTGGGTTTGTTGTTCAAGGGGAGTCTGGTTTGGTATGTTTCTTGAAGAAATCTATTTATGACCTGAAGCAGTCTCCTCGAGTATGGTTTAAAAGATTTAGTGAAGTGGTCACTGAGTTTGGTCTTCGACGATGTGGAGCCGATCATTCTGTCTTTTACAAGCATAGTAAAGTCGGGAGAATATTATTGATTGTGTATGTGGATGACATCATGATTACCGGGGATGGCCACGGTGGTATTCAGAACTCAAAAAGTTTTTGAATAGTAAGTTTTAAACTAACGATTTGGGTAATTTAAAGTACTTCTTGGGAATTGAAGTTGCTCGATAAAGTCAAGACATTTACCTGTCTCAGAGAAAATATATCCTTAACCTATTGAGCGAAACAGGAATGCTAGGAGCTAAACCGATTGACTCACCTATGGATCCAAACACCAAATTGTTAGCAAATCAAGGTGTACCACTGACAGATTCAGCACAATATCGACGGTTAGTTGGGAAGTTGAACTACCTGACAGTTACCAAACCAGATATCTCCTTCGCTGTTAGTGTTATCAGTCAGTTCTTAGATCGTCCAATGACTTGTCACTGGGATGCAGTGATCCGTATTTTTCGATATTTGAAAGGTGCTTTTGGTTGTGGTTTGCTATATCAAAACATCGGTTATATTCAAATAAAGGGCTACACAAATGCAGATTGGGCCGGATCGTCCTCGGATAGGAAGTTTACTACTGGATATTGTGTGTTCGTTGGTGATAACCTTCTCTCTTGGAAGAATAAAAAGAAGATTGTGGTTGGATGGTCAAGTGCAGAATCGGAATACAGGGCAATGGCCCGTACCACTTGTGACTTAACTTGGTTGAAACACTTGTTGGAATAACTTGGATTTAAACACTCTTCACTGATGGATCTGGTATGTGATAATCAAGCAGCACTTCACATTACTTCCAACCCAGTCTTTCATGAGAGAACAAAACATATTGAAGTTGATTGTCATTTCATTCGAAAAAATTGTTACAGAAGCAGATTGAGACTAAATATGTAAATTCAGTTAATTAGTTAGCTGATATATTTACTAAACCGTTGGGGGGCTTAAGAATAAAATACATTTGTAATAACTTAGGAGCATACAATATATATGCTCGAGCTTGAGGGGGAGTGTTAAAAGGGTATTTCTATCTTTCCTGTATTATTTAGGGTTTCTTGTACGGTTTAATGTTTGTTGTATTGTTTCTTCGTTTTTCAATATAAATAGAGAGAGAGGGTACCACTATGGTTGAAGCATTCTCATTACTGGCGAGACGGACATTTGAGCAGTTCGTGTCTTTGTGAATGACAATGCTTTCAATATAAGGATTGTGGTGATCATTTTGATTTGTCAGCTGGTGTGGCAAGATCGACATCTGTATTTGATCCTTGTAGTGTTGCAAGGTGTGTTTCCTCTCTCGGTAGATCAGAAACGATATTGTCGAGGGAAGATATCTCTCCCTGATTATAGTATTGATGCACGTACAGTCTCAAATTCTGATCTCAATCTTCGGGAAATGCATCAGGCTCATCTCATTTTGGTAGTTTATATAGAGAATGGCATCAGCTAGATGTTTTCAGGTTGGCTTAGAGAGAACCAATTGATACCACAGAGCATTCATCTAAGATAGGAAATTGTTGATGGACTGTCAGGTTCTTGGCACATGCTGTGAAGGGTGGAAAGTAGTTGATACCGACGTGAAAATTCTGCCTTGGTGTAGTAGAGTTTGAGGAGATCCCAAACTTCTTTAGCCATCTCTAATCTACTAAATTGGATTTTGATAGGTGTGATTATAATGGAATGGAACCATGTAAGAATCTGATGACTTTTACTATCCTAGTCTTGAGACACTCTTACAAATTTTTTAGCATCTTCTTTGTCTTCGCGTTTGGGCAATTTAATGTCCCCAGTCACAATATGCCATAGTTTTTGACCACGTAGGAAGCTAGATATCTCTTGAGCCCACAAGATTTAGTTCAATTTATGAGTCTGATTTCTCTATAGGCGCGAAGAAAACAAAGTGTCTGAGAGTGAATTGAGGTGGAAACTACATTAATCCCTTTGAGAGTGAATTGAGGTGGAAACTACATTAATATAAGGGAAGGTACATCTTGTGAGCCTAAATCACAAAACGGAGTCCAGAAACAGATTAGAGGTCCAAAAACTCTAGGAACTGGTCTAACTTTGTAAAGAAAGGTCAAAACTAGGTTGAACTGTTCAAAGGAAGCCAAGCTTTTGTGAACCGATGATGTGGCTGGAGGGACTGACGCGGCAGGTGAGATGACAGAAAGTGCTGACGTGGCACTAAGTGATCTCCCTTAGTGCTTACATGATAGTTGAGTGGCTCGAAAGTTGATGTGTCACAGACTAGACGGTGTTTTGCCTGACGTGGCAGATGATGTGGCGGATACTTGGCTCTGACGTGGCATGACACGTGGTAGACGAGTGATGGAGCTGCAAAAGGTGAAGGTGGAGCGTGGAGGCGCATTTGACATCTGATGTCGGTGATTCTGGTGGCATTTTGCTCGTTTTGTCAAGACGAAAGTTATGGTATGATGGACGGCGGCGGTGGCTCTGTTAGTGGCACGTGAGCGCGCATTGGTGGTTGGTTTGGCTTCGTTTTGGTGTCGTTGAACTTGTTTTTTCGAGATGAGTCTAATGGTATTGGTTGATGCAGTGTTGGTTTGTTGAACAATGAAACTCGGTGTTGTAGGCAGTGGCGCTACGGAAGCCTTGAAAAGAGAGTTAGGGTTGCGAAAAAATTAGTTGGAACAAGGTCATGAAGAATTGGGTCTTGATACCATGTTAGAATAACCAAGAGGTGGAATGTTGAAAGAACATGAGAGAATTGTATTAATATATGAGAAAGATTGATTTACAGAGATGTAAGAGTCTATATATAGGGAGTGACTAGGGTTTCTCTGTTAGGGTTAGGGTTTGGTTTTCCTAGTGAGAGTAGGGTTTATCATAGTGGAAGGCTCATATACATATATTAACATTCGTAATGGATGTATTCTCCACAAGAGGAGAAATTTATTTGAAGGATTCAGATTTTTGTTTCTTTCGCATGGCTCTTTCTTAGTGGCTGTATTCTCCATGAGATGGGGAATTTCTTTGAACAGGGGGATGAATTGCTTGAGTGGAAAGTGTTCAATTAAATGCCTTAATAAAAATATTGAAATTTAATTTGTTCAAGGACATGTTTCTAAATTACCTTTTATTTTCTGGAGAGTTTTAACATGTGAAGTGTCGCTAGGGGATAAGGTGAAGATGGTGCTGGTAGTGAAAACAAGGACATAAATATTGCAGTGAATTTTCTCATTATACCACAATTGCTTTTTATCGGCTCTTTAATGGCGGTCGTAATGGATCTTCTCTTTCAAATTGTTGCGCTTGGTGTTGGGTTTCATAATTTCTTTTTTTTAGCAATGAATAAGAAAGCAAGGGATAAGGTGAAGATAGTGCTAGTAGTGAAAACAAGTGCATAAATATTGCAGTGAATTTTCTTACTATACCACAGTTATTTTTTATGAGTTTTTTAGTGGTGGTCATAATGGATATTCTCTATAAAATGTAATGTGTTTTTTGCGCTTGATGTTGGTTTCATAATGATTTTTTTTTTTTTACCACAGTGCTTGGTGTTCGGTGGCGGTGTTTGTAACATGTTATTCTCTTCTATCATTTTTATGTCGTAAGAACTTTTACGCTCGATGGTGGTTGTAGATTTTCACTTTATGCCCTAGTGTTTGGTGGTTCTCTTTTGGCGATGGTGATTTCGGATGTTCCCTTTATACCACGTTAAATTTTCTACCTTTGGTGGTGTTAGTAGTTATTTTTTTTTTTTTTTTTCTTTTTCTTTTTCTTTTTTTTTTTTTCTTTTTTTGTTGTGAACTCTAGTATGTTACCATCTCATCTCTCTTTTATTGCGGCAATAATTTTTATATAATTTAATGGTGTAAAAAGAAAGGGCTCAACTTAAATTAAGGATTCAATTGATATAACACCCCAATGAATTTTGTCGAAGTATAAAAGAGGGTACAATGAATTTCCATTTTGGTATAAAGGAGTGTGCAACAATCTGTCACTGTGACGTAAAAAGAAAGAATAGTGAAATTTTATTGTGCGGCGAAGTTTTACTGACATAATTTCTGTAGTGCGGGGAATGGATGGGCCACGTTTTGTGAATACTGGAGCATTGACCAAAAATCTCACAGAAATATGACTCATTATGTAGTTGGCATAGTCTTGCTGTTTGATTCAATCTATTCAACGTGTGAAGATGTGATGAGGTGCACCTACAAGGGGACCAGCTGGCACTAATGAATGTTTAAAGAATATTGAGTTTAGTATTTTACTAGTTGTATCAATTTTCCAAGCAATTAACCATTTTGAATCTTCTCATTAATTAGAGGTGTTCTAGAATTAGTCCTACACGTTATTGGTAAGTTTTGCAGAATTGTAAACATTAAACTCAATTCACTGAAAAATAATATATAATAATCCCCTTTGTGCTCCCACCTTTTCTTTCACCCTTGGCAGCATAGTAAAGCCGGGAAATGAATAAGAAGTTTTGAAAGATATGCTTGTCTGTAATCTAGCATTACTGCTATACCCACCTGGAAATACAGGCGTTACTTCGTTTGCTTGCTGAACAACACAGAGAAGAAACCCCAAACTCAATCCTCTCTCCTTTTCTCTCTCTCTCTCTCTTAAAGAGAAGTCTGCACTTCCCTTAAATTGATTTTTTGATAATTACACGTTGACCCCTTGTACTTAAATTCAGGGACAATTTTTCCCCATGTATGTATGTAATAAGCACTTAACTCCCTCGTGCTATAAACCATGACGCATGGTTATGTTTTTGATCAATTTTAATGGAAATATTGTACACGCGCTTAAAAGTGCTTGTCAATATTAATTAAATTTTATATCGACCAAAATACATTTTGTCAATTATCTTTACATTTTTCTTTAGAAAATTAATAAGATTTTTTTTTTTTTAGAAAATTAAAAGAAGAAGAGAAGCAATAGAACTAAAAAACTTTGTTTCCTGTTGCTTATCCAAAGTTTCCTAGATTTGGGTTTCTCAGTCTCTCTTACTCTCTGCATCCTCTTCTTCTTGTGTTCTCTTTCAATTTTGTACATGCAATTACTGTCTCTTGATCCAAACAACTGATAGAAAAATTTAGATCTTGGATCCTCTCTCCAATCATTGAAACAGAAGAGTTGCTCCCGTCCCTCTTTCTACATCTTCTTCTGTCTTTCCTAGGAAGAACATTTCCACATATCCTTCAATCTCCTCCATCGCCGATTGACTTCTACGACAAGACGCCCGTGATTAATCCGCCGATGGTTTATTGAATTTGATTTGATTTTCAAGTTTTCTATAAAGAACCATTGTTGTTCTTTTTTTTTTTTTTTTCATTTTTTAGTTTTAAATTTAATTTTGACATTGTGTTTTTAAAGTGTCGTCTTTTAAAAGTTTTGTATTTTTTAATAGTGTTTTCTTTGTTTATATATATATTAAATTCGGTTTGCTTTGAGTTGGCATAATTATTAAATATTGAAACTGTAAAGGTAAATTCATCATTTTAGATATTCCTGTAACAGAAGCCTGTGCAGATAGTTTCTAGTTTAAGGTGGTTATGTGCTTATTACATAGCTACTGGGGGGAAAATCGCTCTTGCACCTAAGTAAAGGGGGTCAAAATGAAATTAGACCATTTTGTATATAATTTATCTTTGCATTACGATTTGGAAATTTTAATTTCAAATTTTATAGATTTTATTTCTTGAATTTCTAATAGGAGAAAAATTGGTTGGTTAATGATCACACTAAAGAGAAATCCAAACTCTTACTTTGGGTTTAAGCAAGTCATCACATTTGTAACTTCATGCTTATAATTAATATTTTCTGACATAAAAATATCTGGAATTTGTTTTGTCGACGTTCATGCTTTGCATTCGTTTGAGAACTTCCATGTAGGTAGGAACAAGTATATGAAAAAACTGTAGAACTTCAAGTGAACTAGGAACATATGTGGATGTACTTTGTTTCTTGTTGGCCAGTTTCGTTGGAGAACTTAAAGATAAATTCCCTTAGTTGTCCCTTGCCACACCAGACTTTTATACAACATATTGTAAAATATGCATAAAAGAGACGATGCTGAGACATAATCATCCTAGTTGTGATTTTCTGTATATTTTTTCCCGAAATAGACTAGGCAATTGGTAAGAAATTTCTTTGATTTGTTATAAAATTAATTATGCCTGACTTAGGTGGAATAAAAAGTAACAGCATTACTAAATTACATCTTAAATGTAAAAGAACACCAATCACTGTCCAATACTTGAGGATATGGAAGACATTTAATATCTTTTTTGTTAGGGTAAATTGCCTTCTGTCCCCTTGTACTTCGATCTTGTTTCATTTTTTTTATGTCTACTTTAGAAACCCACAATTTACCTACTTCTACTTATTATAAACTGGAAAAGTAACTTCTTTTTGTTTAGCTTAAGGTGAAATTAATTTTTCCATAAAAATTTTACATGAAATGGACAACGCAACCATTTATTTTGAATTTTGTTTATTTTGGATTTATTTAGAAAAAAGAAAAGAAAAATAAAAGTAGAGAGAGAAGGAGAGGTAGAGAGAGAAAATTTTCAGTTTTTATTTTTTATTTTTTTTTTACTTTTAAATATTAAACTTAAATTGAAAAAGTAATGGGTTATTAATTCATTATATATTTTTTGGAATAAAATGTGAGGTTTTCCCCTTCGTCAAGTATAGAAGGGGGTGATGTGTAGGTTATTAAAGTAGATGGATTTAAATGAAACAATACCAAAGTACAAGGTGGTAAAAGGCAATTAACCCTTGTTTTTACATTTGCATTTGACATCCTCAGTTATGAAACTGACAGATGTCATTCGCAATGTTGTTACAATTACTGGAATGCCAATATCGGTCACATAAAGTTGTGTGATGTAGTTATTAATTGGAATTGCTTAGCATTGGTGTTTCTGCAGAGTAGATGAGCTTCAGCTTCCAAGGGATACTGTCAAGTCAAATGGTAAGCTTGGAGCTAATGATTTATCTGAATTGAAGGAAGAATGCAATTGGGGAAGTTATGCAAGAGGAGCAGTATATGCACTACAAACTAGAGGGCACCATCTAAAAACGGTTAGATAATTTTCTTTGTTGTACCTTTAAGGATGTAAGAAGTTATTTTTTTGGATAGGTAGTAAGAAGTTATGACATATGATGAACTTGTAGCTAGTAGTTGTACTGTTATAGCATCTCCAACCACCTAACTTACTTTCTTATCTATATGAAACAAATCGATCAAAAGATATACTCCAACGGTTTAGCTAATAACCTAACTATTTTTGCAGACTGGTATTTCCTTTAGCTAAATCTATTGCTGAAATGAGGCCAGCTACTTTCACCCTAATTCAAATAATTCTATTTTTTAAAGAGCATGATTGGAGTACTAATTCCAATTCCAAATACCTGCGTAGCCGTTTTAAAATAATAATAATGAGTATGGTTGGAGATGCTATTAGCACTACATGTTTCTAAACTCAGTTGTATCTTGGACATGCAAACTCACAAAACTGGAAGGTGGGATGTTTTATGCTTTATTCTTTACATAGCCGGTCCCAAGTTCGAGTAAAGGAAGGGGGTTGCATTAGGTAGCTGACAACTAGCGTAAAACTTTGTCAAAACTCTTATGACTCTTCATTAGTGTTTACTCTCTAGAATCATGAATAATTGAACATGAATGATTTAAACAAAACCTCTTTTGGTATCGCGCTTTGTTCCTAAACTAGGATACTTACAACCCCACTTACCTTGGCCATAGTTGTCAAAGTTATATATAGGTGCTGAGTGGATAAAGGCTCAACTCTTGTTCCTCGACTAGTGTCAAATCATTCTCTATAAAATACCTGCCTAGCCTTTTTAAAATAAAAATAATGAGTGTGGTTGGAGATGCTATTAACACTACATGTTTCTAAACTCACATGACATGCCAACTCACAAAACTGGAAGGTGGGATGGTTTATATAAAATACTCTTCATTAGTGTTCACTCTCTAGAATTACGAATAATTGAACATGAATGATTTAAACTAAACCTTTTTTGATATCGGGCCTTGTTCCTAAACTAGGATAATTACACCCCCACTTACCTTGGCCACAGTTGTCAAAAGGTATATCTAGGCTCTAAGTGCATAAAGGCTCAACTATTGTGCCTCTCCTAGTGTCAAATGTAGGACAAAGATTCCAAGAAAATTATATTCTTTTGTATTTTATTCATTTTCTTGCTTAATTTTTCTTGTATCGTATTTTTGCATTTTAAGAGTTTTTAAGATGTAATTTGTCAAATTAAAGTCCTTTAGATTGAGTAAGAAGTTAAAAGTCCTATTAGGTTACTGTTAGCCCCTAACAAAGCTAGAAGACCAATTGGCACGGGCTTGGTGCACTTTGCTACCGAACGTGGTGCAAGCGGCACGAACAAAGGTGTTGGCAACAAAGGCACCAACTTCGTGTATATCGCTAACCAAACATGGCGCACGCGATGCCAAATAGGGGGCTGGCATGGAGTATGCAAGGAGGTTGGCCCAAGTTCAAGAGTAGACCAATGGTGGGCAGAGGGTTGACACAGTGTTGGCACGGTGGTGTAAAGTTGGGTTATCATGGCGCAAAATGTGAGCGCACGGCTAAATCGAGAAGTCAACTGTGGGTAGGGGCTCACTGTTGTCTCCATTATGCTTCTTCTGGCATTTTCATGTCAATTGCTGTCATATTAGTTATTTTGCTTAAAGTATTATAAGGGGGATGCCCCTTCCTCAAGACCCAAGGCAAGGCTGGACCTTATATGCGTTAAGGGGCGTTGGCACGACAAGGCGAGATGTATCCTAAGACGTAGGCATGTTGGAGAAATGTGGGTAAGGCATACCCAAGATTCTCGGCAAGGGTGAAAACGTGACGCAGTGAGTGTTGGCGAAATGGGACATCATAGGTCAATGCTAGCGGACATTGGGTGACGCCAAGGCAAGACACAAAGTAATCCTAGGCACACGGCTAGGATCAAGGCTCATAGGCAGCAGCATGCGGTGGCATGCGTGGGCACACAAGGATGTCGCTGGACGATGTGGGTGGACATCGAGCATTGCTAAAACAAGGGCGCGGTGATCCCAGGCGCAATGCTAGGATCGACATTCATGGAGACAACGTGAAGGCAAGCTTGAGCATAAGGCTAATGAAGAAGAACATGGACGCAAGACACGTTCTGGCCATCTGGGCACAAGACACGTGTTGGCATGACGTAGAACAAGCAAAGACGCTGGGAGGGAGGTTTAGCTCGTGGTGAGTTGAAGTGACTGGAAGTTACCAAGCATGTGCAAGGAATGTGTGGACAGTTCTGGGCAATTGTAGATTGCTAAGTTTGACCAAACTGACAGGCTGTGGGTTGAACATGTATCAAACAGGTGTCAAATGTCTGCCTAAGCAGTTAGGGCTGTCAACTGCCATGGTTATCTATAAATAGTCATGTGTAGTCTGATTTTTGGGCAGTGGAAGTGTCCCTGCGAATTTCTAGATTGAAATTGTAAAAATGGTTCCTTGTTTCCTGAGTTATAAATACAAAGTTTGGTGTTGCCAGTAAACTGTGTTGTGACTGTGTGTGGGTGCATTTTACATACTGTTTTGGTTTGGTTCCGTTGCATTGTAGGAATGTAACATGGCTGACTAGTTGTAGCGACAACTAGGCTATCACTCGGTTAAAAATTCGGAGTTGATAAATTAACCTTGTGACAGTTACCATAATAGGTAGAGTTATTTTGTAAATACTTCTACATTATAGGTATTGGAATTGGTATTTTACTAATTTTGTTTTCCTTGCAATACAAGACTAGGGTTAGATTACTACAAATAATCACGGCAGGGCCCTTGGCCTACTCAACTTACATTTAATTATTCAGGTTTGATTCAATTTCGGGTTCTTCCCCTTATATTGTGCATCCAAGGTTTCTATTGTATTTGCAAGAAAAATGTCTTCCATATTCTATTGTGTCGGTTGGTAGTTAGAGTTTTGTTGTATCCAGGTTTGATGGCTAACGTGCATAACGATGGCTCCCATTCCATTGGCGATGATCGTAGAAAGGAAGTCCTTACAAGGGATAAGGGCTAAGCTCTTAGAAGAACAACATGAAACACAACACGTAATGCAACAACTATCGGCGAAAATTGCTACTTTAATGTTTTGACCAAACCCGTGGAGATGATAGGGTTTGCATTCATATGCACGTCTTCATTTGTTAAGATTGTAGTTATTAAGGGTTCTAAGTGCGCCAAAACGCAAAAGTCTGCTGGAGCCTAGGCACAAGGTGTAAGGCGAGGCACTAGCTTGAGCAAAGTTAGGCGCTCAACATAAAAAAATATAGAATAATTTACAGTATTGTTATATTGCAAATCTACACTCAAGAAGTGAAACTATAAGCTAAATTTCAATTGTTAAAAATAAAACACACTTGCGTGTGAGCCAATAAATCAGAAGAAACAACTAATAAAATTTCCAAATAAATTTAAGCATCCAAGCACTCCTTTCCAAAATCCAATGAAAGCTTTTAAACATCAATTAGATAATTTACAATAAAATAATAATTGATCACCAGACACCAATTGTATCATGATTCCTAAAATTTCTAGAAACAACAATAACATAAAAAAGGGAAATTGAAAATCTACCAAGAATGTAATTTTTTATAAAAAAAAACAAAAGAAATAGAAAAAACAGGACAAGGGAAGCAGTGTTTGTTGCTGCAGAAAAAAAAAAGATGTAAATAACAGCTAAGGGTAAGCCGTGCAATAGAACATAAGAGAAGAGAAGAAGAAGACAAGAAGAAGACGAGCAAAAGACTAGAGGAGAAGAAGAAGAAGAAGAATAGAGAAGAAGCGCAACCGCATAAGAAGAAGAAAAAGGACATACTTGGACAAGGGTTTCATTCAATCGCGCAACATATTTAGGCCAAAAAAGGGCTTTCGCAGAAGGCGTGCCTTACGCCTAAGCTCCATAGGCACGTGCTTTTGGCAGGCTGTACGCCCCTAGGTGAGGCGCTGGAGCCATACCTTGTGCCCAGGCGCGGGCCCAGGCTCGCTTTTAACAACTATGGTTAAGGTTTTAGGTATTATGATAATTTACCATATGTAACAACTACAGGCGAAAATTGGTAGGTTACTGTTTCTTGACCAAACTTTTGGAGATGACGGGCTTTGCATTCATGTACACGTTATCATTTGTCAAGATAATTTAGCGAAATTCAACATGATTCTTTTTTGGAAAATTTTTATGATTGAATATTAAAAATTGAAGATTTTTTAATGCATGCATATTCTTGAAAAAAGAAGAAGAGTGGATGTATGTGTTGTACAAGTTTAAAGGTCCAACACTATTGTGGCCCAAATACTTTCCTAATAGGGAGAGTGAATTCGGCAGGGAAAATAATTCAATTAAATCAAATGTGTAAATCACACATGAGAGGATACAATGGAAGCAATATATCACATAATAAAAAATAAAGCGAAGGGATAGAGTGACGAGGCGATTTAATGTGGTTTGGAAAGAACACTTTTCCTACATTTACTCTTGAAAGCTCTGGTTGAGAATTCAATCCACAATATCACCAATCTCTTTAGGGATGGAGTCCAAACCTTTACATCGATACCTGAGAAAAGGCTTCTCACGATTTCCTCATAAGTCAAGGGAAACAAACTTCACTGTAATCCTCACTTTTTGAGTAAACAACACTTCCTAAAAAAATGCAATAGATTTCGCTCTTGAAAAAATGAATCACTCAAATTGTAATCAAATAACTATAGCACGACTTCAAAATCGAATATTAAAGACCCATTAGTGTTATAGAATGTGTATATAATTACTCTGTAAAAGAATTGTTATGAGATTGAAATTATAGAGTATTCTTGAAGGATTTATTGAAATTATGAAGTGTTCTTGAAGGATTTTTTTAGTGAAAACTCACTCCATGACTTTTGATCCCGTTGATTCCGTTTCATTATTTGAGCCTCCTATTGCCATAAAGATTTCTGATGATGAGTTAATCAGTTCCTTCAGTTTAAGGGAATGATTAGAATCAACAAGCACGATCAAATGATCGGCTACATGTTCCAGTTGGGCCTATTAGTAGGACAAGATTCAAAAAAATCAAAGAAGTATTTAATGGGCTAATTCAAAAGATTTGGGCTGAGTCTAACATATTGAAGCCCAAATTAGACCCAGATGACGATTAGGACCTAGTCCACCTCATCAAGGCGAGCGAATGGGCTTAAAGCGTGAACCTTAATGGGCCTAGGATGAGACCCAATTTTAACTTATTTATTTAATTAATTAGTCTTTTAATTTTATTTTAGGTTATTTATTGACTGATTTGTAAGGCATTAATGCCAATTAGTCCTTTCATTTTTAGACTAGGAACAAGGTTTCCTTGATGCTCTAGGATTCTATTGTTGACTAGGGTTTCCTATTCCTTTGTGACTGCCTATTTAAGAGGCAATATAGGGTGCAAATTTCACACATTACTTTTTATTAATATAATTGTGAGAGTTTTCTTTTAAGTTTTTCGGAGAATTTTTTATGAACTTATCAAGAATTTCTTGTGGCATTCAAGCTCTATACTTTCGGTTCGTGATTCACTTATAATCATTGGATCTAGGTTTATTACTCAATACCTTTGTTCGCGTTTCATTCATAAACGATTGGGTCAAGGTAATCTATCCAACTTTCTGTATTTTAGAGTTCTATCAATATTCTGTATTTTTGTGTTTTTCCTTTTCGTTTATAAATATGAATTTAGATTGATCCTAGCAAAGAAACCCTAAATTGGTTTTAGGTTTCACTAATTCTTGATAAGGTTCGCATCACATCATAACAAACCTTCTTTTCGATTTCACCTCAGTAAGGTACTTCTACAGTATAGCTTTCATTTGAACCATCTTATCTTAGTCCATGGGTTATAGACTTTGCTGTTGCTAACCGCATGTCAGGTAATCCTTCGTGGCATCTTGTTATTGTTACTGATGTTTCCCGATCTTGATCAGTGTTGTGGGCATTGTGCAACCCTCATCCTCTTTATCTTTATTGTCCATGTTGTATATTATATTATTTTCATTTAATTTGATATTAGTTAGTAAACTCACTAAATACCTTTATTATTCTGTTTACTTTTCTTGATTATATTCTTTTTCAGGATTTGAGGATGTTGAAGCCCTTTGGAGTCAGGTGTGCGGGAAAGGGACTTCACTATTTTCGATGATCGAGTAGATATTCCAGTTGCCCTTCCTAGTGCCTGTCCAACAGCCATGGTCGACCATCTCTCACCAAACTCAAGTTAGTTGTTTGTAGCCTGGGTCTTTTGTTATCCCTAGATTGTCTATTAGGATTTTATTATTTTGTTATATTTGTAGATGATTTTTCAAGGTTACTTATATTTATTTAATGAAAGATTGTTTTGAGTTATCTTCTTATTTTGGTTCCCTGAAACTCAATTCAATGTGCCTATTTATGCTTGGGAGTGATAATGCTTGAGAGCATTTTTTCTCACCCATATACCTTTTTCATGACATATTCGGGTATTGTCCGCCAGTCATCTCGTGCTCACGCGTCACACCAAAATGGTGTTGCTCATAAAAATCACCCCCTTGAGGTCTCTCGCACTTTGTTGTTTGAAATAAATGTTCCCAAATACTTGCGAATGATGCAGTTTTTTTGCTACTTGATTAATAGAATGTTGCCTTCTACCCTGAATGAAAAGGTTCCACATTTCGTTCTTTCCCTCGCTCTTACTCTTTTGGCTTACCTCTACGTATTTTCAGTTGTGCTTACTTTGTTTATCAATATATTCTTAGTTGGGACAAATTAGACCTTTGTGCCCTGAAATGTATCTTCCTTTGTCAGACTCGCACTCAAAAGGGGTGTCACTATGTAATATAGGAAAAAAAAGGGAGTCTAGCTTTTTAACCGTAAACAACTTATAAAAGCCTAAGCAAGCACATTGGCCGCACACTCCAAGTAGAATTTGGCCGAACCTTTTCTGTTCCCAATTACTCTTTTGGTTTTGATTTTTACTACCATAGAAAATCCTAATCGAGCCTACAGTAGTTTTACTGATTTACAATTAGATTTTTTGATAATTAGTAGATATTGTTTAGAAGGAGTTTTTCGTGTGGATTCTATTAGAGGCAAGACACTTGTGTCGCTTTTCGAAAATTTATACTCTTTTGAGGATCATGCTTGGAGGATTTTGCGAAGGATAAGAATATGTAACATCGATGGACAATCTGATAGGTGTTGAAGTAAGCTACAAGAGGTATTAATCTAACCAACTAAATTATTTTTATTGTTTCATACTAGCACAAATTGATTGAGGCCTAGGAAATTAATTATGAAAAGAAAAATTATTAAATTTTAAATTCCGCTATGTTAACATATGCTTAGTTTCATTTATTTTCTCACCTTGGTTGAAAGGCCTGAAATGGGGGAGGAGTTGCTTGCCTTAACCATAATGGTATTTTGGGATCATGTCACTCTTCCACCTAGCAAAACAATGGTTGGATATAAATTGGTGTATGTTAAAGGGTATTTATATATTTCTTGTATTACTTAGGGTTTCCTGTACGGTTTAGGATTTGTTGTATGGTTTCCTAATTTTTATTATAAATAGAGGGAGAGATTAACACAATTATTAAACTTCTTTTCTCTCTTTAACATGGTATCGAGAGCAGGTTATAGGATACTAATCCTGTAGTTCTGTTCAAACCATTATTTAAATTTTTTTTCCTCTCTCATTTCCTTCGTTCGAGCCAAAAAAAAAGAAAAAAGAAAACCAGTTCGAAACCCTAGCCCATATATCCCAGTCGCCGCCGCCCCCACCTCTCCCAGTCACCGCAACCCTAGCACGACGTTCGCCGGCCATCCTCGGTGTCTCGCCGGCCGTCGCTTGACAAGATTTGCGACTCCCAACCATCGTTTCGCAGATCTGATTCGCCGCAACCTCTGTCCAACCTCGCCGACCATCACCGGCGCTTCACCGAGGTTCTCCGACACTTACCGGACCTTCGCCAAGCATCGATTGCTTTGACTTAAGACTCAGGGCCTTCGCCGTAGCTGCTTTCATCCAGATCCGACGGTGACACAAGGGTTCTTGTTCGTGAGAATGGCCCATCTATTCGTGAGAATTGTTTTTTTCATTTAAGCCCTACAGTTGTCGGTTTGTTTCCCTTGTGTAAGTTGTTGTATTGGCGGGTTCTAATCTAAACAGTTACACCTCAACCGTTAACAACCCGCAAGTTAAATGAGACTAATTACTTACAATGGTCCAAAGTTGTACAAATTGTTGTTACCGATCAAGGGAAACGAGGTGGCCGACGAAGCTGTTGTAATGAATTTCGAGATGGCTGATGTCGTGGTCAACATCGTCAATGCTCATTTTGTGGCAAAGAAAATCATACCCAAGATACTTGTTGGTACAAAGTTGGTCGTTCTCCTAAGTATATTCATGTGGCAACTTCTAATCAAGTTGAACCTGTTTTAGCATCCAACTCTTCAACTCCCAAGGCAATTTTTGATGACGAGTATATTCAGTTCCTCTAGTTTAGGGCGTCCAAGCAGACATCTACCCTCATTACTTCGCTAGCTCAACAGGGTAACCCTACTGCATGTTTTTCTTTTCATCCTTCCACTTCTATACCTTGGATCATAGACTCCACTGTCACCGATCACATGTTAGGTTCCTCTTCTTTATTTACGCATATTCAGTCATCTCCCTCATTGTCCTTTGTTACTGTTGCTGATGGTTCCACCGTCCGTGTTCGTGGTATTGGTATTGTGGAACTTTCACCCTCTTTTTCTTTATCCTCTGTCTTGTATGTTCCCTCTTTTGCTTTTAATTTGATATCAGTTAGTAAGCTTACTCAACAACTTCATTGTTCCGTTTGCTTTTTCCTAATTCTGTAACCATCCAGGATTTGAAAACACAGAAGACGATTGGCGTAGGGTGTGAGAAACATTGCCTTTATCACTTCGATAATCACGATGAGACACCTGTTATCCCGCCCACTGCCTATCCTGCCGTTGCATCTGCCCACCAAATTCATTGTCGCCTAGGTCATCCCTGTCTTGACAGTCTAAAGGTACTTGTTCCTAGTTTACGTCATTTGTCCTTCTTAGATTGTGAGTCTTGTTGGTTGGGAAAACATCATCGTACTTCATTCACTTTCCTGGCTTAGTTTTGAGCATCGAGTCCTTTTAGTTTAGTTCATTCAAACGTTTGGGGTCCTTCTTGTATTGCCTCTTTTCGTTATTTTGTCACGTTTGTCGATGACTTCTCTAGGGTTACATAGCTCTATTTAATGAAAGATCGTTTTGAATTGTTTTCCATTTTCTCTGCCTTTTGTGCTTAAATTAAAACTCAATTTAATGTGCCCATGCGTATACTTCGTAGTGATAATGCTTGAGAATATTTTTCTCAATCCTTTACTTCTTTCATGTCACAGTCTGCTATACTGCATCAGTCTTGTCCTCACACACTACAGCAAAATGGAGTCGCTGAGCGTAAGAATCGACATCTCCTAGAAGTGGCTCAAACTCTGATGTTTTAGATGAATGTTCCTAAACACTTCTGGGCAGATGCAGTTCTTACAGCTTACTTCTTGATCAATAGAATGTCATCTTCTACCCTGAATGACAAAGTTCCTCATTCTATTCTTTTTCCTCGATCACCCGGGTTTGCTTTACCTCCCTGTATCTTTGGATGTGTCTGTTTTGTCCACCAGCTGACTCCCGGTAAGGATAAGTTAGATCCTCGTGCCATAAAATGTGTCTTCTTTGGTTATTCTCGCACATAAAAGGGTTATCGGTGTTATAGTCCTTCTCTACGTCACTCTTTCATTTGTGCATATGTCACCTTCTTTGAGTTCATTTCTTACTTTATTGTCCCATCCCCTCGGGATGATGTGGATATCACCCTTCCTTTACCAAGCCTCCCAGACCCGACACCATCTCCTTCTACTCTAGAACTTTTCCTGCCTAGTCGTTGTTCACCACCTTTGCAGGTATACTCTCGTCGCCAGAAGGCAGCTTCCGCCATCTAGCCCATCGTCTCTGTGTCTTCAGATCCCTCTCTAATTCATCCATCCGTGTCTGATTTGGACATTCTCATTGCTGTTCGGAAGGGTAAGCGCACATGTACTCAACATTTTATTTCTAACATTGTCTCGTATGCACATCTATCGCCTTCATATTCCTCTTTTGTTGCTTCTCTATCATATGTTTTTATTCTTAAGTTTGTGACAGAGGCTCTTACTCACCTTGGTTGGACGTCCGTAATGAAAGAGAAAATGCTAGCTTTACATTAGAATGGTACTTGGGATCTTGTCTCGCTTCCGCTTGACAAAACAATAGTTAGATGTAAATGGGTGTATACTATCAAAGTTCATCCGGATGGCACCATTGATCGACTCAAGGCTCGTTTAGTTGCCAAAGGTTACACTTAGGTCTATAGTCTTGATTATTCTGAGACCTTTTCTCCTGTTGCCAAACTCGCTTCTGTTTGCTTGTTTATCTCTTTGGCTGCCACCTTTCGTTGGCCGTTACATCAACTTGATATCAAGAATACATTCTTAAATTGCGATTTGACTGAGGAAGTGTACATGGAGCAGCCTCCTGGGTTTGTTGCTCAGGGGGGAGTCTGGTTTGGTATATCGCCTGAAAAAATCTATTTATGGCCTCAAGTAGTCTCCTTGAGCATGATTTTGGAGATTCAATGAAGTGGTCACTTAATTTGGTCTTCGTCGTTGTGGAGTCGATCTTTTGTATTTTACAGGCACAATAAAGTCGGGAGAATATTGTTGATTGTGTATGTGGATGACATCGTGATTACCGGGGATGACCGCTAGGGTATTCAGGAACTCAAAATGTTTTTGCATAGCAAGTTTCAAACCAAAGATTTGAGTCAATTGAAGTATTTCTTGAGGATTGAAGTTGCTCGATCAAGTCAAGGTATTTACCTGTGTCAAAGGAAATATGTTCTTGATCAGTTAAGTGAGACATGAATGCTAGGAGTTAAACCAATTGATTCACCTATGGCTTCAAACAGTAAACTATTAGCAGATCAAGGTGTACTATTGACAGATTTAGCGCAATACAGATGGTTAGTTGGGAAGTTGAACTACTTGACGGTTACTAGACCAAATATTTCCTTTGACGTGAGTGTTATTAGTCAGTTCTTAGATCGTCCAATGACTTGTCACTAGGATACAATGATCCTTATTCTCCGATATTTGAAAGATGCTCTTGGTTGTGGTTTGCTATATCAAAACATCGGTCATACTCAAATAAAGGCTACACATATGCAGATTGGGCCGGATCGCCCTCGGATAGGAAGTCTACTACTGGATATTGTGTGTTCATGGGTGATAACCTTATTTCTTGGAAAAATAAAAAGCAGACTGTGGTGGCTTGGTCAAGTGCAGAATCGGAATACAGGACAATGGCCCGTACCACTTGTAAGTTAACTTGGTTGAAACACTTGTTGGAAGAACTTGGATTTGAATACTCTTTACCGATGGATCTGGTATGTGATAATCAAGCAACACTTCACATTGCTTCCAACTCAGTCTTCCATGAGAGAACAAAACATATTTATGTTGATTGTCACTTCATTCGAGAAAAATTGTTGCAAAAGCAGAATGAGACTAAACATGTAAATTCAGTTAATCAGTTAGCTGATATATTTACTAAATCGTTGGGGGCCTCAAGAATAAAGTACATTTGTAATAAGTTAGGAGCATACAATATATATGCTCGAGTTTGAGGGGGAGTGTTAAAGAGTATTTATGTCTTTCCTGTAGTACTTAGGATTTCCTATACGGTTTAGGGTTTGTTGTATGGTTTCCTAATTTCTATTATAAATAGAGGGAGAGGCTAACACAATTGTTAAGCCGTCTCATTGTTTCCTCATTCTTTTCTTTCTTTAACAGTGTATATTGTCACAATTCATCTTGATGGTATCATGATTGACTCAAGATTCGCTTAGTTTCCAAAGGTTACAGTCAGGTATACGGCCTTAATTACTTTAAGACTTTTTCTCTTGTTCCCAAGCTTGCATATGTTTGCTATTTTGTCTGCCTTGTTACCATCTTTTGGTGGTCATTACATCAGATTCAGATAGACAAACAAAATGCTTTCTTGAATGGATATCTACGTGATGAGGTTTACATAAAGCAACCTCTAGGGATTGTTGCTCGAGGAAGTCACGTTTGGTTTGTCTTTTGATGAAATTCATTGTGGTCTCAATTAATCTCCTCAAGCATTGGTTTGGGAGATTTGACGACTTGGTACTAGTTTTGTCTTCAGTGATATCGAGTCGACGACTCAATGTTCTATAAATATAGTACAACGAGGAATTAATTTTGTGTGTAGATGACATTGTGATTGCATGAGATGATAGGGATATTTAAGCACTTAAATAGTTCTGTATAATAAGTTCTAGGCCAATCTTATGTTAGTTAAAGTATTTTTTCTTATTAAAGTCGCTGGATCTAGTCAAGGCGTTTACCTTTCTCAAAGGAACTATGTCCTTGACTTGTTGAACGAAACATGAATGCTAGGATTTGAACTGATGCTCACCTATGGTTCTAAATATGAAAGTACTTGTAGATGAAAGAGAAATGATTATAGACTTAGTGTGGTAGCCACAATAAGTTAAGAAGCTGAATTATATACTAGGAATGTTTTCCACATTCTCAGATATTCGAAAGATGTGCCGGAATGTGATTTGCTATACAGACTTATGGTCACACTCACATAGTGGGTATATGGATGCTAAGATCTGGTGTTGAATCAGAATATTGAGTTATGACATACACCACTTGTGAGTTAAATTTGGCCGAATGAAGAACTTGAGTTTGATAGCTCTCCTATGAGTTAGTATGAAATAATCAAGCAACAATTTATATATCATCAAATCCATTTTTCATGAGCGAACGAATCACATAAAGGTTAGTTGCATTTCATTCGAGAGAATTTGCAACAGAAGTTGATCAATGCTCGACGTTGCAGTTCTCTCAATCATTTAGCATATTTATTTACTAGAACACTGGGGGGTTTCGGAACAATATGTTCGTAAAAATTTGGAAGCACATGATATATATGCTCTAGCAGGGGGAGTGAAGCGCAACAAAATAGTGATGAAAAGGTTATATCGTCTTGGTAGACGTAAGAGGGCTAGATGGTAGCATAGTGCTTTAGTAGACAAAGGGGCTCTTGAATCCACAAGAAAGAGAAAATCTCAAATTATATTAAACTTGAATAGTGGAATTTATTAACAATAGGTTGTCAGGGGTGTAGTTATAGCTCCCAACTAATCCCTAGACTAGTAGAAAAAAACCCCCCTAAATCTCTAAGAAAGGAAACAAACTATTCCTAATACTTGACGCAAAAGAAAGCATAAAAATAAGAAACAAAGAAAATCTAATATTTGTAGGAAAAAAAAACCATAAAAATAGGGAAAAGTGAAAATCGTAGTTTGAACAAGGAAATCCTAGTTTGATTGTCTTACATCAATTCCCTCCACTTGAAAAAAAACTTGCCCTTGAGTTAGGATTTAGATCCTTTGACAAAAAATACTCATTTAAATCGTTTACATTATTGAAAGTGGGAGTTATCAAAAAATCTTCAGGTAGCTCCACCAAATAAGTATTATTGTAGATCTTCTTGATGATGTGATAGGGGCCATATTTTTGGTTTCAATTTATTGTAGTAACCTGTTGGAATTTTGTCTTCACGTACATAAATTGTAACCATTTGCCCTTTTTTGAAAATCGTCTCCCGCCTTTTCTTATTAGTTGCAAGTCTGTACTTGGCTGTTGCTTTCTCCAACCGTTGATGCACTTCTTCTTGTATAGTCCGTACCCTATCGCCATGTTTCTTGCTGCCATGTTTGCGCTTGGAAGTTTGGGCAAAGGAACTAAGTCGAGCGCATATTTTGGGTGCATGGAATAGACAATGGCAAACAGAGACTTCCTTGTAGATCAATTATGTGTGCTAATGAAGTCAAATTCAACTTGGGCCAAGGCTAGGTCCCTCTGTATTGCACCCACTATGTTGCTAAAATTTCGAACAATCTGCAGTAAAGAGTAGTTAGCCCGTGGAAACTTCGAACTTCACTCTCAGTTGTCAGACTCATTGAAACTAATTCTTTCGAAGGTCACCACAAATCCCCAAAACAAGCTATCCATAATAAAACTGCGCTTTTTGAGTTTAGCATAAAACTCGTTAACTTGCCAAAGTGTAAAAGCCTCCCTCAAGTGCAATAAATGTTCTTCCTCAATCTCACTTTAAATTAAAATTTCATCAAAATAAGTAGGAAGAAAATATGAAAAATATGAGAAGGCTTAACGATTGTGTTAGCCTTTTCCTCTATTTGTAATAGAGATTAGGAAACAATACCAAAAACCTAAACAATACAAGAATCCCTAAATAATACAGGAATGACATAAATACCCTTTAACACTCCTTCTCAAGCCGGAACATATATATTGTATGCTCCTACCTTGTAGCAAATATATTTTATCCTTAAACCCCCTAATGGTTTAGTAAATAAATCAGCTAACGGATCCACTAAATTGACATGTCGAGTTTTAATAATCTTTTGCAACATTTGTTCCTGTATGAAGTGACAATCGACTTTCATGCTTCATTCTCTCATGGAAGAAAGGATTAGATTCAATGTAAAGAGCTGCTTGATTATTACAAAGAAGATCTATCTGTTAAGAGTGTTCAAATTCAAGTTCTTTCAACAGATGTTTCAACCAGGTTAGCTCACAAGTGGTGTGGGCCATCTCTCTGTATTCCGATTCTGCACTTGATTGGGGCACAATTGTCTACTTTTTATTCTTCCAAGAGATGAGATTACCTCCAACAAACACATAATACCTTGTAGTGGACTTCCTACTTGAGGGAGATCCTACCCAGTCTGCATTTGTATGTCCCTTAATTTGAGTGCGCAACAAACCAAAACTTAAAGCACCTTTTAGATATCAGAGAATACAAATCATTGCATCCCAGTGACAAGTTGTGGAATGATTCATGAACTGGCTGATGACACTACCAGAAAATGAGGTATCTGGTCTTGTAACTTTCAGGTAGTTCAACTTCCCAACTAACTGCCTAAATTGCGCTAAATCTGTCTTGTACTCTCTGATCAGCCAACAGTTTTGTGTTTGGATTCATGGGTGAGTTAATCGGTTTAGCTCCTAGCATCCCTATTTTGCTCAATAGATCAAGGACATATTTCCTGTAATAGAGAAAAATTCCTTGACTTGATCAAGCCACCTCAATATTCAAGAAATACTTCAACTGACCCAAATCTTTATTTTAAAACTTGAAAGTGTTTGAGTTTTTGAATACCACTGTGGTTATCTCTGGTAATCACTATGTCATCCACATACACAATCAGTAATATTCTCCCGTTTATTCCATGCTTGTAAAACACTGAGGCCATGTTTGGTAACCGTTCCCATCCCAAAAATTCTCATCCCATTCCCAAATTTTTGGGATTTTTGTTTGGGTATAGCGTTTGGTAAATCTGTTTCTGTTCTTATTCCTTTCCCAAAACCAAGAATCATTCCCACTTTTTCTCAAGAAGTGAGAAATAAAAAAAAAGTTGTTTCTCATAATTCCCATCTCATTCCCAACCAAACAAAGGCACGACCGTCTTCTCCATCTTCCATCACCTTCATCGTCTTCGTCTGCTTCTTCTCCATCCACCATTGCCTTCGTTGTCTTCGTGTGCTTCTCCATCGTCTTCGTGTGCTTCTTCTTCGACCGTGTTCTTCGTGTCCTCTGTCCTCCTCTGGTTCGTTGTCCTCCTCCGTCCTTCTTCTTTTTCTTCAACTGTGTTCGTCACCATCGTCTTCGCCTTGTTGCCGTCCTCATCTTTTTCGGATTTCGATTTCGAAATCGAAACTCGAAATCAAAATCGAAATACGGTAAAAGATAGGTTGTACTTCTTGATTTCGATTTCGATTGGGGTTTAGAGTTCGATTTCGATTTCAATTTCGATTGGGGTTTAGGGTTTGATTATTTGATGATTTCTTGATTATGGTTTAGAGTTTGATTGCTTTATGATTTATTGATTATGGTTTATGGTTCGTTCTTGATTTCTTGGATAAAATCGTTACTTAACGCGATTCTGTTCCCATATCCCAAAAAAAAATATCGTTACCAAACGCGATTCTGTTCCCAAGAAGGAAACAAAATTCTCATCCCATCCCATTCCACTACATGGGATGGGCACGAAATGGTTACCAAACGGACCCTGAATGATTGGCTCCACAGCGTATTGGACTAAACTCGGTAATCACGTGACTGAATCTCTCAAACCACTCTCGAGGAGATTGCTTGAGACCGTAAATGGATTTCTTCAAGTGACAAACCAAACTGGACCCCTCTGAGCAACGAACCCAAGAGGTTGCTCTATGTAAACTTGCCTAGTGAGATCGCCATTCAAGTAACCATTTTTTATGTCGAGTTGATGTAACGGCCAACGAAATGTGGCAGCAAAAGAGACGAAATTTCTTGGATTTGGTTCTACTTTGCTTGTGGAGACAAAAATGTTGAATATTGCAATTCAGTATTGTGCTAAGTTTAAGTGGGTTTATGTGGATATTGTCGCTGATAATGCCCTGCTGGTCGAGATGGTTGCTGGAAGCCTTGCAGTGCCATGGAGATTAATGTCATTGATTAGAAAAAAAAAAAAAAAAAAAAAAACTTTCTTCTCAAATACATGCTTCTATTTCGTATTGTGACAGTGAAACTATTATGGTTGTGGACTTGTTGGGTAAAGTTTGGAGTGTTGGTGATAATCAAACTTTTTGATCTGAATCAAAATGTCCGACATCTGTTCGTGGAAGTTTAAGACTTGATAGGCTTCACTTCCTTAACATTCGGAAAGTTTAAGGAAGGTCTTAACTCTCTTTTTGTTGTAACTGTTGACAGTCGGTTATTTTGTTACTTGTATTTATTTTTTAGAAGTTGTTAGTTACTTTGTTTCAGAGGTTAGGCATTGCCCTCCTCTAAATTATGTATTCCTTTTATTTTTCAATAAAGTTTTCCTCGCAATGTCGAGGGTCCCCCCCAAAAAATAAAAATTGTTTGCATTCCTTTGCAAAGTTTGTTACTATATTTAGTCTTTCAGTTGGGGGTGATATAGTTCATCATTTTTGTAGCAATTCAATATAATTGTAAAATGCTCCGTAATTGTACTTGTTGCAGGGTATCACTGGAATAATATATGGTTCTAAGGGGCTTGACAGTTCAGGTCTTAGCTCTTCTGCTGCGGTAAGTTTGCCTTCCTTTCTAGTGGCATCTTTTATGTTATATGCATAATTTGTTAATTCCTCCTTTTTTATGTATCTTCTAGCTTTTATTACTGAAATGTGGTTTGCACGACTTATTTGGTACTGTGATTGCATTTTCCATAAAGGGTGATTACAACCTCTGGTTAGTAACTAAACATATGTTTCTGTTAGCTAAAATTGGGACTTACTATCCTAGGATATCAAACATGTTATCCATCTTTATCCAAGACATTTGATGCTTGTCAACATCTACATCCTTTCCTATTTCAATACAAAAGCTTGGGAACGAGGACTAAATTGAACACGGGAATATAAATAATTGTTCTCAATAAGGATATAACATCTGCACAACATTGAGTGAAATTGCATTACAAGAGGGAGATGCTAAGGTGCACTGATTCCAAGCTTGGGGCGCTTGTTTGTGCCTTTATGTAGCCTTGGGTAAATGACAAACGTGATTTGATTTAGCAAGATCTATGAAACTAGGTGGTTGAGTCATATATATAGTTTCATCCAAGATGCCATAAAGAAATGTATTTTTGATATCAAGTTCATGTATAATCCATTCATAGGATATGGCAAGATTGAGCACAATGCAAACAGTAGTGAGTTTGGTTATAGGACTGAATGTCTCATCAAAGTCAACCCTTGCATGTTGATGAAAGCCCTTGGCTACTAGACGAGCTTTGTCCACTCAATATTTCAATCTGTTTTTCGTTTGAGTTTGAAGACCCACTTACAATCCACAACATGTTGATGTGGAGTCAGAGGAACAAGGACCCAAGTGTTGTTTTTCAATACGGCATTAAACTCACTGGTCATGGTTTGATGCATTTAGGGACATGAACAACCTGAGTATAGCAGGTGGGACCGTCAATGGAGGATGGAAGTTGCGCAAGAACATTTTGTGGGAGAGGATATCGGATTGTGCCATCTGTCTGGACAAGAGGTCTACGGGTACCATCATGTGTAACCATCAAATGTTGTGGAGGCATTGAAGACAGTAGATCCTCGGGGTGGTAATAATAGGAAGATATGTCTCAAAGGGCCAAATATTTCGGCGTTGATAGCGGTATGAAAAGGTTGCTGAAGAGAAGCTGGTGAAATTGAATGAGTTGGGTAATTATTCTGAGGGATAAACTACAGAGTTAGAGTTATCATTGGAGCTGGGGTAGTAGGGGAGCAAATGCTCATGATGATGAGATAGATAGAGTGTTGTTGGTGTTAGAGGTGAATGAGAAATGTTGTTCATTGATGCAAACATTTCTAGGAAATATAAAATTTGCTAGTTTTGCAATCCAGGCAACAGTAGCCTTTGTTCAACAAGTTGTAGCCTAAACACACGTATCCAATAGTTATCAACAAAAGTTTATTAGTTAAGCACTTAAATTTGGGTTACAGGCACACACAATTCAGAGTAAGAAAGAGTAAGACTGTAAAGACAAGAGAAAGGGAAAGACCACTGCAGTTTAGAAGAGGATAGCCTATTAAGTAGGTGAACAATAGTGGAACTGCGTTAAGCCAGTGGCATAGAGAAGTGTGACTAGTGAGGAGGGTGCGTGCCATATCAATAACGTGATGATGTTAACGTTCATCAATGCCATTTTGTTCTAGAGTTTGAGGACATGATTGACGACGATGAATAGGAAGTAAAAAACAAAGAGCTTTGAAGGGGCCACTGTCATATTCCCACTACCATCACTTTGGAATTATTGGATAGTGGTGGAAAATTGAGCGTGGACATATGTGAGATTTTTTTTTATCACAAAGTAAAGCGAAGTAAATCTAGTGTGGTCATCAGTGAACAATACATAATATTTATAATCAGAAAAAGAGAAAGCATAAGGGATTGCTAAACATCATAGTGAACTAATGTAAACGGAATAGATGTTTTTATTTCATTAGATAAGGGAAATTGGAGGTGTGTGGATTTATCCAAAGCACATCATCCTGGACAAAAAGATGACTTGAATTTGAAGTTCGAGAATAACAAGTTATTAGAACCAAAGTAAGACAATGCAAGTAGAGGGTTGACCAAGACGATTATGCTATAGTGATGATAAACTATGGGAGGCAGATAAAGCATGCAGACTTAGTGGAAAAGCAGGTAATTTGTAGAGACCACCCTTATATTGGCCGTGATAGAGAAGATAGCGAGTGGTGAGATCAAATATATAGAGAGTAAATTTTTGTGCATGGACGTAACAACTTAAATATTATCAAGAAGAAAGGACAATAAACTTACTATAAACAGAGAGAATAATTTGGTATATATTATGATTTACACGGATTCCTACTTATAGGAATGACAAGAAATCTAAACTAGGAAAAGAATAAACTAGGAAAAGTGTTGAAATATTATATTTATGCGTGAATTTCTATTTTTGGTATCTTTATTGTAAGGTTTTATTAGCCCATTTATTTTAATAATATTCTTCCTAATTTAGTCTGCTCCGGCGGCTATATAATTAGTGGAATAAGACTTATTTTGGATGTACAAAACTATCAATATACTTTTTCTCTTTTCCCTATATCTTTTATGGTATCACGAGCCAATTTTTTCCACCCAAATCCTATAAGCCGTCGTCACTAGCTACTGAATCCAACAACCACCACCACCAAGCTGCCGCTACTACTAGCCCCAAACCCTACCTTGCCATCTCCAACCACCGAAACCCTAACCCTTCAAACAGTGAAACCCTAGCTCGCAACTTTAGCCTTAACCGACACCCTAACCCTTCGAATAGCCATGACCCGCCTTCGTGAAACTCTAGCCGCCGCTAACCTGCCAACCCTAGAAACACGACCCACAACCGTGAACCCTTGCCACCACCGCCGCGAACCTGCAAACCCTAGAAACGCGACCTACAATAGTGAACCCTAGCTGCCGCCGCCGTAAACCTGTAACCTTAGAAACCAGCCTTCTATCCAGAACAACCACAACATCCAAAAGCTTCCCAAAACTAGCATTTGTCTTTTACCTGCACGTTGTGGGTTGTTAACTGCCGCAAGCTGTGGCTCGTTCGCATAAATCTTAACTGCTCATCGCCGTTGTTCTCCATCTGTTGGTGTTTTGGATGTCTTAAAGACACAGTCGTCTCTTCGATTTCTTGAATGATTAGGTAACTATGTCTCTGGTTCCCTTCTCATATTGTGCCTTTTTTTTTTTTTCTTCCGGAGCACAGTCAGCCTTCCGTAGCATTTGTCCACGCGTTTCATTGCTACGATCTCATCTCATCTATCTCAATGGCATCCGTAAAAGAAGGTGACGTCTCATCTCAGACCGTTCATGCTCCAAAGCTACCTGCTCACTCAGATTCCACCTGTGTGCTTGAGGCCACGGTCCAATGTGTTACCACCGTCTTACTCAATGGAGCGAAGTTCCCTGCCTGGTCTTTCTCTTTCCGTCTCTACCTTGGTGGAAACATAAGACTGGATGGCTCAACGACATTAAGCCAAGGTTGATATCAACGATCCTAAGTTTGCTTAGTGGGACGCTAATAATTGTACCATCCTCGTGTAGGTCTTCAATTCTATGGAAGAACGGATCTATAATATCTTTATGTTCCACGAGACCGTCAGCGGATTATGGTTTACTCTTATGAAGATATATGCCCACTCTCGTAATGAATCACGAATCTTCAAGCTCTACCGTGAGATTTCCCATGTCTCCCATGCATCCTTGAGACTTTCAGTTGCGGATTACTTCAGTTACCTTAAATCTCAGTGGGAGAAACCTGTGCAGTAAGAACCTCTGAGTGAATTCCCTGAGGATGCTGCTCAGATTGAAGCCAAGCGCCAGGATCGTCGTCACACATACCATTTCTTGATGGGTTTTAATCCGGAGTACGAGAATCTTCGTACTTAGATTTTGAACACATCATCGATGCCAGATCTATACAGTGCATTCTCTACAGTTGACAACGATTCAAAACGCCGGCTCCTTCTCCCACCTGAAGTCACTCCTTAAGTCCCTGAGTAGATGGCCGTTCTGGCTCCCTTTAGTCCTTGCCCATCAGGCACGCGACCATACTTTCAGCACTGCCAAAAGCCTAGTCATAACATTGACCGTTATAATCTTCATTCTGAATTGAAATCCTGAAACCTAGGAGAGAGGAAAAGAAGAAAAGGACCACGTACTGGTGCTATTGCTAATATTGTCCCCGGTCCGACATATCCTCCACAGTTCCCTTGGATATTTCCCACGTCCCGGCCCAACTTGCTCAGCTTCAGGCTTAGTTAAACCACTTTGCATCATCTTCCGGTCCCACGACTGCTCTTGCCTTGGGTACTCTAACTGCGCTTCATGGTAAGTCTAGTCGCCCTACTTGGATTCTGGATTCCGGGGCAACAATCACATGACTAATGAGTTTTCTACCTTCACCTCTCCTGTTTCGCCTATCAACCAATCTACATGCATTGTCGATGGTACCTCTATCCCTATTCGTTGTTAGGGAGATGCTTGCTTGTCCCCTGATATCACTCTTCACTCTGTTTACTATGTTCCTAAATTTGCCTATAATCTTCTATCGGTTAGTCATCTTGCTAAAAATCTTAACTGCGTTGTTTTCTTACCTGATTGTTGCTTCTTGTAAGGCCTGATTACGAGAGAGATTTTTGCTAGGGGATATGAACGCGATGGTCTCTACTACTTCAGCAGTCTTCCATCTCCACCCGTTCCACCTTTTAGTATGCAAGCTTCTGTATTACCTGTTTTTTATTCCTCTACGTGTTCTTTCAAAAATTTAAACTCGTGGCATACCTGTCTAGGATATGCAAATTTTCAGTATTTATGTTGGTTGTTTCCGTCTATTAATAAAGCTTGCAAGGACTTTAAATTTCAATGTGTAGTTTGTGAATTGTCTAAACACACACGTACCTCTTATATTCCTCGCATGCACTGTGCCTCCCAAGCATTTGATCTTATCCATTCTGATATTTGGGGACCCTCTCCTATTATAGCCATTTTCAAACACCACTACTATGTCACATTAATAGATGATTATAGTCGGTGCACTTGGGTTTATTTGATGAAGCACAAATCAGAGGTTTGCGCTCACTGTACCCACTTCCTTCAAATGATAAAAACCCAATATAAAATCGTTGTGTGCAATATCAGGTCAGATAATGAGTGAGAATACTTATACGATGAATTTCGGGTTGAGCTTAATAAGCAAGGTATCCTTCAGCAACTTACTCGTCCCTACACCCCTGAAAAAAATGGTGTGAGAGAACGTAAGAACCATCACATTATGTCTGTAGTCCGTTGTCTTTTGCGAGGAATGAATGTTCCCAAATCTTTTTGGCACACAATAGTTCTTACTGCTGCCTATCTCATTAATTGCACACCGAGCCGTGTCCTTATAGGCAAAACCCCCATTTATATACTTCAACTCACTAGCACCCTTTTCCCTATCTTACCCCATGTCTTTGGCTGTACGTGTTTTGTCTAGAATCAGAGCCCTACTAGTACTAAGTTAGATGATAAATCTATTAGGTGTGTTTTTCTCACTATTCTTCGATATCGAAAGGATATAGGTGCTACGATCTATTTACTCACTGTACTTACCACTCTTTCGATGTTACATTCCTCGAGACTATACCTTATTTTTCGGGTACTGTACTTTCTCCACCTATTAAGGTAGCCACTACTAAGGATCATACCCCACTTCCGTACCCTATTCCTGTATTAGATATATCTTCTCCGCCCACATCACTCCCACCACCTAACCCTTCACCCGCCCTCGTACGAGTCTACTCTCGTCATCCACGTGTCTTACATCCCCTGCCGATATCTTTTTCGAACTCAGTTGTATCCCCATCTCCCATTATCTCTAACCCTGTTCCCCCTCATTACCTGACTCGGGAACGTTGTCCACCATCTCGCTACCTCCTTTCATGTTCTACTAATCATCCAATTTCAAAGTATTTGTCTTTTTAGGATCTCTCGGATCAATATAAAGCCTTCCTTAGAAAAATTGATTCCGTTGTCATTCCTCGTTTCGTTGATGAGGCCCTCCCGAATCCAAAGTGGGTTGCCGCTATGCAAGCAGAGATGGATGCCTTACATCGGAATCAAACATGAGAATTGGTTGACTTGTTGACTGGTGAACAGTCGGTTGGTTGTAAGTGGGTCTTTAGTGTCAAATATTTGGCTAATGGATCGATTGATCGGTTCAAAACCCGACTTCTTGTTAAGGGCTACACACAAATCCCGGGGAAAGACTTTGGTGCCACCTTTACCTTGGTTGCTAAGTTGACTACGTCCTTTGCATCATAAATGCCTTCCTTAATGGTGACCTGACTGAAACTATCAATATGGAGCCTCCACTGGGATTTCAGACTCAGGGGGAGTGTTTGGGCAAAGTCTGTCGACTCCGAAAATCCCTCTATGGACTTAAGCAGTCTCTTCTCGCATGGTTCAGCCGATTCAGCAAAACCATTCTTACTATGGGGTTTACCCAGTATCACTCAGATCATACTTGCTTCATCCATCGCTAACATCCGGGACAGTGCATTATTATCTCAGTCTATGTGGATGACATTATTATCACAAGAGACGACGCACTTGGCATTCAGCAGGTAAAGAAGGATCTCGGACATATTTTTTACATCAAGGATTTGGGTCCTCTCCGCTACTTTCTCGGTATTGAGGTTGCTCAGTCTCGGAGAGGTCTCTCTCTATCCCAACAAAAATACACCCTTGATCTTCTTCAAGACACTGGGATGCTTGGATGTAGACCAGCCTCTACTCCCATGGATCCGAAGCTTAAGTTATCAGCATATTCAGGAGAATTATTATCCGATCAGTCAATATATCAACGACTTGTGGGTCGCCTCATCTAGCTCACTAATACAAAGTCAGATCTTACGTATGCTGTCAGTGTTGTGAGCTAGTTTATGCACTTACTATGTACATCACACTTGGATGTTGTTTACCATATCTTTCGGTACCTCAAAACATGGCCCGGTCTTGGTTTCTTTTATATGACAAGGGCACGGAAGGAAATCTCCTGCTTTACAGATGCTGACTATATAGTATCGAAGGACGATAGACGTTTGACCTTTGGCCTGTGCACCTTCAATGGAGGACACCTAATCTCATGGAAGAGAAAGAAGCAATCCGTCATCTCCTGATCTTTTGCTGAAGCTGAGTATTGCGCCATGGCTCAAGGAACGTGTGAATTTCTTTGGCTTCGCTCTACGGTCGAGTGGGCCATCGCTCCCGTTCGCCTCCACTTTTTGGTTGGACATCGGTTCCTCTCACGGTATCAGTTCAAGTCCTTCCGTTCCATCCCATCTCCTCCTATCCTGATGGTGGATAACAAATCCGCCATAATATTATCGTCAGACTTAGTCTTTCATGAAAGGACGAAACACATCAAGGTGGATATCCACTTTATTCGTGAGAAAGTCCGATTGGGAATCATCACACTAGCCTTCGTCCCATCTTTCGAACAAGCTGCTGATATGTTCACCAAGTCCACAGGATCATCTTTTTTTCAGTTAGCTATTGGCAAGTTAGTGCTCATTAACATTTTCGCCTTAACTTGAGGGAGAGTGTTGAAACATTATATTTATACGTTAATTTCTATCTTTGGTATATTTATTGTAAGGCTTTATTAGCCCATTTATTTCAATAATATTCTTTCTAATTTAGCCTGCTCCTGCGGCTATATAATTAGAGGAATAAGACTTATTCTGGATGTACAAAATTATCAATATACTTTTTCTCTTTTTCTTATATAATTTAAAAAGAATAACTAATTAGTTTACCTAATAAATATACATTCACCTAATAAAGATACATTATAATAATTGACTAATTTCTTCTTCCTAATTTATAGCTATTCAATCTTGGTAATTACTATCAAATATCTTTATGATTTTCCAACACTCCCCCTCAAGTTGGCTTGAAGATATCTTCCATAGTTAGCTTGCCCATTAAAACGTTAAATTGCTTCTTGTGCAACCCTTTAGTAAATACTTCAGCAATTTGTTCAGCAGTTGGGATGTATGGCATACGAATCAGCCCACTATCAAGTTTTTCCTTGATAAAGTGTTTATCCACTTCTACATGCTTTGTTCTGTCTTGAAGAACCAAATTATGGGTGATTGAAATTGCTGCCTTATTATCGCAGTATAACTTCATGGGCTGTGAATTTGAAGCCTTTAATTTTTCTAACAATCTCTTAATCCACATAACTTCACAAATACCATGAGCTATTGCTCTAATTTTTGCCTCTGCATTGCTTCTAGCAACCACATTTTGATTTTTATTTCGCCAAGTAACAAGGTTTCCTCCAACAAAGGAACAATATCCAGATGTTGATCTCCTCGGTCTTAGCAGGTTGTAATTTTGTGTTGGGTTCCATTGGTGTTTTAGCTGTTTTACTGCCAAGTACACCCGTTTCTTCAAGCAAGTCCAGTACATACTTGTGTTGATTAACAAATATACCTTCCTTTGACCTAGTAAACGCCATTTCAAGGAAATACTTCAATGCCCCCTTGATCTCGAATTCATCAACTAGTCTTTCTTTTAGTCTTTTCAGTTTGGCACTATCATCACCTGTCAAGATAATATCATCCATATAAACAACCAAAATAGCAATTTTACCTTATGTTGAGTGTTTATAAAACATGGTATGATCTGCTTAACTTTTACAATATCCGTGATGTCTTACTGCTTTGCCAAAGTGTTCAAACCAAGCCCTTGGGACTGTTTGAGGCCATATGATGACTTACTTAATCTACAGACTTTATTTACACCAAGTCTTTCTTCGAACCCCGTTGGAAGACTCATAAAAACTTCCTCTTCCAACTCTCCGTTAAGGAATGCATTTTTTACATCCAATTGGTGTAAAGGCCAATTGGAATTCATGGCAAGGGACAATAATACTCAAATTGGGTTTATTTTGGCTACGGGAGCGCATGTATCTTGGTAGTCGATTTCCATATGTTTGTGTAAAACCTTTTGCAACAAGCCTCACCTTGTACCTTTCTATACTGCCACTAGCCATGCATTTCACTCTAAAAACCCATTTGCACCCAACAGTTTTCTTGTCTCTCGGCAAGTCAACTATCTCCCACGTGCCATTTTTCTTAAGAGCATTCATTTCCTGAATTACTGCCAATTTCCAATTTGGATCATCCAGTGCTTCCTGGATATTTCTTGGCATAACAAGTTGAGAAATATTTGAAGTTATAGAAAGAAGGAAAGAAATAATTCTCTTATTCATTTATTCAATTACAAAGAAGGAAAGAAATAATTCTCTTATCAATCTCAACATGTTTCGTCCTGTCATGAGAACTAGATTATGGGCAATGCTGATAGCCGCCTTGTTGTCAAAATATAACTTCATAGGAAGATTTACTGGTCTTTTAAGCTCTTCCAGAACCCTTTTTAGCTAAAGAATCTCACACACTCCCTGCGCCATTGATCTTAATTCCGCCTTAGCACTACTTCTAGCAACAACACTTTGCTTCTTGCTCTTCCAAGTCACTAAATTGCCCCATAGAAATGTACAGTATCTCGATGTTGACCTTCTATCAGTGACTGAACCTGCCCAATCAGCATCTGTATATACCTCAATCCCTTTCTTCTCATTTTTCTTGAAGAAGAGTCATTTTCCTGATGTGCTATTCAAATAATGAAGAATTCGATACATTGCTTCCAGATGTTCTTTGTGCAAGGAATGCATAAATTGACTTACCATGCTCACAGCGAAAGTAATGTCAGGATATGTATGTGACAAGTAGAACAGTCTTCCAACCAGTCTTTGGTATTTCCCGTGTCTACTAGAACGCTTTTACATCTCCAAGTTTAGCATTAGCTTCTATTGGAGTGTCAGAAGGTTTGTAACCACTCATTCTAGTTTCTTTCAAAAGATCTAGCCTTAATTTAGCCTGCTCTTGCAGCCTTAAATCCAATAGAATGAAAAGTTTTTCTTCATTCGCAAAAGTTGGTCTTATATGAGAAAATTTTCCGATTAAGGCATGTTAAAAAGAAGTCGCCAACGAATTGACTTTTTTATTGTTCAAGAAGATGGTTGGCTCTCTCTTATGCTATGATAGAGGCTTCAGTTTCGCAACATCAACAATTTTATTCCTAGAGAACAAACTTGCGAAGGATTTGACTTTAAAAAGGACAGGGTTATTATTGACTAGGGGCTGACAAAATGAGTTAGGGTTTCTTGCAAGGGGAGGAGTATTCCGGCCATTGTCGAAGCTACCTATGGCTATGCCACCAGGTTTCTAACGTTGCGTTTGGTACACGGGATTGAAATTGTTATAGAAATGATCATTTCATTCCTATGTTTAGTATATAGATTAAATTTCATTCCCATTACCAAGGATTTCCTAATCTCACAAAACATGGGATTAACTAATTTGAAGATAAACCTCGTATTAGTTAATCCTACCTATATGGGATTAGTTTTTAATCATTTATTGGCAAAAAAATGTGACCAAACACTAACCAAATATTGTAATTAGAATGAAATTTAATTAAATTATTATTTTACCTTTCGAAAATTTTATTAAATTACTATTTTATCCTTTGAATTTCTTTCAAATATATATATATATATATATATATACATATATTTATTTATTTATTTATTTTTAAATTTGTACACTTCCTTCCCCCTTTCCCTTCCTCCCTACACCAACTTGTCCGACGAGAATCCTACGTCGGCAGTCGACGTTAGATTTTTTTTTCTCTCTCTCTCCCTCTCTGTCTCTCATCTTCTAATTAACCCAAGGGTGCCACCATCCCATCCCTCGCTTGGTAGCACACTGCCCACCCCTTGTCTACCGCCTTCCTCATCTTTGTCTTCCTTCTCCTACTACTCCTTTTCTTTCTCTTTCTTATTCTCTCTCTCCCCTATATATATATATATATATATACACCTCTTATTTGAAATTTCATTTGTTTTGTGTTCAAATATTCTTTATTTAAAAAAAATTATATGTTTTTCAAATAGAGACTTTATTGTACAAATACATTTCATTCTTGATTTATTCCCGACACTAATCAAATATTGGAATAGGAATGGTCATTCCAATAACACATTTAATCCCTTTTGTTACCGAACATAGGAATGGTAATGACCATTCTTTTTCATTACCATACTAATTCTAATTCTATTGTCATTCTATTCCATTTCAACGTACCAAACATACCATAAAAGCATCTTGAATAGGATTGGAAGATGAGGTGGGTGAGAAAGGTGGTACAGAGTTGCGAAGTTTTGAGTACTACTGTAGGTTTCGAAGGCTGGAGAGAGGATAGAGAGGGATGCGAAGGCTAGGGGGGTGAAGCTAGGATTGCAAAGACTGAGGTGACTGAGGAGGTTCGGCAGAGATGATGTAAAGGGTAGGGCTGGGGTTGCGAAGGCTGGGAAGGTTTAACAGATAGAGTTGCGAAGGCTGGTAGGGCAGAGAATACTCTGACAAGGATGCGCGGTTGTGGGATGCAAAGGCTGTGTTTCGTGTGGTTATGGGATGTGCGACGACTGATATGGATGCACAACAACTAAGGTTTTGGCAGCACTATATTTCTCGCAACTGGTGGATTCGTAACGAGACAGTCGCATTTGTTCACTTCTATTTAGAAATAAAGTAGTTGTCTCCTCTAATTTATATTTTTTTAAAATTAATAAAAGAAAATTTTAGTCTTTGACCAGACTTCAAAGAAGATTATTACTTGTTAGAGAATAGATAATAAAATAAAGAACAATATTTAATAGCATCCCTAAATTGGTTGACCTCATATGGAAAATAGAATTTCAATTTTACTGTTTATGGTTCATAACTTTTGTCATTTTATGATTTTATTTATATTTATGTATCATGGGGCTTACGCCCACGCCTTAGGGCTTATGCTTGGCCCCAGACAGGTTATAACGCACTGCCTAACGTCCTTGCCTTTTACAACATCGTCCCTAAATTAGTTGGCATCAATTAGTAGTTTGATGCTTAATTTAGACTTAGTTGGTAATTTTCCCTTAATTAAATTTGGTTGGGTTGTGTTTATTTTTGTAAATTTTATTTTAGGTTTGGGATTAGAAATTAGGGTTTTAATTTAAATTATTGCTATAATTTAATTTAAAATTAAAAAAATACATGAAAAAAATACATAATATTAAATATTTTTAACTTATTTTTTATTTTTAATTTTAATATGAAAGTACAGTTAATTCAAGATAACTTTTATTTTTAGTTTTAATACAAAAATACTTTTAAAAAAATGGTGCACCATTTTATTACATATGTTGGAGCACGCACTCTAATTTAGTTATGTTATAGTACTATTCATGTGCCATATTTGGCAAATGGCACAACAGTTTTAGCCAAGCTGTTGAAGATGTTCCAACAAAATAAGGGTGGCCTAAAAATGGCTAGAATTTGTTGGCCACAGTATGGTGTCCCCTATTTATTAGACTATCCAAGGTTAGAACCCTAGGCTTTCATTTTTCCTATATTGCACTTTGACCCCCAAATTTTTAAATAGTTCGGCATTACTACCCATTTGTTTTAAAGAACTATTCAAACTTCTAATCCCCATTTGTGTGTGACACATTAGGTTCATATCAAAAGCTAAACACTAGAAACAATTATTTAATTAAAATTGGGTTAATTCCAATTTTGCCCTAGCAAGGAAACAATTTCTTCATAGCATTTCCACCGACTGTGAGTCCCGTCTATCCACATAGAGCAGTTGTATCCAGTTGATAGTAATTTCATCAAGCGGACATCTTCAATTGTAATTTTTGTGCTATACAATCTTTGTATCTTGTCTTCCCGAAAGAATCAACAGGGTGTGGATTAGAAAAAAAAAACAAACTAGTTTAGTCATATGTATATCAATTGATAATGTAATTCCCATGTTATACCAATTGCAGTCATCCCAATTGTCACACTGTTATGGTTACTCTTTATTGAATTGCATTAAATTTAATTACATAGGAATTAGGACATATCCTTCTTTGTTGAAAGCGATAGATTCTTTCTTGCATACTCGAATATTCACATGCATTTTTCACTCTGAGAGCGATAGATTCTTTTTTGCATGCTCGAGTATTCACATACATGTTTCACTATAACCAATGAATACTTTTAAAGTTTTGTGGTTAGAAGAGAATACTTAGTATTATCAAAGTATAGGAACGTACATATGCGATTACCCAGTGCCTTAAGTTTGAAGATCACAAGTACTATCACAACTCTGATATTCCTTTTTGACATTGAGCAAATTTACCACGTGAAATATGTACCACGATCACGTTCAAGGCTCATGCTACAGTGCTACAGTGGTAAGTTCCCTTTGTGGTTCTTTTAGTGTGTCACCTAAATGGTTATGAGACTAACCATTCTTAAAGAGAAAACATCCACAAGCTACTCCGAATTGTTAAATATACATTTTAACATTCAACTTGACTACATTTAGGTTGTAAGTTACCAAACATCTATGATATCATTTCTTTATATCATCATTAAATGATAAGAAATTTTGAACTTAATATCTAGGCTCCTACAACAAAAATATAAAAGACACTTTTATTAAATAATACTTGTTGTGACTTTACTGAAAAAGCCACTAAATGATATAGTACAAGATTGACTATACGGAGTATATCCAACATTCGTATCAAAAGTTGGGCATTAGAAACAGTTAATTAATTATTTAAAATTGGAGCAATTTCAATTTTGCCCTTGCAAAGATGCAATTTTTCATGACATTCCACTAACGAGTGAGTCATGTTTACCTACATATCATAGTTTTATCCAGTTGAGATGAATTTAATCAGAGAATTCACTTAGTTTTAATTACCGTGCAATTCGATCTCCCGAAAGAACTAATAGGGCAAGATGCAGTCAGAAACTCCTTGTTCGATCATATGTACTGATCCTTGATATAATTTACTTTTGATATCAAATACAATCTAATTCTAATCATCATGTTGTTTTGGCGAAAGACTTTAATTAAATCATATCTCATCATATAGAACGATTCCCTTTTTGCTTTGTGATAGATTTTTTATTTCATACTCGAATAATCACATATGTGTTTCACTATACCAATGAATAACTTTGAAGTTTTGTTGCTAGAAAACAACACTTAGTATTGTTAAAGTATTAGTTGTATATATATGATAAACAGTACCTCAAGTCAAAAAATTACATAAACTGTTACAACTCAAATATTCTATTTTGACTTTAAACAAAATCACCAACATAGAATATTAAGTATGTGATGTTCAAGACCTTAAGACTTCTCAACAAGTCCCCTTGTGGTGGTTTTTCTAGTATTTCATAGTAGTGGTTTTGAAATTTATCATTCTCAATAGGAAAAAACACTGCATAAGCTAATCTACCAGAATTATTAAGTCCCCTCAGATTAGGAATATTTAGAATATCAGTTACCAAATGTGTATGCTCCCGATCAGTTTAATCTTTCTTTAAAAGGTAAGACATTTCAACTGACTATGCATGGAATCTAAATAACTATATAATACATACTTGGTGATATGTAGAATACCAGATTGATATGTGAAATATCAAAGTTGCCCTTATTTATTATTTATTTACTTGAGATTATTTCTTGAAATAAGCTCAACTTGGATTGTCTATAGTGCTTATCTCCAACTTTACTATGGTCGAGCCGTCTCATTCTTTTCCAACCTTTTTTTGCTTTAACTATTCATATTACTGATATGTTGATGTGGGACTATTTTGGGTTTTCTAGTTCGTTCAAACTGATGTGAATTTCTAAAGATCTAACATTCCAAACTTGAAGAGACCTTAATTGTTCTAAGCTTGCATGTTCAGAGCATAAAAATTTAAGAGAACTGCTACCGTGTTTATGTTACAAAAATTCTAATGGGAACTTTTTTCTCTAGGGTTATGCTATACTTCTGCGAGTTAGTGACATCAAATATCTTAAACTTATTAAGGATTTTCTTGCTTGTGGATTGAAATATGTTAGATCACTCTCAAACATAAACTGATTGAATGGGAAATAAAGAGAAATTGATAGAAAACTGTGATTGTATTGCCAAAATGATGTTGAATAATAGCTGAAATAGTAATTCAAAGAAGGAAAATACAGAATACAGTAGATAGGTTCTAGGATTTCGAGAGCCTAGTCTCTCCCAATTCTTTTCCCAATTTTCTCATGCTTCTCTCCTACCTTCCACTGCTATTTATACTGGAACTTAAACACTCCCAACAACAAGCTCAACAACTTAACTAGACTCTAACCAACTCAAACAACTCAACAACCAAAAGAGAACAGAAGTTTCTATGCTATCAACCTCTTTAATACTTTTGCCATACCTAAGTTCACTTAATCAATGGTCTATCAAAATACGTTCCGTTCTTTCTTTGTTCTATTATATTGATTACAGGGGCATGTTTGACAGGTTGGAGTTGCTTATCTATTGGCTTTGGAAAGTGCAAATAATCTCAGTATATTGCCTACAAAAAATATTGAGTATGATAGGTAAGTATTTGATTTTCGATTTCAATAAACATGTCTTTCTCTCTGTGATAATTTCAATTTCTTTTCTCTTTTTTCATGGATATATGGAAAAATATGATAATCTTGATCTATATATCCCTAAGCGTGTTTGTCGTGTTGCATGATGGCTACAAAGCATATAGAAACATTGTTACAGGGTACTTTAGTCTTTATTTGTATTAGAGCTCCTTGTACGACCCATATTTTATTACAAATAGAAGGAGAGATTGACTACTGAGGTCAAGTTGTCTCATTCTTTTTGAATTTCTCTTCGATTTCAACATGGTATCAAGAGCAGGTTCTCGTAGGACACTAATTCCGTAAGTTTTGTTGTACTGCTATTTTTTTTCTCCCACCATCCATACAAAAGGTAAAAAAAAAAAGACTCCCTAGATACCGTTATAGTCTCGTGGGTCTTGTTGCACCCACGCCTGCGCCACACCTCAGCTACCACCGTCTCAGCTCACTAGACCTTCGCCGTGCCACCCAACTCATAGTCCGACTGTTGCATGACATCTGAGGCTGATCTACCTCATTATAGGTACGTATTGGGGTGTACACGGGTCGGGTGGGTCGGATTTGGGCTTATCCAATGGGCCAATACGAACTATGCTGGTTGGACTGAATTTGAGCCGAATTCTATACAGGTCAGGAGGGTCTGTGAGTGAATCCCCACAAGTGAGCTGCGGGTCGGGGTGGGCGGGGTTGTGGGTTGGGCTTATCCAGTGGGCTGGACTATTCTGGGCCAAAAATAACACTTTTTTTTTTTTTTCCAGTGGGTTGGGTCAGTGGATTGGGCTTATCCCATTTTCTTTCCATTACATTAAATTCTAGATTCCCATTACATTGAAAAAACATTTAAAAAAAAACCCCACAATCCTAGTTCTTAAACAAAAACATAACAAAATCAGTGGGTTGGGCTTATCCCATTTTCTTTCCATGACATTAAATTCCAGATGCCCATTACAAACATTTAAAAAAAAAAACCACAATCTTAATTCTTAAACAAAATTATTACACAACATCACACAACCAATACCAATAAACCAAATAATCACAAAAACAAAATTATTACACAACATTACACAACCAATACCAAATTACCAATGAACTAAATCATTGATAATAAAAGAAAGTCTAAAATCATATAAAAAAAACATTAAATAATTAAATCACTTGTAGTTGCACGTTAGACCATTTCTCCCCAAAATCACATCAATCACATGTTCCATGTTCCAAAACCAGAGCAAATAAATTAAAAAAAATAAAAATAAAAATGTAAAACTTCAAAAAAAATGCAAACAATATATATTTGGAATTTAAGAATCCTTACCTCAAAATATTAAAGGAGCGTAACATCAAAAAAATTATTAATTGTCAATTACTGTAGTTGCCGAACTCAATTCAACAAGTTCTACAATAAAAGAACAATATGAAAAAAAAAAAGAAAAAGAAATTATAGTCAAGCCAATAATCAATACAAGTTAGAAGAGTTATTAAAATAAAAATACATAAAATAATAAATATTATCTTCCTTGATATTTTCGAATTGTTCTACTTCTTCCATTGCTTCCCAAAGTAACTGTGAAGACTGCAACCAATTCTGAGTGCAAATCAGAGCCTCAACCACCTTTGTCGATAACGAACTACAGAAATGATTTAAAATTCGTCTACTAAAAGTGGACTCAGAGGCAACCGTGGATACTGGAATTGTTAATACATCCCTTGCAACTTGAGAAAGAATTGGATATTTTGTTGAATTTACTCCCCTGCCATCCCATAATTTCAAACTCATTACTTTGAGTTTCTACTGGGGATGCTAAGTAATTATCCAACTTTGATTTACTGGAGATATTACATTCTTCCACTATGTGTTTACGAAACTGAGACAAAATTAAAGCATGGGCATCTTCTTCTTCTTCATCCAACCCATTCTCAAGTAATGAATCACTCACATTTTCACTAACAATGACATTACCAGTGCATACTAATCATATAAACGGGTCAAAGAATCCATAACATTCTTTATTATCTCCTCCACAATTACAACTTCGTAATTTATTTTCAAACACCAATTATTATATCTCAATTTATATCGAGGATCAAGAACCACCACAACCAACAACAACAAATTCATTTTGTCTAATTTACCCCAATATTTATGATATTTAGATTGCATTCATTTTTGCATACATTCCCCTTTTTTAATTCTAGTTATTGACATAGGAATGAAGAAAATGAGAGATACAATCAAATATCTGTGACTAATACCTCTCCCCCCTTTTCTCTTTTTTCCCTTTTCAAATGAAATCCAATTAAGGGAGGAAAGAGAAAGAATCAAAGTGGATTCAACATCTATGAGAATCGTGTTCCGATTCGAATTAATATAACGAATTTATATAATAATAGCGTACTCGGGATGAAATGTGGTTCTAGAGGACGAGTATTATACAAGAGACTTAAATGTGTACTGCGATTTGAAGAAAAAAAGAGAGTTGATAGGAAATCATTGTATGACTTTTTTTGACTATTACTTGACTATTTTTTTTATTTCTTTTTTTGATTGCGGTGAAATCTTTCATAATTGGATTTCAAGCTGGTAGCTTATAGTTTTTTCCTTCCTTACTTCTTCGTCGTTTCGGATCGAAACTCGAAGAGTTGAGTAAATCAAAAATGCAAAGGAGGTTCATGGCCAAGAGGAAAGATGTCCGAGTCACGGTGATTTTGGAATGTACCAATTGTGCCCGAAACGGTGTTACTAAGGTATCAAGGGGCATTTCGAGATATATTACTCAAAAGAACCGGCATAATACGCCTAATCCCTTGGAATTGAGAAAATTCTGTCCCTATTGTTACAACCATACAATTCATGGGGAGATCAAGAAATAGCTCGAACCCAGCACCTGTGTGTCGCCTTTCCGAAAGGGGAAAAATTACATTGACATTATATATATTATATTTATATGTATTATATATATTATATATAATGAATGACATATGTAAATATCAAATAACATATTTCAATTTTAAATTGAAATAAAAAAAAACAATAAACAAATCCTATTTCTTAATTCTAATTCATTTAAAATGCACATTTTAAATACGACCGAAATAGGATTTTGGGATAAGGAATAAACTAAACAAACCATGGATAAATCCAAGCGACCTTTTGTGAAATCCAAGCGACCTTTTGTGAAACCCAAGCGACCGTTTCTGAAATCTAAACGAACTTTTGTGAAATCCAAGCGATCTTTTCGTAGGCGTTTTCCCCCGATTCAATCGGGGGATCGAATTGATTATAGAAACATGAGTTTAATTAGTCGATTTATTAGCGAACAAGGGAAAATATTATCTAGACGAGTGAATAAATTGACTTTGAAACAACAACGATTAATTACTATTGCTATAAAGCAAGCGCGTATTTTATCTTTGTTACCTTTTCTTAATAATGAAAAGGCCAAGTTGACCACTAGACCTGCCGGTGTTAGAACTAGATTTGATAGAACTAGATTTAAAAGGGCCAAGTCGACGCCTAGAACGACTGGTCTGAGAAATAGAAAAAAATAGGCTTACTCTTTCTTCACTTGAGTCAAAATTACAATCCGAACGGCAAGGCAGATTGGTGTTGTGTTCGAAAAATCCGCGAATCCAGATTTCCTTGTCGTAAGAAAACAAAGAATCGGAAAAAGGACTGCCTTATCCTATTTTATCATATTCAGAATTTCTACTCTACCTTCCCGGAGTTCATTCTCCGGGGAACTTCATTTAATAAATTATTGCGGCGGATTCCTCCGCTTTTATTTTTCTGATCTCGTTGGAAATCAGATAAAGACAATTCCTATTTGATATAGCCATTTGTGCAAGGATTTTACGATTAAGAAGCGACTGTCTCTTGTACAGATCATGTATTAATCGACTATAACTAGACGATACCCCCATTTCGTGGATTACGGCGTTTATCCGGGTGATCCACAAACGACGAAAATTTATCTTTTGCCTACCCCTATCCCGATGAGCCGAAACCAAAGCTCTTAATTCCTGTTGAGAAATAGCTCTAGTAAGCCTTGCATGAGCCCCTCGAAAGTGGGAAGCAGATAAACGACTTTTTGTTCTACGTCTACGGGCTATATATCCCCGTTTGGTTCTGGTCATTGAATAACTGAAACTTTGACGAATAACTAATGGATTTCCCGTCTTTCAGTTATTCTTTTTCCCTTTCCTAATCTATTAATAACACAACGGATTTCTCCAATGTATAAACTCAAAATTCCAATGGCTTTGGCTACTATAACCTTCCCAACCACGATTTTTTATTTTTTTTATGCACTTTACTTCGAAATAAGAAAGAGAAAGAAGAAAGAAATGAAAAATTATTATATAATATTGTACCCTATAGTACCCTATATAAATAGTATAAATAGTAAAAAGAAAAATAATAGTAATTAAGAAGTAAAATAATAGTAATTAAGAAGTAAAATAATAGTAATTAAGAAGTAAAATAATAGTAATTAAGAAGTAAAATAATAGTAATTAAGAAAATAATAGTAATTAAGAAGTACTATAGGGTGACTAATACCTGCCAAAATGACCGATAAGCTCTATGAAGGAAATTTCAAGGTTGCATTATAGAAAAGTTTCAAAAACTAGACAAGTGATCTAGCCTTTAGCCAATCGTCACTATCCGATGGTCCCAAAGCCGTTCTCCCTTGTTTCCCTCCATTATTCCCATCAATTTTTACTCCTAAATCATCAACGTCAATGTTATTATTATTGAATTCAAGGTTTTTATGAACAATTAAGTGTTGATATTTTTGTGGAACTAATGGTTTTACTAAATGTTTCAAATTTAAAGTTCTATGTTTTTTATTAAGAAGAAGAATTGTTGAAGAAAATGTAACGGGTGTAAGATGAAAATGATGCATACGTAAAGAGTTTTGAAGATGTTGAAGAAAATTAGGTGAAAACAACTCTTCACCTATATACTCTTAATGCAACCCGAATTAGAATCATGCACGACACTTAAAATGGATGAATCTTATGCGTGTCTTGGTAAGAAATGATAGTTTAAGATCCTAAAATGTGATTTTTTATGTGCTCCATGTGTAAAATGGTTTTGATAAATGACCTAAGTGAAAAATGTGTTTTAAAACATAAAATGTTAAGTTTTCGGGTCATTTCGGTCAACTGGCAAAAGAGGTTGGTCGACTTATCAAAACAGTGTATTTTGGAAGTAGAAATGAAGTTATTTTGATCCAATCGGTCAACCGAGAAAAGGAGTCGGTCAACCAATGGAAACAGTGACCAAAATGTGTAAAGGAGGGAAGTCCCTGATCAATTCAATCAATTGACAGATTTGGTCAATCAACTTAATGAAGCAGTAGCCAAAATGGAGAAATTTGAGAAGGCTATTGTTCCTATCAGTCAACCGATAGTAAGGGTCGGTCAACCGACAAGGTTAAGGCTAACGGCTAAGTTTAGCCTTTTGGACAGGGCGGTCGACCGAGGCGAAGGGCCGGTCAACCAACTGATTCAGTCAATATTTTGACTGTTTTGGTTTCTTGATCGAATCATCTCGTTTTTTATGATTCCAAGAGAGGCTTTTGAGGGATTTGGGTGTATTTCAGATATACTTGATATATTTTGTGATCCCTATTAATGAGGTCTATTTAATTAAATATTCTTTTAATTAAAGTGCTTTAATACTTCCTATTTTGATGGATTTTGAATTGAAAAAGTTTTAATGACCAAAATGAGTTTTCCTAAGAGTTTTATTAAATGAAAGATATCTATTTTGATTATATAGGATATATAGAGTCTTGGGATGTCATTTAATGATATTCTTTTGAAAACTAGTCGTTGGAGGTCTAGTTCTAAGTCTATTTATAGAGATCTGCGGGATTGAGTCTATGTACATCAAGAACTATCAGCTTTGAGCTTTCTAAGAGTGAGAATATTGCTAAGATTTCTACAAGAGATTACTTTCGGGTTCTTGATCTAAAGCACTTGCTATTTGCGTCACCGGTTTGTGTTCTTATTGTGAAATTATTATAGTCTTCCGTGAATCCCAGTGAGATCCTTCCAAGTCTTTTTATTTGCTTTCCAAGATTTATATATTGTTGCTTGGTTAAGAATGATTAGAAAATCTTTTTTGAACTTAAGTCCTGAAAATCTTTTTAAAACAATTTTTGTTTGATTATCTGATTACGTGCTTATTGTGTGCTACCCATCTATTATTTAATCAGATTTAATTTACCTCACTTTGTATCTATCACGTATGATTTATTCAGGCCATTAATCGAGTATATTTGTATTGAGGTGGTAGAAACTTCTTATGAGAAAAAACTTGCAATTTTTTGTATTTGTAAGTTTGAGCGGATTAGACACGTTTGGGACAGTGTCTAGTCAAGGTAGCTAGGCTTTTGATCTTTTTACTGTGAAAAATATTAGGGATTGATCTTTGTCTTGCAAAAAGGTTAGGTTATTCTTTTCCCTTAAAAAGAACTAAGTTTTGATTCATCCTGTAATTGAATTAAAGTGTAATTGTAAAGGTTTGTCCTAAACCTGTGAAAAGGATCAGGGATTGTAAATGTTGATTTTGAACCTATGAAAAGAATTGAGAATTGTAAGGGTTTGGATCCTACCTAATAAAGGAATCAAGGGGGTTAGTGAATTGCTAATCTTCGTGGAGCTCGTGAGACTGGACGTAAGTAAGAGTAACTTGCCGAACCAGGATAAATTCTTATGTGCTGCATTGATTACTTTATTATATTATGTTTGGGTGTACATTTAGGATTAAACTCATTTCCGTTGCGTAATAAGATAATAATTGATTTAGGGAAATTGATTATTTGTGTTTAAGGATTTAATTGTCTAAATTTTGTAACTACACAATTCACCCTCTTCTTGGGTAGCTCTTTGGGCCAACAATTATCTCTATAAAGTGATCGGTACTATGCATCTTCATCTTCTAAACGTTCAAATCCTTTTTTAAATTTGATTGCCTTATCTAGCACGAAATAAGATGAATTCCATCTAGTTGACACATCTAGGCAGACTTGACTTTTACAATTGACACCTTCTTTATCTACACACATCTTAAAAGTTGCCATTCTAGATGGAGAGCCTCTGACATATCCTACTACATTTCAAATTTTAATGATTGACTTGTCAATTTCTTTCAAACCCTTGCACACTATGAGATTCAAAATATGGGCACATCATCTCATGTGAAGAAATTCATGCTCAAGAACTATTCCCTGTCTATTTTTGCTTTTTATTTCAAGAATTTAATTACCCCATTATTAGAACTTGCATTATCAACGGTTAATGTGAGAAATTTGTCTACACCCCACTCAAGCAAACATAATTCAACTGGTTTACCAACAGTTTCCCCCTTGTGACTTTGCAACTAAACAGAAATTTAATATTTTCATATTTAGTTTCCAATCACTATCAATGTAATGCTCTGTGAGACACATGTAATTCAAATTTTGCAAAGAAGTCCAAATGTTTGTGGTAAGGCATATTCTTTGTTCTTCAACAAGTTTTTTTAGTGTTTTTTTTCTCACTTATGTGTAGAGCCATACAATCTCTAGTCACCATCGTTCAACTAGATATTTTGACCCATTTCGGCTTAGCAAAGTGCACTAATTCCCTAAACCCCTCATTCTCCACAAATTTTAATGGCAACTCATCAACAATTATCATTTTGGCTAGTGCTTGCCTATATGCATCGGCACTAAAACTCCAAGCCTCAAGTTGACCCACACCCTCATCAGTACCATTTTTTGGTTTAAATCACAACGTTTTTTGACCCTTAGCAAGCTCCCTTAAACTATATTTCTTACATTGAGATTCTATATGAGTTTTTAGTGCCGATGTTCCATGTTTGTTGCTATCACAATTGTAAGTTTCTCCACAATAGTTACAAGAAGCCCTATTTGAATCTTTTGAACCGAGTTCTTGTTTCAAACGAGTAAAATGGTCCCAAACTATCGAACTTTTTCTTTTATTAGACTTTGGTGGAAGTTCATCCATCGTAGTATTTGAAGTAGGTTTATTGTTCACATTAGCTATTCCAGTATTTCCTATTTCATTAAGTACAAGACTCACACCACCATCAACAACATCCATTATGTATCTAGAAACATTTAGAAAGAAAAAAAATATTAAATAACATCTGAAACTGTCGTTTTGTTTGTTACTTTGTTTGTTTAAATAACATTAGAATCAGTTTAAACATATAATTTGTTGTTTAAATAACAGTTTCGTTTAAACACATAATCTGTAGTTTAAATGACAGTTCAGAAACTTAAACAATATTTGGAACTAAAAAGTAATAAAAAATCACTGAATCGAACAATTCAGAATCAGAACTAAAATACCAATATGGTGGTTAAATAACAGTTCAGAAACTTAATCAATATTTAGAACTAAAATGTAATCAATAATCACTGAATCAGAACAGTTCAAAATCAGACCTAAAATGCCAAGATATGACTTAATCACAAAAGACCAATCACTAAAAAATCAGTCACTCACTCAATAATCAGAATTAAAATATATATTAGTTTAATCATATAATCTGTTGTTTAAACTATAAACGATGAACGAACAACGACGAATGATGAATGAACGATGAATGATGAACGATCAATATTTAGAACTAAAACGAACGATGAACGATCAATATTCAGGAACTCAAATGAACGATGAACGAACAACGATGAATTAAACTTACAGTTGTGCAGATTTGGAACAAGGGCTCATCGTCGTCGATCTGAACCAAGGGCTCCTCCTCATTGTCAAGCTGCCTGGTACAACCATATACAAATGAATCATCGTCGAGTTGCCTGGTAGAGCGAACTAGAGTTCATCATCGTCGGGTTGGAAGGCAGCGATCTAGGGCTCAAATTGGAAGACAAAGGAAAAAGTAATCCATATTTGTAGTATTCAAATCCTACAAATATGGAAATTAGTTTCATATTGGAGAAAGGAATGAGCCGACATTGGAAGGAAGTAAGGAGGCAGTGGATTTCTAGGGTTTTCCAGAGAGGAAGAGAGGCGGTTAAACTGAAGTGAACTGAAAAAAACAGTGAAGGATCAAGAGTCTCAAGTTAACCTAAGCAGGTCATATCGGATGAACCCGCGAAAATTGATAAGGGCCCGTCTCCCAAACCAGATGGTTTGGGTTTTCCATGTCCTGAACGGCTACAAGCCGGTTCAGCTCTTATTGAGGCAGGTTCAGGCCATTGTTTTTGGGCTCAGGGTGGGTTTTCCGGCTGGGTGGGTTTTTGAACACCCCTAGGTACATATCTGACCCCTATTAGTTCGTTGCACATTGTTGAAACAATACATCAATTTACCAAAACTTCACTCGCCTTGCCGCCCCTCATTGGAACTTTGCCTCGCTTTTTCATCTCTCATCAACCCTTCACCAGACCTTCGTTGCGCCTAACAACCACTTATAAGATCTTCATATGAGGTTTGCAGCTATTGCATGACCTGTTGCATTTCTTAAGTCCTTTTTTTTTTTTTTTTTTTTTTTTTTTGTAAATTAAAAAAAGAAAAGAAAAAGGAAAAGGATATAAAAGGAAGAAAAAAGAAATTTAAATTTTCTTGACATGTCTTGGTGTTTTTCGTTTTATTTAATATATGTTAATGTTATCTCGTTGATGTTTGGTGGACAACCTTTTTGTTTTTCTCCACGATTTGTTTGTTCAATATAGCCAAGTTATATTTTCAGTCATGTCATCTCCTCCATTCACTACCCGGTAGTTGGGTGGTACTACCACAATATTTGCCAATATATGGTTTTTTGACTGTTGTCCTATCAGATGCAAATTATTCTGAGTTTCTCCAATATAAGGCATCTTATCACGTCTTCCTCTACTGCATCTTCTGTTCATCGAGGTAACCCTATTGCTTGTCTTTCTAGTTCCAAACCATGGGTTATTGGTTTTGCAGCCACTAATCATATGTTGGGTACACATCACATGTTTAATGACATAATCTTCTTCTTTACCACCGATTACTTAAGCCAATAGTTTTACCACTCCTATAATGGGCATTGGGACTGTACTACCTACTTCATCTCTCTCTTTGTCATTGATCGTCTATATTCTTCTCTCCCTTTTAAATTAATGTTTGTTAGTAAACTTACAGGGGATCAAAATTGCTCAGTTTTTTTTTTCCTAAATCTGTGATTATTCTAAACTTGAGTAATGAAGAGGACATGTCTCTAATAGCCTCTATTACTTCGATGATCGGGTAAATCCCGATCTTTCTCCTATTGAATGTCATGTCATAGCTCCCTTACACCAAATTTATTGTCGACTTGGTCACCTATCCTTGGCCAATTTGAAACTTCTTATCTGTAATAGAAGCATCATCATGTTTCAGTTCCTTCTCGTATTAATAAACTTTAAGTGAGTCCTTTTATGGTTATCCATTCAGATGTCTCGTCTCTTCTACACTTTGTTTTCACTAATTTGTCACCTTTGTGGATGATTTCTCACATGTCACTTGGCTTTATCTAGTGAAAGACTGCTCCGAGTTATTTTCTATTTTTTTGTGCCTTTTGTGTTGAAGTTAAAACCCAATTTGATGTTCCTGTGCATATACTTTGGATTGATAATGCCAAAGAACATTTTTTTGGAGCCTTTTAGTTCTTTCATGATTCAATCAGGTAATTTTCATCAGCCCTTTTGTGTTAACAACACCACCCAACAAAAGTGGTTGTTGAATGCAAGAATAGACATCTGCTTGAGGTTACATGCTCTTTGTACTTCAAATGAACGTTCCTAGGAGTTTTTGTGCTGATGCGATTCTCACCACTTGTTATTTAATTAATCGCATGCTCTTTATCTTTAGTGGGAAGACCCCTCATATTGTTTTCCCCCTATGACCCTCCATTTATCTTACCCCCTCGTATTTTTGGTTGTATGTGGTTTATTCATCGATTTGTACCTACTAGAGATGAGTTAGATCCTCATTCTGTTGAATGTGTATTCTTGGGGGATTGTGGAGCACAAATGGAATACAGGTGTTATAATCATGTCTTACAACATTTCTTTGTGTGTTTTGATGTTACATTCTTCCCTTCCCAATAATAAGCGTACTTCCTAATACCAAGTATTCACATACACATTCCATTGATCTTGATATTGTACTTTCCTTCCCAATACCTAGTGTCACTCCTCTTGTGCATACATCACCTTCCGCCACCGCTATCCCCCTTTGTCGTTCATGTTGTAACTTGCAGGTTTATTCTTGTCGTCAAAATATGGAGGTCGTCGCACCAACCTTGGTTGCTTCACCATTTAGGTATCCCTATTGCCATCCCATGAATGTAAACATTCTTGTATTTCGCATCCTATCTCTAATTTTTTATCCCATGAGCGTTTATCTCTATCCTATTCTTCCTCCGTTACTTCTTTGTTATTTCTCTCTCTTCTTAATACTTTTTTAGGGGCCCTGTCTCACTCTGATTGGAAGATTGCAATGGAGGAGAAAATGTTTGCTTCACACAAGAAGCTTGGGACTGTGTATCTCTTCTATTTGGAAAGACGCTGGTTGTAGATGGGGGTATATAGTCAAAGTTCATCATGATCAAACCATCAATCGATGCTTATTTGGTTGGGAAAGGTTACACTCGGATATACAACTTTGATTTTCCTGAGCCATTTTTCGCCCGTTGTGAAGCTTGAATCGATTTGTCTGTTCATTTCCCTTGCAGCTACATTTGTTGGCTTTTATATCAGCACGGCATCAAGAATGCCTTCTTGAATGTTGATTTACTTGAGGAGTTATACATAGAGCAACCTCCAATATTTGTTGCTTAGAGGGAGCTAAATTAAGTCTATATATAGGCTCAAAAAATCTCCTTGATGTTGTTTGGGAGATTTAGTGACACGGTCATTGAGTTTGGTCTTTAGCAATGTGCATCCGATCATTCAATCTCTAGGAACATAGTACCACATTGAAGATATTATTGATTATGTATATTGATGACATCGTGATTACAGGAGAAAATGACAACGGTATTGAAGCACTCATTCAGTTCTTGCATGGTAAGTTTTTTACTAAAGACTTGGGTTAGTTAAATTATTTCTTGGGTTTTGGAGTAGTTTGATCAAGTCAAGGTATTTATATTTCTTAGAGGAAATATGTCATTGATATAGTGAAACATGAGGATTGCTAGGATCCATACCAATAATCTGACTGATGGATTCGAATACAAAGTTATAGGTAGATTGAGGAGAGTTGTTGATGGACTTAGGCATTATAGACAATTAGTTGGGAAGTTGAATTATTTGACTGCTGCCAAATCTGATATATATCCTTTGCAGATAGTGTTATCAATCAATTTTTAGATCTTCCAAGAACCAGTAATTGGGAAGCCTTTATCCGCATTCTTAGACATCTGTTAGGTGCACAAGGATCTGGTATGTCATATTAGAACCATGGATATGCTCATGTAAAGGGATGCACAGATGCTCATTGGGCTGGAACCCCCTTAGACTAAAAAAACGCAAGCTATTGTGTATTTGTTGAAAGTAATGTGGTCTCTTGGAAGAGTAAAAAAAATGTGTGGTAGCCAATCATGTGCCGAAACAATATATCGGGTTATGGCTTATGCCATGTGTCAGTTGGTTTGGTTGAAACACATGCTAGAAGAACTTGGTTTCAACAACTCCCCTCCTATGAGTTTAGTATGTGATATCAATCAACAATTTATATAGCATCAAATCTAGTTTTTCATGAGCGAATGAAACACATTGAGGTTTTGATTGTCATTTCATTCAAGAGAAACTATTGCGTAGGTTGATCCATACTTAAAATGTTCTCTCGATCAAAACTTTTTACTAAACCGTTTGGGGTTCTCGAACAAAATACATTTGTAATAAGTTGGAAGCATACGATTATATAATTTGGAGTGTTAGATTGTACTTTATCTTTGTATTTGGACTTCTATGTATGGCCCTAAATTTATTATAAATAGAAGGAGAGGCTAACTACTGAGGTCAAGTCATCTTATTCTTTTTGTATTTCTTTTCTACTTCAACAATGATCAATGTGGAAAATATTAGCATTCGATTCTACCATGGGTGACTTGTGTATTTCTGTTTTGAAATTGCTTGATTTTTTATGATGCCGAAATCTGGTTCGATGGATCACAGTCAATATGGTTGAACTCTGCCGGGTTGAGTTCGTTAACCTGTGCATACAAAACAAGACTTAGACATCGGGGGTTGGGTTCTCGGTGAAGCCCCTCCGATGTGAGAATAAGTTATCATCGTTTTGAGGAAAAATATGCTTCAGGGAATTTAAAGTAGAATTTATACTGAGGTGGAGTTTATTTCCCTCTAGTAAGAAGTGTAGGCGCGAGCATTTGGTTTGTTTGTTTTGCTTTTAAGCCAGGGCTTATCTTTAAGTAGAGAGGAAAATAAAATACTTGTGTTTTGTAGGTAAGTCTTGATGTGCCATTTGGTAAAGAATGAGACCCCTATTTATAGGGGTTTCTTGGACTAATTTTGGAGTTAAATACTCATTTGGTGGTGAAATTAGGCTACCACTTATTAGTGGTTAACCCATTTGGAGTAGTGGTAGGTTTTAGTGGTCAAATTAGGTCATAATGGTAATTTTGATAGTAAATAGTTAGCAAAATTATCCATTAAAATTAATCATCATCAATTTTTACACTTTAAACCGATTTGCAAAACTATTTTGATGTTTTCTTTTTCTTAAATGGGTAATCTCTCCAAGGCAGGACCTACAATAAATCGAAATTGATGAGAATCAATAAGCACCTTCAGAGGATCCGTCACATATTCAAGTTGGGCCTATTATTACGGGAAGATACAAGAAAAATCAATGTAGCACTTAATGGGCCAATTCAAGAGATTTGGCCTATATCTACAATAGTTAAGCCCAAATTAGGCCTATCGGACAATCAAAGCCTAATTCATCTCATCAAGGCAAGTAAAATGGCTTAAACATGAACTTAAATGGAGCAAGGCATGAGGACCACGAAATTCAACATATTTATTTTATTTATTAGTCTTTTAATTTTAATTTAGGATATTTATTTGATAATTTGTAAGGTTTGAATTCCAAGTAAATCTTTTCCTTTTCTAACTAGGAATGTAAGGCAAATTAGGAAACTTCCTTATTCTTTATTTAGCATTAAATTTTAGGGTTTCCTTTTTCCTCCATGTAGACCCACGAATTTCTAAGTGTACTAGGGTTTTTTTCTTATTCTCTTGGCCGTCTATTTAAAGGGCTTTGTAGACCTACGAATTTCACACTTTTGATATTGATTGATATATTTTGGGAGAGTTTTCTCTTGAGTTTTACAAAGAATTTTTCTGAACTTATCAAGTTTTATTGTGGCGTTCAACCTCTTTAGTTCGTGATTCTCTTGTAATCATTGGGTTAAGAATTCTCTTATACCTTTGGTTCGCGTTTCATTCATAAACCCTGGGTCAAGGTAATCTATCAACTTTCTGTATTTTCTTGTGCTCTTCGTTTTCAAATATGAATTTAGATTCGATTCTTTGTGAAAAAATCCTAAATTGATTTCGGATCTCACTAATCCTTGGTGAGGTTCGCATAATTTGGTATCAGAGTAAGGTCTAAATCAGGTTTCATCTATCATTTTTATATTTTTTTCTTTCCTTCATTGTAATCATTTGATTCCTACGTTAAAATTTTCTTGGCCGAAATATATAATCAAATCTGGTCAATTTTCGTTTTTTTTCTTAGTGTACATCTTCAAATCTCAATTTAAAGTTGTTGTATTTAAAAAAAAGGGAAAAAAAACAGAAACAAAAATAGAAACAAAAAAAAAAAAAAAAAAACTGAAAATTCAGCAGCCCCTCCCAAAAAATTGAGAATTATTTCTTCTTATTCTATGCCATAAACTTTTCTTTGTGCTCTTCTGGTTCGCTTTGTTTTCGTTCCTAAAATATCATTCTTAGTGAATCAATTTGTTGAGTTTGGATTGCTATAAAGAAATTTCTGATTGAGATTGGTTAAGATCAATAAAGAACTAAAAGAGTGGAAAAATGGAAGAGAGTGTGAGCTCATAAGAGGGTAAAAACTGAATTTGAGTGATACACGAGTGGAGTGACATAGTTTGAGTGCAAACACGTAAGGGAGTGTTTGTGAGGTTTGCTAACTTTGTTTTGCAGGTTACTAAACATGTTCTGAGAAACAAACAAAGGCTCATCCGATGAAGAAAGCACTGGAAAAGATGGACGTTATGGACGTAAAAGTTTTTTACAAGGCCTTGGAGCAAAAGCTTCAACAGTTGAACTTGCGGTTTGATGAAGTGCATGAGCGACTAGACAAAGTTAAATCTAGTGCACAAAAGGGGCAGCCACCGAGAGCTCCTAATGTGCAACGAAGAGAGAGGAATCAGCCTCGGTTCGAATATGAAGATGATTATGAGAATGACCTAAATGAAGACAATCATGCCTCTAATGCGAGCTTGGGCAGATTTGGATGTGGATATGGCAATAGAAGAGATAGATATGGGGAACGGCTTAATAATAACTTGGAAATCATCAAGGTGAAGATACCATCATTCCAAGGAAAAAACGACCCTGAAGTATACTTGGAGTGGGAGAAGAAGGTAAAGTTGATCTTTAAGTGTCACAACTACTCCAAGCATAAAAAGGTAAAACTCGTTGTAATTGCATTAGTTGATTATGCTATAATATGGTGGGATCAACTTGTGATGAACAGAAGGCGAAACCATGAGAGGCCTATTGAGACGTGGGCTGAAATGAAGGCCATAATGAGGAGGATGTTTGTCTCTAGTCACTACCATAGGGATTTGTACCAGAAGTTACAAAGTCTTACTCAAGGATATCGGAGCATAGATGATTACTACAAAGAGATGGAGATCGCTATGATCCGGGTTAATGTCGAGGAAGATAGAGAAGCTCCCATGGCAAGGTTCTTGAATGGGTTGATTTGGGAGATTGCCAACGTGATGGAGTTGCAACATTATGTTGAGTTGGAGGACATGGTGCACATGGCAATAAAGGTGGAACGACAACTTAAAAGGAAGGGAACTCGGTCATTTCAAAACTCGGGCTCTTCCACTTCATGGAGGCCTAACAAGAGGAGAGATGACGGGGTTTTTGCGTCCCAAACTAAACCGCCGAACATGAGAGATGATGTGCCCAATACCAACAAAGGTAAAACCGAAGCCCAAACTTGTAATCGTGATATTGAATGTTTTCGCTGTTTGGGAGTAGGTCACATAGCTTCACAATGCCCAAATAAGATGACCATGATAGTACATGTTGATGGAGAAGTGGAAACCGAAAGCAAGAGTGATGATGACCAAATGCCACAACTTGAGGATGTTTGTGATGATGAAGTGGAGTACCCAGTGGAGGGAGAGATACTTGTGACTTGGCATGCGCTAAGTGCTCAAGTTGTGGAAAATGACATGGAACAACAAAAGGAGAATGAGAATAAAATGAAATTTAAAAGAGAGAATGAGTTGAAAAAAACTTGTGAGATGAGTTAAAAAAAATGGGAAAAAGGAGTGTGAAAAGAGAAAAGAGAGTGAAAAAGAGAAAGAGAGTGAAAAAAATGAAAGAAAAACATAAAAACAAGTGAGTTTTTATGCTAAGGCGAGTAATATCCAGAGGGATTTTTATACAAATCAACCTATATTTGTACTCTGGAACAAAGAGGGTTGTTTTACTACTAACGAAATTGACAAATCTTTGCCTAGTGTTGTTGTTTATTTGTTGCAGGAATATAAGGACATGTTTCATGATGATGTGCATAGCGGATGTCTTCTTAACAGAAGGATCAGGCATCAAATCAATTTTGTGGCTGGCGCAATGATTCCTAATCAACCAGCCTATGGGCATAATTTGGAGGAGACAAGGGAACTTCAAAAGCAAATTGAGGAGTTGATGTCCAAAGGAAACATACGAGAAAGCATAAGTCCGTGTGCGGTACGAGTGCTACTTGTGCCTAGGAAGGATGGGACTTAGCGAATGTTTGATGATTGCCGAACTATTAACAACACTATGGTGAAGATTCGAGGACGAATCCTTTTGAAGAGAGGGGGAATGATGAGAATCAATGAGCACCATTAGAGGATTTGTTATATGTTCAAGTTGGGCCTATTATTAGGGTAAGATCAAAGAAAAATCAATGCAGCACTTAATGGGCTAATTTAAGAGACTTTACCCATATCTACAATAGTTAAGCCTAAATTAGGCCTATCGGACAATCAAAGCCTAATTCATCTCATCAAGGCAAGTGAAAGGGCTTAAACATGAATTTAAATGGGCCAAGGCATGAAGACCACGAAATTCAACATATTTATTTTATTTATTAGTCTTTTAATTTTAATTTAGGATATTTATTTGATAATTTGTAAGGCTTGAATTCCAAGTAAATCTTTTCTTTTTCCAACTAGGAATGTAAGGCAAATTAGGAAACTTCCTTATTCTTTATTTAACAATTAGATTTCAGGGTTTTCTTTTTCCTTCATATAGATCCACGAATTTCTAAATGTACTAGGGTTTCTTTCTTATTCTCTTGGCTGTCTATTTAAGGGGTTTTGTAGACTTACGAATTTCACACTTTTGATATTGATTAATATATTTTGGGAGAGTTTTCTCTTGAGTTCTACAAAGAACTTTTATGAATTTATCAAGTTTTCTTGTGACGTTCAACCTCTTTGGTTCGTGATTCTCTTGTAATCATTGGGTTAAGGATTCTCTTATACTTTTGGTTCGCGTTTCATTCATAAACGCCGAGTCAAGGTAAGCTATCAATTTTCTGTATTTTCTTGTGCTCTTCGTTTTCAAATATGAATTTAGATTCGATCATTTGCAAAGAAACCCTAAATTGGTTTCGAGTCTCACTAATTCTTGGTGAAGTTCGCATTTGATTCATTTTTAGTAAAATAAAATAAAATAAAGCCATTAAAAGTCCTAATGCATACTGATGTGTATAAGGTGATCAAATGCATGAGCTTACCAGACGAGGTATTGAAATCAAGAAACACTTCTTCCAATTACAATATCTTGGATACAATTCATGTAGAAAAATGTGAAAAGTGACATGATCCATTGAAATATGATGCTAAAAGGGGGAGAGAATAATAATGTTTGTGAGGCAAATGTGTGGTAGGGAAAATATTTAGAGAATTAAACAATATAGATATGGAGAAAAAAAGTCAAATTAAATTTATAAAATAATGAAAGTATAATAGAAAAAGTAGGTGATTTAATTAATTGAGTATTTTGAAAAATATTTCGTAAATTGTTTTGGAATTGTGTTGTTAAAAGAACAGTAGTTGAATGAATTTTTTGTTTTTGGGAAAAAAAAAAAAAACAGTTCTCAAAATATAAATCAAGCAGGCTGTTTTTTTCTAACTTTTCTGAGGTCTAGCTCTTCCCCCTCTTTAACATGTTGTACCTGAATTAAATTACACTTTCTAACCAAGTTATACATACTATTGAAGTGTCTTACAGCATGATCACTTGCTAGGTGTTTGATATGTTGTCTCTGACTTTCAAGAAAAATAAGTAAAATGAGAATTAAGTTGCAACGAAGTTTTTAAAGCTAATTCTATTTTAGGCTTCACCTGTTCTTTCTGATATTTCAGTCAATATCAAAGAAAAAGAAAAGGATTATATTTTGCCTCAATTTTCATCTGTCATTACAAACTTTAAATAGATGATGTGTTCGAATGGAGCAATTTGAACTTTGTCATAAAGGTAAAAAGGAACAGCAGGAGCAAGGTTTGGAATGTTTTGTTGCAGCTTGTTAAACTCAATCTTATCTATATCTGAGCAAAATAATTGCATCCATATCTGGTAGTCTCATGTATTAAATAATTAAACTTTTGTTTATCACATTTATAAATGCAATTTATTCAGCTTCTTGTACTTTGTCACCTCAATTAATTTAGTTATACGCTTTAGTTGCTTAGTTTTGGAAAGCGGAGTTAATCCTAGTAACTAGCTTAGTTGTTATATATATATATATATATATATATGTAGCCAAAAAATGTTTTTTTTTTCTTAGGTCTTATTCCCAAATAGCTCTGTTTGCTGACCTCTGTTTTAACCCTTTCTAGTTCGTATTTGGTTGCCGGTTCTTTAGTTTTCCTGCTGTTGCATTACGTTATCGCATTACCCTTGTAACGTAATTGGAACCTTTGATCATGCAGGCTGATTGAAAACGAATACTTGGGTCTCAAAAATGGCATATTGGATCAATCAGCAATATTGCTCTCAAGCTATGGTTGTCTAACTTGCATAAACTGCAAGGTAACGTATAAACCTATTTCGTTGCTATTTGTTAGATGTTTAATCCTATGTACTCTGATTTGATCGATTTTTAGTTTAACCTCAATCTCTGAAATCAATTACCCCTAGATAGTTGATTAGGAACACTTACTCCCAACAATGTATTTACATGGAGGACGTTAAAGTAACTAACATTCACATTCATGAACACCAAATTCAGCTGGACATTTTATTGCTTCTCTAGCTATAAATTGGAAATCCATCAACTTAGTAGACAACCGTCCACGTTGTTCACTCGCATGTCCAACCAATTTCCTTCGCATCATCAAGAAGAAAAGTATGCTCGAGAGGCAACGGATTCGGGAAACTAAGAATTTTTTTTTTCGGGGGGGGGGGGGGGGGGGGGATCCAATTCTCTACGAAATTTCAGATGGGAAATGATTGAGGGTTTTCTGGTTTTGTTAAATTTCAAAACCACATGTCCTTGTTTGTGGAAAATTCCCCGTCCCTTTTCTAGAATTTAGGGTTCAATTTTTTTATGAAATCCAACATCCCTTTTTTTCTTCTTAATATACCATTTCTTTTAACAGGATCAATTGATCTAGGGTGCGACTTAAGATTTGTTAAGTTTCGGTTGCACAAAACATAGACGTGATTTTAATTTTCTCTGTTGATCGTCGATTGCGAATTTGAGAATGAGACTTGCATATATCTTTGAGTTTTGTTTTTTTGTTTCATTTTCTGGCACGGATTCAGTCTTTTTACTCTAGCAACACCTTTTGTACTCCAAATAATGAATAACAAAAATAGTGTACAAGCGTTCAATTTGGAGCGCTAATTGGGATTCTTCTTTCCTTTTTTTTTTTTTTTTAATAGAAGATATATATTCAAGAGAAGATCTCTATTATATCCTATTAAAGTGTCTTAATATGATTTTAATCATATCTTGAAAATAATAATGATTTTAAACCTTCTTTGGAAAAACATCTTTGTTTCTAGTAGCACACTAAAATACAGAAATACCATTTTTTATGATTTTAGCATTTGGTAAAAAATATAGTAAATTTGCACAACTAGTAAAAGATTTAGTGATTACTTTTGAGAAGCATTAAATTTTATTCTGTTGACTTATGTACACCCTAATTTCTAGTAATCCATTGTTGCCTCATTTAATTAATGAATTTTACCTCTGAGTGTGGTAGTGTAATGTAACCGTACCATAGTATCATAAATTGTGGTAGTCAAATATAACTATAAAACATTCCCGAGTGCAAATCTGAAAATTAAATATAGCAACCTGAAATGTGATTGATAGCTGAAATTTATAGTGTAAATAATTGGAGAGTGGTAACTAATATCATAAATGGAGAGTGGTGAATCTCAAATCCATCAGTGTGAGACTTTAGAACAACCACGGGAGGATTTGTTAGGAGTAATAAGGGTCTGAACATGATAAAACTTAATATTCTATGATAGAGATTTTTCTTAATGTCAAAATAGAATATCTATGGTTCCATGATATTTGTGATCTTTTGATTTTATCCGCTAGATAGCTTTATGTATATATTCTTATACTTTGATAGAACTAATTAATCTGTTCTAGCTACGAAATTTTGAAAGTTACTCCTTGAGTATAGTGGATATATGTGTGGATATTCAAGTATGCAATATAGGATCTCTAGCAACACCTTTTGTACTCCTACATCACCCCTTATCTTCGGTGCCTTATTTTTTGATCAATTAATCAAGCCTTAGTTATTTCTTATTCTGTTTAAAAGTTGCATTTCTCTTTGCACAGCATATTGAATACTTTCCATAATCTCATGTTGATGCCTATATATCTTGTTCATCATGTTTGATGCAATTTTTCCCAATTAACATATCATGAAAGGTTGCAAGCACCTGTTAAAATTGATGGCATTTCTTCTGATTTATTATGGTCCTCTTAGATCTCCCTTTCTCTCTTTCTCTGAGTTTTTTTCCTATCATTTAAGACCGCATGCTTTTAATATTGTCCCTATGTTAATATTGTCCATGTTCAATTGATTTTTTTTTTTTTCTCTTCTGAGTCAAGTTAATTTTGCCTCAAGCAAGCATCAATTAAACTTGATGGGATTTCCTATTGTCTGCTTCTTAGAACTCACTCTCTCTCTCTGTGTGTGTCGTCTTTTTTTGTTTCCATTCAAGACCACATGCTTTAAATATTGTCCCTGTTCAATTGATTTTTTTTGTCTTGTAAGTCTTGTGTGGCATGTGTAGACCAAAGAACACAAGCTTATACATCCACCACAGTTGCATAAGAGCCACAAGACAAATACCAAAAGTGGATACAAGATATTACTGGCATTTTCAGGCTTGAAAGAGGCTTTGACAAATAATCCTGGATATAATCGCCGAGTTGCAGAGTGTCAAGAGGCTGCAAGAGTTCTGTTACGGTAAGACCCTTGGTTTATGTCATAATCAGCCATCCTAAAATTCTTTTTAACAAATTTGACTTATCATCTCCTCATTCCTTTAATTCTTAGCTTTGATGTGACGGGATTTGTGGACCCTAATAATCCAATTTGGTGTTTCATTTTATGATCCTTGGAAGTCTTGATCTCTTAATGACCGCATTTTATATGCATGCATACTCAAATCTCTCTCACCTGTATGTTGTGGGAATCTTTCCCTGGATTTCTGCATCACTGTTCCTTGATCTACTTTCCTTCTTTGTCTTATTATTTTGAAATTCTTCTTGAAAAGGTTCGACAAGTTCTTTTTCTCATTTATTAACCTTTGGATCTCTTAGAAATTTATTTTCTACATTTCCTTTTTGCTTTCCATTGCACACATGGAATGAAAAGTACATGGCTGTAATTATTTAACATGATTATATTTTCTTGTTCACTTTCTTCCTGATTTCGTATGTACAGTGTCTTTTGTCCACTTTAATTGGTTTATTAGAACTTCATTGTAGCAATATGTGTAACATCTTTCCATGTTCATATTTTCTTTCAAACAGTGCTTCTGGGGACGAAAGAATGGAACCTCTACTTTGCAATGGTTGGAATTTTGACTTTCCCTTGTGATTCCAAATTTGATTACTTGTTTGTTTACTGACACTGATTACTTGAGTGACTTTTTGGCAGTTGCACCAGAAGCATACGAAACTCACAAGGTTGGATCCCTAATGCTTAATGTGTTTAGCTTGATAAAAGCAAAATAAAATGGAAACTTGATGTATATGGTAGTTCCTAAGCCCCAGAACAAGTCACTTCAGATATATATATTGTATGCTTCCAATTCTTTTTTATTTTTCTAATCTGATATTATTTATCTGTTCGAGTTCTACTGCGAGGTCTGGTGTTTGAATGTGTCAGTCAAATTTGTCAATGTCTACTAGATTACTATTTTTTGTAGACATATCAAACAATAAGCATAAGCATGTATTTGTACTTTTGGGCACACAACATACTCCCCCTCGGTTAAATTATAATAAAATCTCTATATACATAAATGGCATTCTCGCGCTATAATCTCATAGGCCCGGGCTGGATACTCAATGCTCCTCCAGTGAAGTTTGTGCCCTTGACTTTACAAACAGCATCGCTTAAACTAGCTAAAGTTTCCATATAGCCTTTCCACAAATGGAAGAGAAACAAGCTCAAAAGGGTCATTCTATCCTAGAGTCGTCATTAATTCTATCCCAGAGTCGTAATTAATTCTACACTAGCTTCTGATAAAGTAAGTCCAACTAAGATCAAATGATCCCATCCACCTCATCTGTGACAGTTGATTCTATTTACAACATATCTTTTTACGCATTTTATCAAATAGTTAGTAGAGTCGTCATTAAATCATGCATGATCTTGACATGAATTGCTTTGACATTTATACGACACCAAAATAGGTTGTGACTTTCTTCTTGTTTCCCATTTATTATTGTGATGCTATAACCAATCATGTTGCAAAATTATACTTGAGCTTAGTTTCAAGTCATTTTGTCATTTTATAGTATCATTATTCCGGTGCAGAGCAACCTAGAACCTCATCTAGCTAGAAGAGCAGAGCACTATTTTTCAGAAAATATGCGGGTTACTAAAGGTACTTAATCTTTTACTCTGAACATCTTGTTGTCAACCTTTCCATGTACATTTTCTTTTCGCTTGATACCTTATTTGGTATAAATTTAGGGCTTACAGCATGGGCTTCAGGTAACATTGAAGAATTTGGAAAGCTTATATCGGCCTCTGGTCGTAGTTCTATTCAGAACTATGAATGTGGTATCATTTCATTTCTTTAGTGTTCTCCTTACTCCACTTTCTTGTGGAGTAATGGAAAATTCTTCCTAGTAGTGACAATTTTATTGACCAAAAGAAAAAATCATCACGATGTTTGAATTGCGATAAATTTGGAGAAGAGGACAAAACTATAGTTTCCTTAAGTCTTGTGTGGGAATGCCCTTAAGGGTGAGGAAGAGAAAGTATAAGTATTCTAGTTTAATTACTATTATACCCTATTTACTAAAAGAAAATATAGAGAGAAATGACTTTTTGGTAATTACATTTGTTTTTTCTCCAAATCTTCCCGTTTTGGGGGAGAAAGAACGAAATATTTTACTTTACATTAAATTTACCAAACAAATGAAATGGGGGAAAAACATATATTTATCTGCTACCCTCTCAACGAAACGAAGCCTTAATTTGTTTAAATGCAAATTTTTCAGGCTGTGAACCACTGATACAACTCTATGAGATCTTATTGATGGCTCCGGGTGTATATGGAGCACGGTTCAGTGGTGCAGGGTTTCGAGGATGTTGCCTTGCATTTGTTGATGTAGATTGTGCGAAGGAAGCTGTGTCTTATGTCAAGAACGAGTATCGCAAGCTACAACCTGACCTGGCAAGCCAAATCAACCCGGAAACTGCTGTTTTGATATGCGATGTTGGTGATTGTGCTCGTTTAATATAAGAACAGGCAATAATTTCTCTTTATTTCATCCATTCAATTTATTTTATGAAACACCTGTTATCTGATCAGGATATGTATGTTAAAAACGATAATTTAGGGTAAAAAAGGCTTTTACAGGAGGTCATTTAGTTTTTGGCTTGTGTTTTTCACACGATGCACAGTTCTTCAGCTCTATATCTTGGTAGCTATAAACTTTTGGTTTGAATGATAAGACTTAGCTTCTTTATTAGCTGAATATTTTGGACAAATTATTAAGAGTTGTTTGATAAAATAATCAAAGCTATATTTTACAAAAAAATCAATAAAACCTTTATTCCCTGCAAACCTTAACATATTATTCATTGGAACCAAATTCAAATGACGTTCTTTAGATATGTTGTCAATGGTGCCACAACAGCTTTTCACAGTAACAAAACTTCGTGATTTGTGCTTCTCTCCCTCAAGGGGACAGAGCTATTAAGGGTTGAGGGGGCATTCAAACCACCTCAACTAACAAAATTAATTAAAAACACTTTAAATTTCCTATAGGCCTCTCTTGAATTATAAAAGTATCTAATAAACTCCTTAAGGTCGCGTTTAGGTAAGGGATTTGTAAAATGATAGGATTTCGAAATCCCTTCATTTACAAATCTCTTATTTGGATAATTATTTTAACTGAAGGATTTAATTATGTGATTTTATATTTTCCTTATTTGGATAAATTAGACATCATTGTAAAAATTTTCTAAACCTGAGAAATCAAAAACTGATGAAGAAGAAATCAAAAACAGGAATTGGAATATCAAATAAACCCTAAAAAGCAATTGCGAATGCTAATCGGAAGCAAATAAACCCTAATCGCAATTAAATCAAGCAGGAATCAGAATCAAATGAACCCTAATCGTAATTGAATCGGAATCAAATGAACCCTAAAACGAAATAAAAAACAGGAAACGACGACGAAGAAACCTCAGTCGACGAAAAACGATGTTCTTCGATTGTGATTCAGATCGTCCAAGAACGATGGACGATGAAGAAAAGGCGACGAAGAACGGCAACAAAGAAATGGTGACAAAGAAAAGCGATCGACGACGAAGAAGAACTATGGACGATGACGACGACGAAGAAGAAGACGATGGACGATGCGATCGATGAAGACATGGGTTAATTTTGTGAAATCCTCTCTTGGAGCGAATATGCGATCGAAGAAGACGTGACAAAGAAGACCCAAGAGCGAATATGCGATTGAAGATGGGTTGATTTTGTGAAATCCTCTCTTGGATGGATTTGGGAAATGACACCTATTTCAAAGGTATTTTAAAATTCTCCATTTCACCATTTTTTTTAAGATACAAGGATTTGACAAATTCCTTTTCATAAATACCCAAATAAGGTATTTGTTAAAAAAAGATTTGAAAATTCCTTACTCAAATGAAATCACTCTCCTAAATCCCTTACCCAAATACAACCTAAGAAAATTTAGCCCCCCCTCCCCCCCCCCCAACTAATATCTAGGTCTGCAACTACGCCCTCTCATATCTCTCTCGATCTTCAGTGTCCGATGATGGTCTTGGGTTTGTGTATTATGAATTTTGGGAATTTTTCTAGTGGTGGAAGATGGTCGGTTCGAGGTGGATTTTTCTGGTGGCCAAACGTAGTAGGTTGGGCGATCGCAGTGAAAGGTGGAGAAAACTAAGCCTTCGTGAATGCAATAGAATTTGAAATTTAATATTTTTTTCACAATTAGTTTCCTAAGCCTAAATCAATGCATGATATACGAAAACATAAAATAATCTAGTTGGATTGGATAGATTAAATACCTCTTGAAGTATGCTTCAACATCTAGCTAGATTGGATAGATTAAATACCTCTTGAAGTATGCTTCAACATCTAGTTAGATGATACTTCAGAAATCTTGCAGGTACGGTCCCTAGGGTTAAAACTCTAAACTCTCCATTTTCTTATACTACACTTTGATTCCCAAACTTTTAAATAGTTCAACATTCTACCCATTCATTTTAAAAGCACTACTCAAACTTTCCATTGTCCATTTGTGAGTGACCCATTTGTGCGTGACCTATTTGAGCATCTAATGTGTTTTTGTTGAGATTGTATCTTACATAGATGTGCTTGATGATTATTCAATAAAAAATCAAGAAACAAATTTTGACAAGATGACTACATGTGAAATCATAATTTGATGAATCAAATGACAAAGAGTTAATGAGATCGAGTGATGGGCAATTGAAGACTCAAAGATCAGGACTTCGAATTTTCTTTTCTAGGTAAAACAATGCTTACATTTCAAATATACGATGACTCATTAGATCACACACAATACATGTTCACTTACATATTGTTCATTATTGCATGATTAGTGACATAAAATTATACGCGATAATGTTTAGGACAAGTGGTATGGGCTTTGAAAATTAAATTGACCTTGAAAACATGTTATAATTAAATGTTCTATCGAATTTGCTCAGCTGACTAAGCCTTTCGGTTAGTTGAATCAAACAAAAAGCCATTTGGAATGAAAAATTGACATAAACGACTAAATTCCGATGCGGTCGACTACATTAGACATAGGAACAAATGATTGAAAAACGTACATGATGAGAACAAACATGCACCAACAAAGGATCTGCTGCATGTTCTAACTGGACCTATTACGAGGGCAAGATCCAAGAAGATCAAAGACACATTTAATGGGCTAATTTAAGATATATGAGTTGAATCTAAAGTGGTAGTACCCAAGTTAGGCCCAAATGACAATCAAGGCCTAATCCATTTCATCAAGGCAACCAAATGGGCTTAGTCATGAACTCAAATGGGCTTTGACATGAGACCCACGAAATTCTAGTTATTTGTTTTAGTTTATGTCATTTTGTAAGGCATGAATGCCAATTAGTATTTTTATTTTCTAGTATTGGTCTTGTAGTAAATATGAAAGACATCTAGAACTTCTTGTTTTTGTAGCCTCCTCCTAGGTGTGAAAGGCCACCCACTTTCTATAGTAGGGTGTGCTAAAATTGAAGACTTCTTGTATGAAATGTTACCCCTAGGTGTGAAATGCCACCCACTATTTAAGGTAGGGTGTGCTTGACCACCCACTAGCCTAGGCTCTCCTTTATGTTGGTTGTCTATTTAAGAGAGTTGTATTCCATGGAAAAAACACATTACCTGAATAATATATCAGATTGGGAGAGCTTTCTCTTGAGTTCTTCACAGAACTTCTTCTTGAACTTATCAAGAATTTCTTGTGGCATTCAAACTCTATACCTTCGTTTCGTGATTTCATTATAATATTTGGGTTGAGGTTTGTTACTTTATACCTTCAGTTCGCGTTTCATTCATAAACATTGGGCCAAGGTTTTCTATCAAAAAATCTGTATTTTTTGTGTTCTTATTTTTTTCGTTTATAAATTTGTATTTTAGCTCGATCTTAGCAAAAACACTATAAATTGGTTTCGAGTCTCACTAATTTTGTATCATTTGGCAATTAGAGCACGGTTCTAAAATTAGGTTTGATCTATCCTTATTTTTCATTGATATATATATATATATATATTTTTATAATTGTATCTTCAATACCGTTCAGATCTTGCTTTAAAATTTTAATTCAGTTCAGATCTTATTTAAAGTTTCAATTCTGTTCAGATCTTATTTAAGTCTTCAGTTCTCTTCAGAATTTGTTTAAGGTTGCTACTATCATCAATTACAAAGAAAAAAAAAACAGAAAAGAAAAAAGAAAACACAGAAATAGAAAAAAAAATATCCAGCAACGCGAAAGTGAGATTTACATTTTTCTTGATCTATTTCATAACTTATCCTTTGTGTTCTTCTTGTTCGCTTTGTTTTCTTTCCTAAATCTCATTCTGAGTAAAGTGAATCATTTGAGTTTGGGTTATTGCAAGAAATTCTAATTGAGATTGGTTAAGTTTAATAAAGAACTAAAAGAGGAAACTACGAGTGAAAAAAGGCAAGAGAGAATGAGTGACATACTTTGAGTGCAAACACGTGAGGGAGTGTGTGAGGACTTATTATCTAATATTTCTTTTTAGTTTCAAAATATGTCTTCTAGAGGTAACATATCAAATAATGAAGGAGGGGAATAGACGACCACCACATTGTAGGCTATGCAACAACAATTTGAACGCATAAATGTGGTGTTTAATGAAATTCGGGATCGGATAGATAAGCAAGACGCTACTTTTGCCGCTTGTCGTGAGGGGCAGCCTGAAAGAGTTCCTAATACCAGAAGGCAAGAAATGTGTGCGCACGTGGACGATTCTGATGGTGACCATGAGGATGAGTTTGAAAATGATGAAGAAGTATCTTCATTGAATGGTGAGGGCAGGTTCGTGCCAAGGGAAAAAAGGCGTGGTAGAGTTTACCGTAAAGATCCGAAATGGGATTGACCGAAACCTAAGGAACATCAAAATGAAGACACTATCATTCCAAGGAGAAAATGACCCAGAAACTTACTTGGAGTGGAAGAAGAAGGTGGAGTTGATTTTTAAGTGCTACAATTACTCCGGGGAGAAAAAGGTAAAACTTGCTATAATTGAATTTGTTGATTATGCAATATAGTGGGATCAACTTGTGATGAACAGAAGGAGAAACCATGAGAGGTCTATCGAGACATGGGTGGAAATGAAGGCCAACATGAGGAGAATGTTTGTCCCTAGTTACTACTAGAGGGACTTGTACCAGAAGTTACAAAGCCTTACTCAAGGCTATCGGAGCATGGATGATTACTACAAGGAGATGGAGATTGCCATGATTCGGGCTAATGTCGAGGAGGATAGAGAAGCTACAATGGCAAGGTTCTTGAATGGGCTGAATCGGGAGATTGCCAACGTGGTGGAGTTGTAACCCTATGTGGAGTTGGTGGACATGGTGCACATGGAAATAAAGATGGAACAACAACTTAAAAGGAAGGGAACTCGGTCATTTCAAAACCCAGGCTCCTCTACTTCTTGGAGGCCAAATGGGAGGAAAGACGAAGAGGCTGTTTCAAAGTCCAAAACCGAACCACCAAAAATGAGAGATGATGTGACCCAATGCCAACAAAAGTAAAATCGAAACTCAAACTCATAACTGTGATATCAAATATTTTCATTGTTTAGGAGTAGGTCACATAACTTCACAATGCCCAAATAAGAGGACCATGATAGTTGTTGAAGGAGTGGAAACCGAAAGCGAAAGTGATGATGACCTGGTGCTACCACTTGAGGATGCTTGTGATGATGATATGGAGTACCCGGTGGTGGGAGAGTCACTTGTGGCAATGCGCGCTCTAAGTTCGTGGAGGATGACATGGAACAACAAAGGAAGAATATTTTTCATACTAGATGCCATGTCAACAACAAGGTATGTAGTATGATCATTGATGGGGGAAGTTGTACTAATGTGGCTAGCACTACCCTAATAGAGAAACTGAACTTACCTACCTTGAAACACCCTAGACAGTATAAGTTGCAATGGTTGAATGATTGTAGGGAGGTTCGGGTAAATAAGCAAGTGTTAGTTTCCTTTTCAATTGGGAAGTATAAGGATGAAACACTTTGTGATGTTGTTCCAATGAATGTGGGTCACATATTGTTGGGCAGGCCGTGGCAATTTAACAGGAAGGTTACTCATGACGGGATTAAGAATAGACATTCCTTTGTCAAAGACAATAAACCGTTACTCTTGTACCATTGACTCCAAGACAAGTGTACGAGGATCAAATGAAATTGAAAAGAGAAAGTGAGTTGAAAAAAAATTGTGAGACCGAGAGTTAAAAAAACGATGATGAAAAGAGAAAAGAGAGTGAAAGAAAAAGAGAGAAACAAATGAGTTTTTATTCTAAGGCAAGTGATGTCAAGAGTGTTTTTTGTACAAACTAACCTATGCTTGTACCCTTGTATAAAGATGATTGTTTTAATACTAACAAAATTAACAAATCTTTGTCTAGTGTTGTTTATTTGTTGTAGAAATATGACGATGTGTTTCCTGACGAGGTGCCTTGTGGATTGCCATCGATTAGAGGAATAAAGCATCAAATAGATTTTGTGCCAAACGTGACAATTCCTAACTGACTAGGTTATAAGAGTAATCCGGAAAAGACAAAAGGCACTTCAAAGGCAAGTTGAGGAGTTGCTAGCCAAAGGATATGTAAGAAAGAGCATGAGTCCTTGCGTGGTACCGGTACTACTTGTATCTAAGAAGGATGGAACTTGGCGTATGTGTGTTGATTGCTGAGCTATTAACAACATTACGGTAAAGTATTGACATCCCATTCCTAGGCTGGATGACATGTTAGATGAATTGCATGGGTTATGTATTTTCACAATAATTGATTTGAAAAGTGGGTATTGTCAAATTAGAATGAAAGAAGGTAATGAATAGAAATCTGCCTTTAAAACTAAACATGAATTGTATGAGTGGTTGGTTATGCCTTTTAGTCTAACTAATGCACCAAGTACATTCATGAGGTTAATGAACCATGCATTGCATGCATTTATAGGCAAATTTGTTGTGGTCTATTTTGATGATATTTTGGTGTATAGCAAGAGGTTAGATGAGTATATTGATCATTTGCATTGTGTGCTTGATGTTTTAAGAAAAGAAAAATTATATGCCAATGTAAAGAAATGTTCAATTTGCTTGGACAAAGTTGTGTTTCTTGGTTATGCTGTTAGTGCGAAAGGGATTGCAGTAGATGAGAAAAAGGTGAAGGCTATCAAAGAATGACCCACACCTAAGTTAATCACGGAGGTAAGAAGTTTTCATGGTTTGGCTAGTTTTTTTCAACGATTTGTTAAATATTTCAGTACACTAGCCGCACCATTCGCTGAAATTGTTAAAATTTCTGTGGATTTTAAATGGGGTAATATGCAAGACCGTGCCTTTAAAGAGATTAAATAAAGGTTATGTGGTGCTTCTTTATTAGCATTACCTAATTTTTCTAAAACTTTTGAGATTGAGTGTAATGCCTCAAAAATAGGTATCAGAGCTGTATTAATGCATGAGAAGCAACCAATAGCATACTTTAGAGAAAAGCTAAATAGAGTAGCCTTGAACTACCCGACATATGACAAAGAGCTTTATGCATTGGTGAGAGCATTAGAGACTTGGCAACATTACTTGTGGCCGAGAGAGTTTGTTATACACGCCGACCATGAGTCCTTGAAGCAATTGAAAGGACAAGTTAAGTTGAATAGAAGGTATGCCAAAGGGATGAAATTCATTGAAATCTTCTCGTATGTAATGAAACACAAATAAACTAAGAAAAATATTGTGGTTGATGTACTATCCAGAAGCTACGCCCTTGTCTCTACTTTAATTGCGAAGTTATTGGTATTTGAATATGTTAAGGAATTATATGCTAATGATGTTGACTTTGCTAGTGTGTATGGAGCATGTGAGAAGACAGCGTTTGGTAAGTTCTATAGAATGGATGAGTACTTGTTTAGAGAGAATAGACTTTGTGTGCTTAATTGTTCTATGCATGAGTTGCTTGTGCGTGAAGCACATAGAGGTGGTTTGATGGGTCATTTTGGCATAAGAAAGAGTTTAGACGTGTTACATGAACACATCTTTTGGCCAAAGATGAAACATGACATGGAGAAAGTTTGTATTAGATGTGTTACGTGTAGGTAAGCCAAATCTAGAGTCTTACCACATGGATTATACACTCCTTTGCCCATACCTAGTGCGCCTTGCGTAGATATTTCCATGGACTTTGTTTTAGGCTTGCCTAGGTCAAGGAAAGGTAAGGACTCAGTTTTTTGTAGTTGTTGATATGTTTTCTAAGATGACACATTTCATATCTTGTAATAAAACTGATAATACTTTGTTTTTTAGAGAGATAGTATGGCTACATGGTGTTCCTAGGAATATCGTGTTTGATCGTGATGTTAAGTTCCTTAGCTATTTTTGGAAAGTCTTGTGGGGAAAGTTGGGAACTAAATTATTATTTTCAATCATTTGTCATCCCCAAATAGATGGACAAACTGAGGTAGTGAATCTAACTTTATCTACTTTGTTGCGTACTATAATTCAAAAGAAATTGAAAAATTGAGAGGATTGTTTGTCATTCATTGAGTTTGCATATAATCGAAGTGTTCATCTACTATTGATTTTTTACCATTTGAGATTGTTTATGGGTTTAATCCACTAACTCCTTTAGATTTGCTACCTTTGCTAATTATGAAATGACTAGTTTGGATGGTCAAAAGAAGGTTGAGATGGTTAAAAAACTTCATGAAAATGTACGACAACACAGAGAAAATAAGAATGAGCAATATGCGATCAAAGCCAACAAGGGTCGTAGACGAGTCATCTTTGAACCAGGTGAATGGGTTTAGGTGCACATGAAAAAAAAAAGATTTCCAGCTCATAGGCGGTCCAAGCTACATCCAAGAAGGGATGGGTCCATTTCAAGTCCTTGAGAGGATCAATGATAATGCATACAACCTGGATCTTCCAAGTGCGTATAACGTTAGTGCAATATTTAATGTTTTTGATCTTTCTCTGTTTGATGTAGGTGACGATTCAAGGTTGAATTCTTTTGAAGAGAGGGGGGATGATGAGAACCAACATGCACCAACAAAGGATCCGCTGCATGTTCTAATTGGGTCTATTACGAAGGCAAGATCCAAGAAGATCAAAGAAGCATTTAATGGGCTAATTCAAGATATATGGGCTGAATCTAAAGTGGTAATTCCCAAGTTAGGCCCAAATGACAATCAATACCTAATCCATCTCATCAAGGTAAGTAAATGAGCTTAGTCATAAACTCAAATGGGCATAGACATGAGACCCACGAAATTCTAGTTATTTGTTTTAGTTTATGTCATTTTGTATGGCATGAATGCCAATTAGTATTTTTATTTTTCTAGTAGTAGTCTTGTAATAAGTGTGAAAGACATCTAGGACTTCTTGTTTTTGTAGCCTCCCTCTAGATGTGAAAGGCCATCCACTATCTATAGTAGGGTGTGCTAAAACTGAAGACTTCTTGTGTGAAAGGCCATTTACTATCTAAGGTAGGGTGTGCTTGACCACCCACTAGCCTAGGCTCTCCTTTATGTTGGTTGTCTATTTAAGAGAGTTGTATTCCATGAGAAAAATACATTACCTGAATAATATATCAGATTGAGAGAGCTTTCTCTTGAGTTCTTCATAAAACTTCTCCTTGAACTTATCAAGAATTTCTTGTGACGTTCAAACTCTATACCTTCGGTTCATGATTTCATTATAATCTTTGGGTCGAGGTTTGTTACTTTATACCTTCGGTTCGCGTTTCATTTATAAACGTTGGGTCAAAGTTTTCTATCAAAAAATCTGTATTTTTTGTATTCTTCCTTTTTTCATTTATAAATTTGGATTTTAGCTTGATTCTATCAAAAACACCATAAATTGGTTTCGGATCTCATTAATTCTTGGTGAGGTTTGCATTAGTACACATAGAGTGGATTGATTTATCACATCCGGTTGACAGACTTAGGCTGGGTGTTGAAAACATATGCTTAAAAACTGTCGACCGAACCTTAAAATAGTTGACCGTTTTGCCTAGAAACTTGATTATTTCTCACTTTTTCGTTCAAATTTTCAAACCATACTTCAGGATTTATTTATTCTAAATTAGTGTTAAAGGTGTTTAAATGTTTTCTTGATATATAAGAATATTTTTTGAAGAGTTTTAAGTGTTGGAATATCTATTTTAGTGGTTGTTAATGTAATATTCCAATCAGATTTCCCTAATTCTATGTTGACCCAACACATATTCTTGAGGAAATGGACTGACCATTAAGGATTGCTCTTTTTTTTATTCATTTCTTCATGAATCTAGGTTGTTTTGTGGCCAGATACATTAATAAAATTTAATTTCTCATAGTTAAAGTCACTCTAGCTGTTAAAGATTTAAATGATTAGATTTTTAGGCTTAAGCATTTAGATTTTTGACTTTATGAATTTTTGATTAAATATTCCTTAATAATCAAGAAAGTAATTAAGAAATATTGAGACCAAAACTCTTTGTACTATGTGACATAACGTTCTTAAGTACTTTGAAAAAAAGAATGTAAGATTTTGTGATAAATCACTGCCATCATACACATGAAAATTTCTAATTGATTCATTGTCGGATATCGAGCTTATTATAAATTACAATTTTGGATTCAAAGTTGTGATTCGTTAGTGTCATTCTTTGATTGAATTCTAGTGAGACTGTTCTTAATATTATTAAGATTATTTGGGTATTCATCGAGATATTTAAAATCAAAATTACTTTGTGATTAAATCTATAATAGTGTTTAAGTTTTGGTAATTATATTGATTATCACTCAAGTTATAATGAAGATAATAATTTGAGAGGCGTGGCTAGGGGCCGTGTGGCTTGGTTATAGGAGGTGGCAGTGGTTCTACGGCTAGCGGTTGCGAAGGTGTCAATGATACCGTGACAGGTGTTTGGCTCTGGATACCAAATTAAATCTATGGGAAAGTGTTTTCATATTTCGTAGAGGTAAATTCCCCAAATATAATCATAATCATATTTGTTAAATAAGGAAACATAATATTTCCCAATAATGTGGTGTAAAAGCAGAATAATATATTGATCAAGATGAACCAAAAATACGCTCTCTAAGAAAGAAAACTAATAATTCTTTGTTTAATGTGGTACACATATATGCCAAAGTTAATCAACTCAAAGAAATCATTCCACTTGTAAACTAAGGAAAAGGTGGACCAAAAGCCAATAACTATAGTTATTAGTTGCCGTTTTTTGAGAGCGGGTCGTTAGTTGGCTAAGGAAGAGATTACCGGAGTGATGAAGTGAATATCATCTTTGACAGAGGAAGGCGAATGATAGGCATTTTGCGTGTTCAGAAATGACCAAAGCATGACTCAAAAGGGCAGGGAAAGCCAAGACAAGTGAACAAATTGACTAAGCCAAGGGTGGTGTTCGAAACATATTTGAAACATAGTTTTTGACTTAATGAAATTGATTTATTGAAAATCAACGAGCTTAATTTTTGTGATATAATTATTATGTTGAATATATATGTGTGTGTGTGTGTGTGTGTGTGTGTATATATATATATATATTTGATTCAACACAGAAAATAATTTGTGTGGTAAAATTGATCTAGATTATATTATCGAGTAAAATATATTTGATGAATCATCTGAGTTGATCTGTAGAATACTTAGGATTTGTGTTGAAATCATTACATGCTTAATTTCGAGTATCACTACATATTGGATATAAACCCTAAAATTAATTATGTTTATATCATTTAGTGGCGTTTTCTATAAAATAACAAATTTAAGTATTATGTAAAAAGATGTGTTTTTATATTATAATATATTACATCATGTTGTAGAGTCTTGGATATTAAGATGAAAATGTCTTACCTTTTAATTGTTATTAAAAATAATGAGATCATAAGTGTTTTGATAAATTATATCCTAAATGTTTGTAGTCTGACTGAATTATTAAAACGGATCTTTAACAATTCAAACTAGGTGTAGGGTATTTTGTCCTTAAGAATGGAAAATCTTATAACCATTAGTGTGAGACATAGAACAACCCCAATGGTACTCTTATTAGAGTAGTAAGGGCCTTGAACATGATCATCCCAAATATTTCACATTGGAGTTTTGCTTAATGTTAAAATGGAATATCGGAATTACAATGGTGCTTGTGATCTTTAGACATGAGGTACTGGATAATCACATATTTTTCATTCCTATGCTTTTATAATTGTAAGTGTTGTATTCTAGTCACAAAACTTTAAACATATTAATTGAGTTTAGTGAAAACATATGTGTAAAGAAATAATTGGGATGAGATTTAATTGGTATCACAAGGGAATTATATTGTCAATCAATATACATATGATTGAACTAGGTATTTTTTTACTTTAACCCATACATGATTGGTTCTTTTGGGAACATATCATATAACGTTGGAATTACAACTAAGTGGATTCTCTTGGTAAAATTTCTATCAACTGAATACAACTGTGATATGTGAGTAGACGTGACTCATAATTAGTGAAAATGATGTGAAGAAATAATTTATTTGCTAGGCAAAAATTATAATTGTTTCGATTTTAATTAATTAATTATTTCTATAGTCCAACTCTTGATATAAACCTAGTGGGTCATAGATAAATGGGGAATTGAAGTTTGAGTAGTCCTTTAAAAAGAATAGATAGTAATGTCGGTCTATTTAGAAGTTTGAGGGTACTCAAAGTGCAATATAAGAAAGAAAGAAAAAATCTAGGGTTTTAAGGTGGACAGTCTATAAATAGGGAATACACCCCATTTTTTTATTGTTATTTCAGTTTTGATTCTTACTACCATCTGCTATCAAATATGAGTTATCTTAGATCTACAAATTTAAAATTGATTTTTGGATAATCTATAGACGCTACTCATATGGAGTTTTCTCGTGTGGATACTATTAGACGCGAGACACCTATAGTTATTTCTAGGAGAATTGAATCAGAGTTCGTTACTGGATTTGTTTGTGCCACTCTCTAAAGAGATGATTTAAATCATGCTATGAGATCTATCAGCTAAGAGGCTAAAGTACCCAAAAATGTATTGAATCTTTTTATTTCGCTACCTAAATTTAATTATTTTAATAATCGTTTCCTTCATTGCACTCTTGCATGACACGATAAATCTATATTAAAGATTAAAATCTTCCACACTTAACTTAGACAAGTAAAATCGTATATTACCTTTGTAAGTGTTAGAAATTTCCTCTGACCAAAATAAAATCATGAGAAAAATAATTGTAGGTTGAACTAATGCATTAATTCATTCAATTATTTAATTTTGAGTGAAAGAAAAGTTCACTCTTGGGTGAAAAGGGTTTGATTCTTACCTGGGAAGAGGATATGAATTAATGGAATTTGTGAAGAATATTATTTATATGTAAACGTAGCGAAATATGAAAATTTTATTAAATTTCTTTCACAAATAATTCCCTCAGCCCAAATTTGTCTTATGATAATATGAAATAACAAATAAAAGATAAAGAATAAATTGTATTTAAACTTTATACCTCTTCTGATGCTCCAACCTCATAGCTAGTAGTTCCCGAGGTATGATTGAGGGGGCTTTTCTTCCAAGAGCGGTAAGATCAGATCTCTACAAAGTAGCCATCTCTAAATAGCGACAAAAGTGTCCAGTCTCTAACAATATCCACACGAAGAACTCTTTCTGAACGGTTCATACTGATTATTTAAGAAATATATTCTAAATTAGTATATCTGGGGTAAAACCGATTTGATTCTAGGTAGTAGTAAGAATTAAATTGATAGAGCAATCAAATGAAAAGGAAGACCATCCAAGATAATCTTGGAGTGACTGAAATTCACCATGGTGGGTGGCCATTAGATGGCTTTACTCCTACAAATGTTGTCCATGATTTAAAATCACGGACCACTTCTTTTTCTTATTTGCACTTTGATTCCCAAAAATTTAGACAGTTCAACATTATTACCCATTTTTTTTAATGATTATTCAAACTTCATTCTCCACTGTGTGTGACCCATTAGGTTCGTATCGAAAGTTTGATGGTTAGAAACAATTACTTAAATATTTATTTTACTAATTAATTAATTAGAACTAGAATAATTCCAACTTTGCCTTTGTAAAGACCACTTCTCTACAACATCTCTACCAACTATGAATCACATCTACCTACATATGATAAGAATTTAATCAGAAAACCTACCCAGATGTAATTACTGTGTAATTCGTCTTTTTATCACCATGTTCTGAAAGAACCGACAGTATAAGATAAAGTCAAAACACCCTATCCGATCAGATATTCCAAATACAAGATTTACTTCATGATACCAATTAGAATCTCATTCTAACCATCATAATATTTTGGTCAAAGACTTTTAAGTAAATTAGGGTCGATCACAAAAAATAATTCTCTTTTTGTTAAAGGATGATAGATTATTTCTTGCATACTCCAATAATCATATGTATATTTATGAGAATCAATGAGCACCATTAGAGGATTCGTTACATATTCCAGTTGGGCCTGTTATTAAGACAAGATCAAAGAAAAATCAATGCAGCATTTAATGGACTAATGCAAGAGACTCTGCCCATATCTACAATAGTTAAGCCTAAATTAAGCCTATCGAACAATCAAAACCTAATTCATCTCATCAAGGAAAGTGAAGAGATTTAAACATGAACTTAAATGGGTCAAGGCATGAGGACCATGAAATTTAACATATTTATTTTATTTATTAGTCTTTTAATTTTAATTTGGGATATTTATTTGATAATTTGTAAGGTATGATTGCCAAATTAGCCTTTTCCTTTTTAGATTAGGAATTAGTCTTTTCTTTTTCAGATTAGGAGTAGGGTTTCCTTATTTCTCAAGGATTTTTTGTTCCTCTAGGGTTTCCTTTTATTTGAAGTGTGGTGTGCACTGTTCATGTACTGTTCATCACCATTGTTCACGAACACTATTCACTAGCTAGGGTTTTTTTTTTTTTTTTTTTTTTTTTTTTTTTTCTTTTATCTATTTAAGAGACTTGTATCCCATGGGAAAAATATACATTACTTTTGATTAATAATATTGTGAGAGATTTTCTCTTAAGTTCTTCAGAGAATTGTTTCTGAACTTATCAAGAATTTCTTGTGGTATTCAAACCCTATATCTTTGGTTCGTGATTCATTATAATCATTGGGTTAAGATCATTCCTTATACCATTAGTTTTGCGTTTCATTCATAAACGTTGGGTCAAGGTAATCTATTTTTCAATTTTTGTATTTTTAGTTCGCTGATTTAGTTTTTGATCTTCGCAAAGAAACCCTAAGTTGGTTTCGGGTGTCACTAATACTTAGTGAGGTTCGCATCATTTGGTAATCAGAGTAAGGTTAAAATTAGGTTTCATCTATTCTTTTCTTTTTTCATTTATCGTCATCTATTTATTCCTATTTTAACTTTTCTTGGCCGAAATATATAATCAAATCTGGTCAATTTTTTGTTTCTTTCTCCTTGGTACTATTCATATTCATCTAGATTTAAAGTTGCTGCAATTAAAAAAAAAAAAAAAAACAGAAACAGAAAAAAAATAGAAAAAAAAAAGAAACTGAATAAAAAAAAAAATCTAGCAACTCCAAAATTCAAAGTTTATTTCATCTTGTTTTGTTCCACAAACTTATCCTTTGTGCTATTCTTATTTACTTTTATTTTGTCCTAAATCTCATTCTTAGTGAAATCGATTTGTTGAGTTTGAATTGTCATGAGAAATTTCTGATTGAGTTTGGTTAAGTTCAATAAAGAACTAAAAGAGTGAACTAAAGAGTGGAAAAAGGCAAGAGAGTGTGAGCTCATAAGAGGGTAAAAGTCGAATTTCAATGAAACACGAGCGCGAGTGCCATCAAACTTGAGAAAAACACGTGAGGGAGTGTTTGTGAGGTTTCCTAACTTTATTTTACAGATTATTAAACATGTCTCAAGAAACAAACAAAGGCTCATCTAATGAAGCACCGGAAAAGATGGACGTCGTGGATGTCAAAGTTTTCTACAAAGCCTTAGAGAGAAAGTTTGAACAATTGAACTCGAGATTTGATGAAGTGCATGAATGACTAGACAAAGTTGAGTCTAGTTCACGACAACCACCTAAAGCTCCTAATGTACAATGACGAGAGAGGAATCTGCCTCGGTATGAATATGAAGATGATAATGGGGATGACCTAGATGAAGATGATCGCATCTCTAATGCGAGCTTGGGCAGATTCGGGCGTGGATAGAGGAATAAAGGTGATAGGTATGGGGAGTGGATCGATAATAACTTTGGAAGCATCAAGATGAACATTTCATCGTTCCAAGGAAAGAACAACCCTGAAGCGTACTTAGAGTGAGAGAAGAAGATGGAATTGAACTTTGAGTGCCACAACTACTCTGAGTATAAAAAGGTAAAACTCGTTGTAATTGCATTTGTTGAGTATGCTATAATATGGTGGGATCAATTTGTGATGAACAAAAGGCGAAACCATGAGAGGCCTATTGAGACGTGGGCTGAAATGAAAGCCATAATGAAGAGGAGGTTTGTCCCTAGTCACTACCATAGGGATTTGTACCAGAAGTTACAAAGTCTTACTCAAGGATATCGAAGCATAGATGATTACTACAAGGAGATGGAGATCGCAATAATCCTGGCTAATGTCGAGAAAGATAGGGAAGCTACCATGACAAGGTTCTTAAATGGGCTGATTTGGGAGATTGCCAACGTGGTGGAGTTACAACATTATGTGGAGTTGGAGGACATGGTGCACACAACAATAAAGGTGGAATGACAACTTAAAAGGAAGGGAACTCGGTCATTTCAAAACTCGGGCTCCTCCACTTCGTGGAGGCCTAACAAGAGGAGAGATAAAGGGGTTGTTTTTGCGTCCCAAACCGAACCGCCGAACATGAGAGATGATATGCCCAATACCAACAAAGGTAAAACCAAAACCCAAACTCATAATCGTGATATTGAATGTTTTCGCTGTTTGGGAGTAGGTCACATAGCTTCACAATGCCCAAATAAGAAGACCGTGATCGTATATGTTGATGGAGAAGTGGAAATCGAAAGTGAGAGTAATGATGATCAAATGCCACAACTTAAGGATGATTGTGATGATGAAGTGGAGTACCTGGTAGAGGGAGAGATACTTGTGGCTTGGCATGCTCTAAGTGCTCAAGTTGCGAAAGATGACATGGAACAATAAAATGAGAATGAGAATCAAATGAAATTGAAAAGAGAGAATGAGTTAAAAAAAACTTGTGAGATGAGTTCAAAAAAAAAATGAGAAAGAGGAGTGTGAAAAGAGAAAAGAATGTGAAAAAAATGAGAGAAAAACGGAAAAACAAATGAGTTTTTATGCTAAGGCGAGTGATGTCAAGAGGTGTTTTTTATACAAATCAGCCTATATTTGTACTATTGTACAAAAAGGCTTGTTTTACTACTAATGAAATTGACAAATCTTTGCTTAGTGTAGTTGTTTATTTGTTGCAGGAATATAAGGACATGCTTCATAATGATGTGCGTAGCCGATGTCTTCGTAATAGAGGGATCGGGCATCAAATCGATTTTGTGGCCGGCGCAATGATTCCTAACCAACCAGCCTTTGGGTATAATTTGGAGAAGACAAAGGAACTTTATAAGTAAGTAGAGGAGTTGATGGCCAAAGGACACATATGAGAAAACACGAGTCCGTGTGCGGTACGAGTGCTACTTGTGCCTAAGAAGGATGGGACTTGGCGAATGTTTAATGATTGTCGAACTATTAACAACACTATGGTGAAGATTCAAGGACGAATCCTTTTGAAAAGAGGGGGAATGATGAGAATCAATTAACACCATCAGAGGATCCGTTACATGTTCCAGTTGGGCCTATTATTAAGGCATGATCAAAGAAAAATCAATGCAGCACTTAATGGACTAATTCAAGAGACTTGGCCCATATCTACAATAGTTAAGCCCAAATTAGGCCTATCGGACAATCAAAATCTAATTCATCTCATCAAGGCAAGTGAAGGGGCTTAAACATAAACTTAAATGGGCCAAGGCATGAGGACCACGAAAGTCAACATATTTATTTTATTTATTTGTCTTTTAATTTTAATTTAGGATATTTATTTGATAATTTGTAAGGCATGATTGTCAAATTAGCCTTTTCCTTTTTAGATTAGGAATTAGTTTTTTTCTTTTTAGATTAGGAGTAGGGTTTTCTTGTTTCTCAAGAATTCCTTGTTCGTCTAGGGTTTCCTTTTATTTCAAGTGTGGCCGCCACTGTTCACGAGCACTATTCACTAGCTAGGGTTTTTTTTCTTTTATTTATTTAAGAGACTTGTATCCCACGGAAAAAAAAACATACATTACTTTTGATTAATAATATTGTGAGAGATTTTCTCTTAAATTCTTCAGAGAACTTTTTCTGAACTTATTAAGAATTTCTTGTGGCGTTCTAACCTTATATCGTTGGTTCGTGATTCATTATAATCATTGGGTCAAGATCATTCCTTATACCATTGGTTCGCGTTTCGTTCATAAACGTTGGGTCAAGATAATCTATTTTTCAATTTCGGTATTTTTAGTTCGCTCAAAAATCTGATTTAGTTTTCGATATTCGCGAAGAAACCCTAAGTTGGTTTCGGGTCTCACTAATACTTAGTGATGTTTACATCATATATCCCACTATACCCAGTTAAACCTTTGAAATCTAATGGTTAGAGTATAACACTTAGTATTATTAAAGTATAGGAACGTATGCGCATGACAAATAGTACCTTAACTCAAACACGTATACGCGTTATTACAACTTAGATATTCTATTTTGACCTTAAGCAATTTTTCCCATATAGAATATTAGGTATATTTACTTCCAAGCACTTGCTAACACTTAACAAGTCCCCAGGTGATCAAGAATTAGTGAGACCCGAAATCAATTTAGGGTTTCTTCGCTAGGGTCGATCTAAATTCAGTTTTATAAACAAAAAAGGAAGAACATAGAAATACAAAATTTAGATAGTTTACATTGACCTAACGTTTATGAATGAAACGTGAACCAAAAGTATAAAGAGAATAGACCTCGACCCAATGATTATACGTGAATCATGAACTGAAGGTATAGAGTTTGAATGCCACAAGAATTTCTTGATAAGTTCAGAAAAAATTCATTGAAGAACTTAAGAGAAAACTCTCACAATTATATTCATAAAAAGTAAGCAAAATTCGCAGCCCACATTACCTCTTAAATAGGTAGCCACAAAGTAAAACCCTAGTGAAACAAGGAATCCTAGAGAAATAAGGAAACCCTCCTCCTAAGCCCATTCGCTTACTTCGATGAAATGGACTAGGCCTTGATCGACATTTGGGCCCATTATTCATTATTTTAGACTCAACCCAAATGATGAGAATATATCAGTTGCACCAAGAGATCCATTGCAAGTTCCAGTTGACCTAATAACAAGGGTAAAGACTAAAAGATTCAAAGAAGCACTTAATGGGCTAACTCAAGAGATTTAAGTCGAGTCTACAATGGTGAGGCCCAAATTAGGGCCAAAGGATGATCAAGGTGTAATCCATCTCGCAAAGCAAGCAAATGGGCTTAGGCGTGAACCAGAATGGGCCTAGGCATAAGGCACATGAAATTTTAGATTATTTATTTTATTAATTAATCTTTTAATTTTAATTTAGGTTATTTATTTGATGATTTGTAAGACATGATTGTCAATTTGTCTTTTTCTTTTTAGGCTAGGAGTATAATAAGGCAAGATAGGAAACTTCCTAATTTATTGTTTTTGTCTTGTAATGTGAGACATTAAAGTTTTTCTTATTTTTTATTGTGGCTGCACTGTTCACGAGGTACTATTTACTGGATTATTGTTCACGGCTGCACTATTCATTAGCCTAGGGTTTTATTTTATTATTGGCCACCCATTTAAGAGACTTGTATCCCATGGAAAAATACATTACTTTGATTAATACAATTATGAGAGTTTTCTCTCAAGTTTTTCAAAGAATTTTTTCTGAACTTATCAAGAATTTCTTGTGGCGTTCAAACTCTATATCTTTAGTTCGTGATTCCTTTTAATCATTGAGTTAAGATCTTTACTTATACCATTGGTTCGCGTTTTGTTCATAAATATTGGGTCAAGGTAATCTATTCTAAATTTTGTATTTTTGTGTTCTTGTCTTTTTGTTTATAAATCTGAATTTAGTTTGATTCTCATAAAGAAATCCTAAGTCGATTTCGGGTCTCACTAATTCTTGTTGAGGTTCATATCATTTGGTAATCAGAGCAAAGTTCTAAATCAGGTTTCATCTATCTTTTTCTTTTTTCATTCATTGATATCTATTTATTCCTATTTTGTTTTCTTGATCGAAGTATATTATCGGATTTACTGCATGTTTTTTTTTAATTCTAATAATATCTGGTTCGATTTCATCTAAATTAATGTGCTTCAAATCTCAATTTAAAGTTGCTTCTTTGCAAACAAAAGAAAAACAAAACAAAAAAAGAAAGAATAAAAACTAAAAAAAAAAAAAAAAAAGATCCATAACCTATATTGAGATTTAAATTCTTTTTCTTATATTCCATAAGCTTATCTTTTGTGTTATTCTTGTTCACTTTGCTTTTGTCCTAAATCTCTTTCTGGGCAAATCGATTTGTTGAGTTTGGATTGTCATGAGAAATTACTCATTGAGGTTGGTTAAGTTTGGTAAAGAACCAAAAGAGTAAACTAAATAGTGAAAAAATGCTAGAGAGTGTGAGACTAATATTGAGAAGAAAAAAGTCAATTAAGAGCGATACAGGAGTGGCGTGACATAATTTCAATGCAAAAACGTGAGAGAGTGTTTGTGAGGTATGCTAACTTTGTTTTGCAAGTTATTAAACATGTCTCAAGAAACAAACAAAAGCTCATTCGATGAAACCTCGAAAAAGATGGACGTCATAGACGTCAAACCTTTCTACAAGGTTTTGGAACAAAAGTTTAAATGGTTGAATTTGTTGTTTGATGAAGTACATAAGTGACTAGACAGTGTTGAGTCTAGTTCACAAAAGGGGCAAACACCTAAAGCTCCTAATGTGCAACGACGAGAGAGGAATCCGCCTCGGTATGAATATAAAGATGATAATGGGTATGACCTAGATGAAGAGGATCATGTCTGTAATGCGAGCTTGGGTATATTTGAGCGTGGATATGGGAATAGAGAAGATAGATATGGAGAGGGGATTGATAATATCTTGGCAAGCATCGAGAAGAAGATATCGTTATCCAAGAAAAAACTGACCCTGAAGTATACTTGGAGTGGGAAAATAAGGTAAAGTTGATCTTTGAGTGCCTGATGAGAACCAACAAGCACCATTAAAGGACCCGTTGCATGTTCCGGTTAGGCCTATTACTAGGGAAAGATTCAAGAAGATCGAAGAAGCTCTTAATGGGCTAATTCAAGAGATTTGGGGGAAGTTGCACTAATGTGGCTAACACAACTTTAGCAGAGAAACTGAATTTACCTACCTTGAAACACCCTAGATCGTATAAATTGTAGTGGTTGAATGATTGTGGGGAGGTTCGGGTAAATAAGCAAGTGTCGGTTTCCTTTTCAGTTGGAAAGTACAAGGATGAAGTACTTTGTGATGTTGTTCCAATGCATGCGGGGCATATACTATTGGGCAGGCCGTGGCAATTGGATAGGAAGGTTACTCATGACGGGTTAAAAAATAGGCACTCATTTGTCAAAAACAATAAAACCATTACTCTTGTGCCATTAACTCCAAGACAAGTAAGTGTATGAGGATCAAATGAAAATGAAATGAGATAATGAGTTGAAAAAAACTTGTGAGACCGAGAGTTCAAAAAAAGATAAGAAAAGAGAAAGAGAGAAAGGAGAAAAGAGATAGTGAAAAAAATGAGAGAAAAATAGAAAAATAAGTGTGCTTTTATGTTAAGGCGAGTGATATGAGTGATTTTTATACAAACCAGTTTATATTTGTACTATTGCACAAAGATGCATGTTTTAGTACTAACGAACTTGATGAATCTTTGCCTAGTGTCATTATTTCATTGTTGCAGGAATTTGAGGACGTGTTCCCTGACAACATGCCTAGTGGATTGCCACTTATTTAGGGCATAGAACATCAAATTGACTTTGTGCTGGGTGCTAGAATTCCAAACTGACCAGCCTATAGGAGTAATCTAAAGGAGACGAAGGAACTTCAAAAGTAATTGGAGGAGTTGCTGGCCGAAGGACACGTAAGAGAGATCATGAGTCCGTGCGTGGTACCAGTACTACTTGTGTCTAAGAATGATGGAACTTGACATATGTGTATTGATTGCCAAACTATTAAGAACATTACGGTAAAGTATCGACACCCCATTCCTAGGCTAAATGACATGTTAGATGAGTTGCATGGGTCATGTATTTTCACAAAAATTGATTTAAAAAGTGGGTATCATCAAATTAGGATAAAAGAGGATGATGAGTGGAAAATTGCTTTTAAAACTAAATATGGATTGTATGAGTGGTTGGTAATGCCTTTTGGGCGAACTAATGCACCAAGTACATTTATGAGGTTAATGAATCATGAATTGCATGCGTTTATGGGCAAGTTATGCCTTTAGACGTGTTACATAAACATTTCTTTTGGCGAAAGATGAAACGTGATGTGAAGAGAGTTTGTGTCAGATGTGTTACTTGTAGGCAAGCCAAATCTAGAGTCTTACCACATGAATTATACATTCTTTTGCCTGTACCTAGTGTGCCTTGGGTGTATATTTCCATAGACTTTGTTTTAGGCTTGCCTAGGTCAAGGAAAGATAGGGATTCAATTTTTGTGGTTATTGATAGGTTTTCTAAGATGACACCTTTCATATCTTGTAATAAAACTGATGATGCGACCCACGTCGCTAATTTGTTCTTTAGAGAGATAATACGTCTCCATGGTGTTCCTAGGAGTAATGTCTGATCGTGATGTTAAGTTCCTTAACTATTTTTGGAAAGTTGTACGACGAGGATTTAATCGCTCACGTATTGACTTCACTCGCAAGCGCACAATGTCAAGTTTCAGTATAATGATCGTGAGATCGGAAATCGTTCCACTGGGGACGTGTAACTTAATTGAATACCGTGATTTTCATAATCTTATATTATCTCGACTTTTCAAGAATTGTTTGTATTTTAATTACAACTAAGATAAATGACAACTAGTAGGTTAGTTCTAACTATATTAATTACCTAGGTATTGATTTCTTTCACGTAATACATATTTGACTTCGTTTAGTTAGCTATAACGGTGTTTATCTATTCCGACAATCTCTGTATCTACAACTCCTTCGCTACCTCTCCCGAGTGTAAGACGGGGGATTACACGACTTCGTGTCAACGAAGAAGTCCCCCTCAACGCCTTAACGACCCTAGGTCGCGTGAGTCTTGAGCAAACGTCATGGATTGCACGCGTTCTAATGCCCTCTCAGGTCATTCAAACGTCACGTTGCGTTTACCCTAGTTCAAATCCAGGGTTACCTCTCCCGAGTGTCAAACCCCATATTCTCGGTTTATCATAACAAGAATAATATCAAGAATAACGATAAACACAATCATATTTAGACAAACATCTATTAAAGTAATGTATATTAAATCAAACTAGCATTACATGACTTACACCACCACCTAAGTAATATTCATCTAATACTACATGATTCTAGCCATACAACATACAAAATAAGAGTGATTCAACATCATTATATATGGAAAAGTAATTACAAAGATAAAAACAAAAGAAGAATTATCAAATTTGAAAGTAAAACGGTCTACTATCGCTAAGTATTGCTCCGCAAATGCTTCATCCTTGTCCAAATGATGAACCTCATCCTTGATCTTTGAAGAATGGCTAAAGAACACTATATTAGGGTTAGGAACCTTCAACACCCTTTTTCAAATGTGGGAGAGTGGTATTTATAGGCCTAAGGTTTCAAAAATATTTAAAAATATATTTTCTTCAGTGCAGAACTGACCGCCGCGACGGTGGGAATCACCGCCGCGGCGGGGAGTAAGTCGGTTTAACTTTTGCCGCGACGGTGGAACAGTTCCAAAACTCTCTAATCGTTTACCGCTGCCACGGTGGGGCTTTGCTCAATTTTTAGCACTCTCTGGATTCTCACCACCGTTGTGGTGACTTCTTCGCCACGACGGTAGCTCTTGTGATCTTGAAACTGTATTTCTTCCTCATTTCTTTACCATTTTTCCACCGTTTTCGCTTGTTTGCGTCCCTATACCTGAATTATATAAAAACTAACAAAAACACAATTAAATATAACTAATTCACTCAAAAACTACCAAATCCAGCTAAGAAGTAGATAGGTGTTTTCTACCTATCAAATACTCCCAAACTTAGAACTTTGCTAGTCCTCGAGTAGAACACTAACACTAAACTAAACAAACTAACTAAAAATGAAAAACTTGAAACACAAAAGAAGTAAATGCATGTAAGTATAAAGTTCAATCGAAAGGACCATTCCAGATCCATTGAATGTGTGTGTGTAAGAACTCAAATGCATAATTACGCACATACCAGATTGGATTATTCTATTGTTAAGTTCATAACGTATACCGTATAAGGATTCAGGAAAACCATACGCTTGATTGGGGTCTACTATCCTCTAATGTAGGCTCGGATATTCACAAAGATCAATAGGGCTTGGTTTGGCTTTGGAGAACGACCACGGGTATCATTGGAATTAAAAATAGATAATCGGTTTAATTGATCGATACCTGAGGTAAAATCGCTTGTCGTTATCATCTCTTATAACCCCACACTTTTAGAGTACAATTCTGAATAAGAACTGAAGATCGTGTGTATTCACTTGTAAAAAAAAATGATGAAAACACTATTCACATTGTTTTTTTTTTAAACACATTCTTAAATTAATTCGAGTAATAACTGTTTTAGGAGTGTGCAAAAAGAAGTTAGAGAAACACACCCACAAACTTATTTGAATTTATAAAATTTTAGGAATATGCAAAAAGAAATGGTAGAAACACACCCCCAAACTTATTTTAGGAGTGTGTGAAAAGAAATACTAAAGTGACAAGTGAATATACTAATACTGCGTCAATAAAAATTCAACCAAAACCCCACCGCTCACTTGATTTTACTCAATTTGAAAATTAGGCTTAGCGACATTGGTTTAGGAAAAAGTTAAATAAAAAGAGTATTTGAACGTTTTCAGAATTGATTACGTTATCGACTTCGACAGGGGAAACAATGGATGAAATTTTTCAGGTTAGCTACAATGGTTCAAGCGAAAAAAATGACGGCCTAAATCACGTCTCTAGAATTACCTTACCTAGGATTTCGCCTAAAGTTTCCCCCAAATCAAGTTCTAGATTCCTTATTTTTGTCATGAACTTCATATTGAATAATCGGCGTCTAATTGCTCAGATTATTATACATTGAGTCCGAATGTCATGCGTTTTTAGGATCGAAATAAGTTTTACCTAATCAACATGTTAAGCACACAAAACACATATGCAAGGCATCACCCCCGACCTCAATATGCAATTAGGGGATAATTCTCATCATCGAGACTTGGCCCAAATGAACTCAACAACTAAACATGCAAATACAACTTCATACATACACATTTTAAACTAAATCTAATACTAACATACATACTAATCTAAAAACTACACATGCAAAAACAAGGATTAAACTAAATTGGAAATTAAAAACTAAAACATTAATTAAAACAATAAAATACATATATAAACATAATTTTGTACATCAATTTTTTTTTGCATTTTGTTCCAAAAATAATGGTTCATCCTTCTTCTACAAAAACACAAAAATGGACGAACACCCCCAAACTTAAACATGGCAGTGTCCATATTGTCTAGCAGTGAACCCAATAACTGAATATAGCATGTAAAAATAGAAAATTGGGTTCGGACACATACCGAGGAGATAAGACAGATGAGTCTTACCTCCTACTGTTCACCTGGGAAGGATCATCACCACCACTTTCTTGCTGGAAAGGAAACTATGGTGGTTGCAAAAGATGCGGCGGCACCTGCGATATAGTCAGAAACGTGTGCATTTCGATGCCAAAGCCCTCGCAAATAAGCCGATTTACTTGATCTTGATAGTGTCCAACATGATCCTGGTATGTCCATAGCTCATGTTGCCCTATCCGAAGATTCCGGAGCTCTTCATAAACACAATACCCGTCGAACTCGGCCCGCCCAGGTGCCTCGGGAGCTGGAGCCTCAGAAGGCCTTGCCTTGTCTCTAGCTTGGCTTCTTCTTCTTCCGCTTCTCCTGAAGTGTGGCCTTGAGCGCTCCCCTTCGACATCCTTGCAATAATGGCCGCATCGAGGGCATTGATAAGGTCCAATGGGCTATCCACCTGGATCACCACCTTCGAGCACCTGAACAACTCTGTGAGTAGGTTTGGAAATGGGAGGCCTCATTTGGTTGTGTACCTGGTATGCATAATTGAAGAATAAATGTGAAATCTGATGTCGATCAGTTTGCCCCTCAGGATAGAATGTAAAGCAATGGCCCGCTCCTTTGATACATCTAACAGGTGAGAGGTCGAGATCAGGTTGCCACAGATGAAGTGGTGCCATATCTTCGGCACCGGCTTTAGGAACCTGGAGGGGATTGTGGTCTGATCCGGCCCTGTGGTAGTCCATTCAACATTGCCCGTTGTCAGGGCCCGAATCACGTCCCTCATACTTGGTTTGTACCCTGAATATGGCTTTTCAAAAGGTAGCAGCGGTCCCAATCCCAATATTTCATTGAATTGTTCAGGAGTAATAAGAATAATTTTTCCTCGGACCCTCATTTGGTTCTGTTGAGCTTTAGTGAGGTTGGCGTAAAACTCCTGGACCACGAAGACCTCACCGATAGAAGGCGATTTGCAAAAGGACTCCCATCCTCGACTTTAAATGACATTACGGAATTCCTCCTGTAGACTTTCGATTGGCCCGAATCCCTTTTGCTTTATGCGTGGCCTTTTGAACTCATGCTTAATGATGTGTTCCTCGACTGCTTTTGAAATGAAACGGGTTGAATCGAAGTCAGGAATTGACCTTGATCCTTCACCGCGTGCCCTTTTCGTCGAAACCTTTTTTGGCATGGTTCCTAGCAATAACATTCACAAACGAGAACAACCCAATCATATACTCACAATGAAAACAAACCCTTCAATTAACACTATCAAGAACAAGGTCCAATTTCAACACACATACACCCATTGTAACGACTTCAACAAAATACTAACAATATAGCATGCATTTTTGTTTCACACCATTAAACAATCCAAATCAACTAAGTTTATCACCAAAAATCAAACCAAAATCCCTTAGAAAATGAAAATCGCCAAAAATGGGGGTTTAAGGGTTAAGGCACATTCCACAATCAATGATTCTTGAGATAATCTTGCAAATCACTCTAGGATTTCAAAAAATACATAAAATGCAGAAGCTTAACACTTGTTGAGAAATGGCAGCCCAAATGATAGACAATTGAAAAAATCACACCGTCGTCCCTCAAACCCTAAATTTTTCAAAAATGGGGAGAAATCGGATGTTTAGAGAAGGATTTGTGGTGGAAATCACAATTTTTGTAACTAGAAGGATGATAAAGAGGGTTTTAAACGGTTTGGAGGGGTTGGAATTAGAGAGATTTGAGTTTTAGAGAGAAAGGGATGAGTTTGTTCTTCGAAAGGGCTCTGTTTTTTTATTCGAACTGATGCGTCACCGCCGCAGCGGTGAGATTTCTCGCCGCGGCGGTGGCAACGCCATTTTTTAATTTAATCTATTGACGTTTCACTGCCGCGACGGGGATATTCTCTCCGCGACACTGAAGCATTTGTTGAAAAATGCCCATACTGATGTTTCACCGCCGCGGCGGTAGGATTCTCGTCGCGGCGGTGGGTTTTGTTGATTTTTCTTCATTTTTTCTCAACAAAACTCCTCACCACTCGTTTTCACTTCGCTATTTCAAAGATTTTAAGTACAAATCACAACCCTAAATATCAATACTCCTAAATTCACCACCAAACATGTTCCGAGACCATTCCGACCTCCAAAAAGTAATTAATTCAAAAGTTGGGAAAGCTTCATACCCTCGGAGACATATCAAAAAGATTTTCTTGATTTAACATCCCTAGCTGGACGTTGTGAATTCTAGCTTAGCCTTCAACGAGGGAGATGTTCTCCACAACTCGCTCTTCGTTTCTGAAGTAGTGCTTGATCTGCTCCCCGTTGACTCGGAAAGTTCGTCCATCTTCGTCTTCCAATTCGACAGAGCCGAAAGAAAATATATGCTTGATCCGAAACGCTCCAGACCACTGGGACTTCAACTTTTCGAGAAAGTGTCTCAGCCTTGAATTAAACAACAGAACTTGTTGGCCCGGACTGAACTCTCTCCTGACTATCATTCTATCATGCCACATTTTCGTTTTATCCTTGTATAGCTTGGCATTCTCATAATCCTCATGCCGGAATTCCTCCATTTCATTTAGTTGGAGAAGACGTTGCGCACTAGAAGACTTGAGGTCAAAGTTTAGTTTCTTTATTGCCCAGAATGCACGGTGTTCCAATTCAACGGGCAATGACACGCTTTCCCAAACACCAATTGATATGGTAACATGCCGATTGTGTGTCTTAAAAGTCGTGCGATACGCCCATAAAGCATCGTTAAGCTTCACCGCCCAATCCTTGCGATTTGTATGTACTGTTTTCTCCAGAATTAGCTTGATTTCTCTCTTTGAAACTTCAGCTTGACCATTTGTTTGCCTGTGATATGGTAGCGCCACGTTGTGCCTCACCCCATACGTTGTCAACAAAGTATTAAGCATTTTGTTACAGAAGTGGGTTCCCTCATCACTAATTAAGGCTCGAGGAGTCCCGAACCGTGTCATGATGTTTCGTTGAAGCAACTTTAAGATCACTTTGGCATCGTTGGTAGGTGTCTCCATAGCCTCGCCCCATTTAGATACATAATCCACCGCCAATAAAATATACTCTTAGCCAAACGACGGCGGAAATGGCCCCATGAAATCAATGCCCTATACATCAAACAACTCGATCTCAAGAATTGACGTAAATGGAAATTCATGCCTTCTAGAAATGTTACCCACCCTTTGGCAACGATCACAAGTTTTCACAAATGTATATCCATCTTTAAACAAGGAAGTCCAGTAAAAACTTGATTGAAGTACTTTTGCTGCTGTCCGAGTTGCGCCAAAGTGGCCGCCCCAAGGTGATGAATGACAATGATAGAGAATACTTGTCATTTCTTTTTCCGGAACACATCGTCGGATCACCTGATCAGCACACTTCTTAAAGAGCAACGGCTCATCCCACAAATAATACTTTGAATCAAACAGGAATTTCTTTCTCTGGGCTCTTGTCAAATCTGGTGGTAACACTTTACAGGCTAGAAAATTCGCAATGTCTGCAAACACAGAAGTGGATTGCTAATTGCGAATAACTACTCGTCAGGGAACACCTCCGTGATGTTGGACTCCTCACCGACGTCCTCTTGAATCAACCTTGACAAATGGTCTGCTAAAAGATTCTCACTCCCCTTTTTATCTTGGATCTCGGCATCGAACTCTTGCAATAAAAGAATCCGCCTAATCAAACGGGGCTTGGCGTCTTTCTTTGCGAACAAGTACCGGATAGCCGCGTAATCCGTGTAGATGATCACTTTTGATCCAATGATATACGACCGGAACTTGTCACAGGCAAAAACAACAACCAACATTTCCTTATCCGTTGTGGTGTAATTCTCCTGGGCATCATTCAATGTCTTACTCGCATAATAGATGGACCAGAAGATTTTCTCCTTCTGTTGGCCTAACACCGCGCTAACGGCATAGTCCCTCGCATTGCACATAATCTTAAATGGCACCTCCCAGTCTGGAAGGACCATTATAGGAGTCGTGATCAACTTCTCCTTTATCGCCTTGAAAGCTTCCATGCAAGCTTCATTGAATTCAAATGGAGTAGCCTTCTCAAGTAGGTGGCATAACGGCTTCACCGTCTTCGAGAAGTCCTTGATAAAGCGCCGGTAAAAGCCGGCATGCCCCAAGAAATTATGAACTCCTTTCACATTAATCGGTGGCGGAAGCTTCTTGATTGTTTCAATTTTTGCTCGATCTACCTCAAGCCCTTTGGAAGAGACTCGATGACCTAACACGATCCCCTCTTTGACCATAAAGTATAACTTCTCCCAATTGAGAACTAAATTCTTCTCCTCATATCGGTCAAGAACAAGCACCAAATTGTATAAGTAGTGATCAAAAAACGAACTGAAGACTAAAAAATCATCTATAAAGATTTCCATTTTCTCCTCCACCATATCCGAAAATATTGCCATCATACACCGTTGAAAAGTTGTCGGTGCCTTGCAAAGGCCAAACGGTATACGTCTATAAGCGAACGTCCCATACGGGCATGTGAAAGTAGTCTTTTCTTGGTCCTCCAATACAATGGCTATTTGATTATATCCTGAATAACCGTTAAGAAAGTAATAGTAATCATATCCAGCTAATCGATCAAGCATTTGGTCGATGAAAGAAAGAGGAAAATGATCTTTCCTCATCGCTTTGTTCAATCTTCTATAATCAATGCACACACGCCAACCCGTGATGGTTCGTGTAGGAATGAGATCATCCTTATCATTCTTCACCACTGTCGTACCTCCTTTCTTGGGCACCACTTGCACCGGGCTAACCCACTCGCTATCGGATATAGCATATATAATTCCCACATTCAAGAGCTTCAACACCTCCGCTCTCACAACTTCTTTCATAGCCGGATTTAGTCGTATTTGATGCTCAATGGATGGTTTGAACGAGTCTTCCATCAAGATCTTATGCATGCAAATAGTAGGGCTAATTTATTTGATATTCGAGATAGACCAAGTGAAAGCGGATCGATGCCTCTTCAAAATTCTCAGTAACTTACACTCCTCTTCTTCCGTCAAAGATGACGATATTATAACCGGATTGGTTGAATTTTCCCCCAAAAAGATATACCAAAGATGCTCTGGTAATTGTTTGAGTATTAATCCATTGTGAGGTGGATTTGATTCCTTGAGAGAGTTTACAACTTCTTCAATTACCGCCACATGAATAGGATCCTCTACGTCTTTAGATTGAGCATCCAAAGTCAGCACATAGTCTGCAACTTCAAGTTTCATGGTTGAGCCCTCTTCTCCAAGATGCTCTAATGAATCCGTCTCCACATTTGCAAGAAAGAATTCCCTCACGCAAGAGTCCACAACGTCAACTCGATTGTATTTGGGAAGTTCATCCGGAAAGTTCATTGTTTTGAAAATATTGAACTTTATCTCTTCATTCACCCTTAACATAAGATTTCCATTGTGCACGTCTATTAAGGCCTTTCCCATTACAAGAAAAGGTCTTCCAAGGATGATCGGGATCTTCCTATCCTCCTCTATTTCTAACACAACAAAATCCACTGGAAAGATGAATTTGTCCACCTTTACCAACACGTCCTCAATGATTCCTTTCGAATAGTTTAATGAACGGTCCGCCATTTGGAGGGAAATCGTGGTCGGCTTTGCACTCCCAAGTCCCAACTTCCGATAAATGGAAGAAGGCATCAAATTAATACTCGTCCCAAGATCACAAAGAGCCTTGTCGAAATGAGATTTTTTGATAGTACACAGAATTGTGAAACTACCCGAATCCTTCAAATTTGTAGGCAACTTCCTCTGTAGTAATGCACTACATTCCTCTGTCATCTTTAATGTTTCGTACTCCTCCAACTTCTTTTTCTTTGTCATGATATCTTTCAAGAACTTGTCGTAGTTGGGCATTTGCTCCAATGCATCCGCAAAAGGAATATTGATGTGAATTTTCTTGAAGATTTCAAGAATTTTTCAAATTGTGAATCCAACTTCTTCTTTTGGAATCTTTAGGGATATGGCAACAGTGTAGCTAGAATTGGCGGATTATCCGAAAATGTCACTCGTCTCGGCATCACCCTTTCATCTCTTCTTCTCTCCTCGACTTTCTCTTCTTTTTTCTCTTTATTTTTGTCCCCCATCTTGTCTTCATTCAGCTTCTTCTTTCTCTCATGGACTTTCTCTTCAACTTCCTCCTCCATAATTGTTCTTGGTTCATCATGTTGAAACTCATGACTTACCCCCGGCTCATCTTCTGTCGACTTGCTTGGCTCCACTTCTTTCCCGCTTCTCAACTTTATTGCCTTGCATTTTCTCGGGTTGGTTTCTGTGTCGCTTGGAAACTTCCCCTTAGTTTGCTCTTGGATGGTTCTAGCAAGTTGCGCGATTTGAGTTTTTAATGATTTCACCGTGGCATTGATGTTTGTATAAGTTGTCTCAATCGAGTTAAGCCGTGTTTCATGCTTGTTCAAACGGTTGTGCGTCTCACGCATAATAGTCTGAGTCTCCTTCGTGAAATAACCCAACACTTCAACCAAGTTTGATTTTGGATTATGCATCGGGGGTTGTTGCATTTGATGATTTTGATGCATTGGAAATCCTTGAGCTTGAGTTCCATATCCGGTCGGTGGCCTCAACATGTTCTGATTGTTCGCATATGAAAAGTTTTCATGATTGCAAAGACCCAGATTGTAGTGAGTTGGAATGTTTGTGGCGGGCCTGAAATTATAGGCTTGATTGTTTTCGAAATGGCATTCTTCAAAATCACTATCCAAACCGGGTTGAGAACCGCTTGCAAAATTCTCGTCTCCACGACTTGACGACCTTATCTCAACTTTTCAAGAATTATTTGTATTTTAATTACAACTAAGATAAATGACAACTATTAGGTTAGTTCTAACTATATTAATTACCTAGGTATTGATTTCTTTCACGTAATACATATTTGACTTCGTTTAGTTAGCTATAATGGTGTTTATCTATTCTGACAATCTCTGTATCTACAACTCCTCCACTACCTCTCCCGAGTGTAAGATAGGGGATTACATGACTTCGTGTCAATGAAGAAGTCCCCGTCAACGCCTTAACAACCCTAGGTCGCATGAGTCTTGAGCCAACGTCACGGATTGCACACATTCTAACACCCTCCCAGGTCGTTAAAACGTCACGTTACGTTTACCCTAGTCCGAATCTGGGGTTACCTTTCCCGAGTGTCAAACCCCGTATTCTAGGTTTATCATAACAAGCATAATATCAAGAATAACGGTAAATACAATCCGATTTTGACAAACATCCATTAAAGTAATGTATATTCAATCAAACTAGCATTACATGACTTATAATAACACCTAAGTAATATTTATCTAATACTACATGATCCTAGTCATACAACATACAAAACAAGAGTGATTCAACATCATTAGATATGGAAAACTAATTACAAAGATAAAAACAAGAGAAAAATAATCAAATTTGAAAATGAAACGGTCCAATATCGCTAAGTATCGCTGCGCAAATGCTTCGTCCTTGTCCAAATGATGAACGTCCTCCTTAATCTCTGAAGAATGGCTAAAGAACACTATATTAGGGTTAGGAACCTTCAACACCCTTTTTTAGACATGGGAGAGTAGTATTTATAGGCCTAAGGTTTCAAAAATATCTAAAAATATCTTTTCTTCAGTGCAAAGCTGACCTCTGCGGCGGTGGGAATCACCGCCGCGGCGGGGAGTAAGTCGGTTTAACTTTCGCCGCGGCGATGGAACAATTCCAAAACTCTTTGATCTTTCACCGCCGTGGTGGTAGACCTTGCGGTGCAGCGGCGGGGCTTTGCTAAATTTTTAGCACTCTCTGCATTCTCACCGCTGCGGCGGTGGCTCTTGTGATCTTGAAACTTTGTTTCTTCATCATTTCTTTACCATTTTTCCACCGTTTTTGCTCGTTTATCTCTTGTTTGCGTCCCTATACCTAAATTATATAAAAACTAATAAAAACACAATTAAATATAACTAATTCACTCGAAAACTACCAAATACGGCTAAGAAGTAGATAGGTATTTTCTACCTATCAAAAGTATTGGGGGGGAAAGATGGGAACTAAATTATCGTTCTCAACTACTTGTCACCCCCAAACGGGTGGACAAACCGAGGTAGGGAATTGAACTTTATCTACTTTGTTGTATACTATAATTCAAAAGAACTTAAAAAATTGGGAGGATTGTTTATCGTTCATTGAATTTGCTTATAATCGGAGTGTTCATTCTCCTACCAATTTTTCACCATTTGAGATTGTTTATGGTTTTAGTTTACTAACTCCTTTGGATTTGTTGCCTTTTCAAGTTAATGAGAGGGTTAGTTTGGATGGACAAAAGAAGGTTGAGATTTTAAGACCCCGATCTTTATTTTAAAAACACAATGTTGCACGTATAAGGAAATACGGGGGTAGCGGGTGCCATTTATAATTTAATTTAAATATCGAGGGGTTAATTAGTAATTTTTAAAATGCAAATTGTAAACTTTTGGACTTAAATGTCTTCAACTTTTTAATTAGGGGTGAAATTATAATTTAATATAAATCATAAATGAAAATGAAGAGTTAAGGAAAATAGGGGGAGAAATGTGTAATTAAAACAAAATATTTATATATATATATATACACGTATATCCATGCGTGCGTGTGTCGTGAGATCAGCCGAAGGATCGAGAATGAGAGTTGGTGGCTCAATTGTCATACACACACACACACACACACACACACACACATACACAGATATATATATATATATATATATATATATATATATATATATATATATATATATATACATACATAAATATCCACATACCTCAGAATAATTGGAGAAGGATCCAGATAAAACAGGGGAGAGAGAGGAGGCAGTTCCAGTGTGTATCTGTGTGTGATCAATTGTTGTTCGTTCGTCGGTGGAGTGTGGATGATCGTCACCGTCGCCGATAAGTGTGTGTATGATTCCTTTGTTTGTTTTGGTTGGGCATGTGTATGGTTTTCGTCGTTCCGTCACCGATGGTGGCGGTAGGGTGAATTTGGTGTGTCGATGGTGATTGTTTGAGTAGACGAGTGTTCCATGTGTGTGAGAGGTTTGTGTGGGTGTCGCCGGTGATCGTTTGGGTTTGCTCGTCGTTTCAGTTGTGATGGTGTAGGTCGGCCGCTTGTCGTCGGCCGGTCACTGAGTGGGGGTGTGTGTTTTGGTTGTGTGTGTGTTCTGATGTGTATGTATGTATATGGTGGCTTCCGTCGTTGGTCCAGCAGTGGGAGCAGCTTGTTGGTCGATGGTGGGTGTCAGTTGCTCGGCCGGCTGGAGAGTTAGAGAGAGAGAAAGTGGGTTCAGCTTATGTGTGTGTTTCGGCATGGATATGTGTGTGTGGGTATTCCGTTGCCATGTGTATGTGTGTTCAATTGGTTGTGGATGACCGATGGCGGTGGCAGGGAAGACAGTGGTTAGTCGGCGGCGAGTCCCAGAACAGATAGAGAAAAAGAAAAAGAGAACAAAACAGAAAAAGAAAAGGAAGAAGAAGAAGCAATGGGAAAAGGAAGAAAAAAGAAAAAAAAAAAAAAAAGGGAGGGGAATACACAAACCACCCCAAACAAAAACACAAATCCAATCTCGCGGTCAACGGAATAATTCGGGGAAGGTAGAATTCCACACTTCTTTAATATATGCCTTTAATTGTCTCAATGTGAAATACGTGTTATCATTATCTTTGAATTTAGCGTTAAGTGTTCGCATGAAAATGTCGAAATGGGGATAAGAAATAGTGAGATCGTTCGCATGAATAAATTTGATTTAGTAAACTGTAACGGAACAATATTAGTTAAATAGATATATTTTATAATAAAATACGGGGAATAGGAAATTGCGAAAATTAGGGTCTGCATTACATGGTTAGGTTATTTTACATAAAATACTAATTTAGGCCATGTCACTATTAGGCTCGCAGGCACCGGAGTACCGGTAGAGAATAGGCAGTCAAAGTCTTCCGAAAACGGATAATCAGGTGAGTGTACTGTCTTCTTGCAAAAATCTATTTTCATATATATATGATGAAATATATGTTACTTAAAATAAGACGATTTTATAAATGATATAGATCAAGCAGGTTTTTGGGTGAGTTGGGAAAAAATGGATTTTTGGTGAATTGTGTTGGTTTTTAAAAAGAATGATTAAAAATGATTTGTTGGATTTGGTGGTACCAAAGAGAGTGGAAAAAAAATGATTTTTACCGAAATCGGTGGTGTTTTTTTTAAAAGAGAGTAAAAAACGTGATTTTGAAAATTCTCCCCGAAAGGGATGTGGTTTATATTCTCCCCATGAGGGGTGTGGATTTTTGACGATGTGGTGTGAGATGTGTTTCTTCGCGTAAGGGATATGGATTTTTAACTATACTGATGATTTTGACGATGCCATAGTTGTTCTCCCTGAAAGGGGTGTGAATTATATTTTTCCCCGAAAGGGGTGTGGATTATATTTATCCCCGTAAGTGGTGTGGATTCTTCCCATGGGATGTGGATAGTTCTCCCCATAAGGGGTGTAGATTATATTTCTCCCCAAAAGGGGTGTGGATATTTCATAGGAAGGCATTCCTACGGATGTTACGGTACCATTGCATCTCCCGATCGTGAGGTTAAAACGATCACTATGGCTAGCCTGTAAGTGGTGTGGTGTTTTGAGATGTGGTGTTTTACTTATATTTGGTGATTTATTATATATGGTGATTGGTATTATTTTATACTGGATGGGTTTGAATGGAACTTATATATATTGATTTACTTTCACTACTTATATTATGGTGATTTTTATTAGATATGTGATGTTTGTATACTTATGCTTGATCCATTTAAATGTTATAGAATGTATTATAGATTAAAAATATTTTTATTAAGAAGGCAGTACACTCACAGGTATAACAGCTAGGAGTTGGTCCCCTACTGGCACTAGGTAGAGTCCGGCGGTGTTTATGGGAGAAACTGTCAGAGACAAATCTGTGAGAGGTTTTTTGGGTTTTGTAACTTGGACCTTATTGAATATTTTGTAGGGACAAGAGTGTCCCTGGGTAAGGAATTGTATATATTTAATGTTGGTTTTCGTGATATATTTATAAATACGTGTATGTTGTCATCTATAGTGATTGTGTCTCAGGTGAAGTCATGTCGACGTCACGCAGGCCCCACAGTGACGGGTGTCCGAGGTGGGGTGTGACAATTTTGGTATCAGAGCCTAGGTTATAGGTTTTGTAGACCTGCCAGGGGTTGTGCTAGTAGAAGACCATGAGATAGGAGGATGTGTCAGTCGTCTAATCAGTCAGTAGGGGACATGATATAGGGTGTCGATAGGTGAGTTTAGTACGTGAGTGTTGCATTAGTTAGTGCATTGGCATCGTACATGATTGATTGACTTGTTGGAAAGTTGTGATGTGACAAAATGGTGATATTGGTCGTCGGTGGATTCGAGCGATATTGTGTTGTTGGTAGTGGTAATGGGTGGATTGCGATTATGGGAGTACTAGTAGTTGGGAATGTGAAATTATAATTGAGAAACAACCATATGCGTATTATTTGATGTTGCGAATTATCCGTAGTACTCAATATGTTAGTGGTTAAAATATTTGATAGTATAGCAGAACACACTTCAGTTGGATTATGGAATTAAGAGGAGAGTTAGTAGGAGTCGGAATTATGGATGTGAAAATATATATATATATATATATATATATATATAGCTGAGCGATATTAGAAAAGATTTAATTTGGTAGTACATTTTAGGTTGACGGGAAGGTAGAGAAAAAGCTTGTGGAACTAAAAAAGAAAAAAAAATGTATGTAGGAAGTAGCCAAGAATTGTAGGTCTGGAATGATAGTAAGTGCGCATAAATATAGTCTGTTTGTATGAGTAATATAAAGTCGTCGATGGATTGTGTGAAAAAGAAGTTACTTTTCCAATTTGGGATGAATCAAAGTTTGTATTGGGAAAGATGTAATCATTACCCCAATTCATTTGATAGTTGGCTCAGGGTGTTAAAGGAAGAATATCATAATACTTTACACAGGTGCTGGGCACCAGTCAGAATAAGTTCAGGCGGTGGATATTGTAGTAGCTAGGGAAAGAAATTATCGGGGTGTCAGTAAGCATGATTAAAAATTGTAGTTGTTGAAAAAATAAGTTCCATAATTTTAATAAATTGAACGTTCGGCTTATTAAGTTGGCTACATATAATCGTGTTGATGAGATATGGGAAATTTGGGATTTTAATTATAACCCTGGGACTTTAAAGGTGGTCGATGTGGTATAGAAAAATGAGTGGATTACTTTTAAGTGGAAGATTGATTGCATCTAGTTGTACTTAATAATTTTCGTTGTAAAATCAGTAATTAAAAATTTACTGAGTATTAGAAATTCGAGTGAGTTAGTTTTAGGTGTAGGAAGCTTCTATAGGAGAAGCCGTGTGATAAACCTGGAAGACCGGGTCGTTATACTAAATTAGACTGTTAACTCACAATTAACTTAGACCTGGTGTTTCTTTCCATGAAGACCCGATGTTGGTAACTCCTCGGTTAGAATTGATGGTTTGTTTAATTAACTGCGAAAGATCAAGGTACTAGATTTTTGAAGTAGGATATTTCCAGTTGGAGGTTAGAGACTGTGACGTGGTGAAAACGGTGATCTAGTCGAGAGTAGAGAAGAGTATGTAGAACATTTCCAGAGTGTGTAGTTGATGCTGCGAGAAAAGCAATTGTATGCCAAGTGCAGTAAATGTGAGTTTTGGTTGGATCGAGTGGTGAATTTAGGACATGTCATCTTGAGAAATAGTATTCACGTGAATCCAAAAGAAGTTGAAGCTAGGGTTTAATAAGAAAAGCCGAAAAGTATAACTAGAACTCGAAACTTTTGGAATTGGCGGTGATTGTAGTTGCTTTGACATTTTAGTGACAGTACCTGTATGACGAGATTTGTAGGATATGCACCACAACCAGAATTTGGAATAGTTGCTTACTCAAAAAGGAGTTAACTCGGAGGCAGAAGCGTTGAATAAAAATTGATAGAAGACTACAATCGTACCATCCATTAATTTTCAGGAAAAGACCAAAGGTGGAGCAAATGCTTTGAGTGGGAAATTGGTAAGTTGGGTTACACACATTCAGGTTGTTCATGTTAATTTATGTGTTGAGTTGAGACTCTTATGAGAGTAGTGGGCGGTTGGTCAAATGGCAACGCTGTTTGAAATTTTGATTTTGAAACCGGCATTGATTGACCATATTGTAGAAATACAGTAGTTGGATGTCCAGTTAAGCAGGCTCAGTGATACAGTGGGAATTGACTGTAGAGCTGACTAGCGTGTCAGAAGTGATGATGAAGTTTTGAGGAATGGAAATAAAGTGTGTAGTTTTAATAATGCGAATTGACCGAAGAGACCTTAAAAGAGGTGCATAGAACAATATATGCAATACCCAGAAAATACTAAACTATTGAGATTGTGTGAGTATTATTGGTAGATTAGAATGGAAATGGGAAAACACAGCATTTGTTGTTAGGTGATTTGTTTGGTAGTAAAGTTAAGGTTGAGTAGTAATATCCAGGTGGATTATTGTAACTTTGACTTATTCCAGAAAGGAAAGGGGAGAGTAGTTCGAGGAATATTTTCTTGATGCGTATGCTCAGTATATATTGACTGGATGGTTCGGTTGCATGAGGCACCGATTCAATGAAATTGTCGAATAAAGTTGGGTTAAGATGCTAGTTTGAAATCAAAAAGGAGAAATTTGGTTATTAACTTATTCATTCGATAATTGATAATTGCTCTTGGATAATTTGATTGACCATATGTTGATAAATGGAATTGTTAATTTGTAAGTGTTGCCGCCGTACTATAATTGGAAGATAATTTTTTATCAAAATAAATTAAGTCGATGTTGAATGAACAATCTGCGGAGAAATTCGAAATGCAGTATTGAATGGTGATATCTTAAGAGATGAGTTCGATATGTCATAATTACCGTCGTAAAAAAAATAAAAATAAAAAATCAACATGTCGTAAATATGGAAAGTCGGGTAGTTTATTCCAGGAAATAAACTCTCTATTGGAAAAGCTATATAAGGGAAATTGTAGTACCACGGGTTGTTAGTTATTTTAACGTTCGGGTCGAATCTCCATACTCCTTGAGGTGCCCAATTGGAAGTTGATACATTTTTGGTGATCAAAGTGGTACCGTATAAAGCGTCGTGTAGAAAGGATGCATAACTTCAGTTAAATAGACTACACTGAGAAGGGAGAACGAAAAATTATCAAGTTATTAGAGACAACTCGATATGGTTATATTTTATTGAGACATGGAGTTGATAAAAAGAGCTCAACTAGATGTATTGATCCACTATAAATCTTAGGTGAAGTCGGCTTGTGGGGTCACAAAAATTTCTTAAAGAAAGGATAATTTGAATTACCATTGAGGTATAATAATTTACAGTCAGTAAGTAGTAACCTTTTTGATGTATCAAATTTTTGTAGTTGGGACGTATCTATGTCCTTCGATTCATATTTATATGTAGATATATGTTTGAAGCATGTTTGGGTAGATTGAAACAGAATTGAAGCGTGTGACCTTATCAGGGATTTGATTAAATATGGAGGCGTGAAGGGAATTCTTATAAATGACCTATTTGATGCATTTAGATACGCATCTACGCGGTTTGGTGTATTGTGAAAAATTTTATTAGTGAACGACGGATTATGGTAATATTAATAGAACTTTTATAAGAATATTGAAAATCGGTTGTAGATACAGAGGTTGATGATGTTTGGGCTATTTGTGCTTACGAGATTGGTTGTGAGTATTGGTGGTTTAAATGTTAAATGGAGATATTGTGACGAACTGGTTGCTTGGAATTGTTGGACTAAAAGGGATAAATATTGGTAATGAGAATTACGGAGATCATAGACCTGTGGGAAATAAGATAAACCTAATCCACTAGAACTGCTGTGATTATTGATTATGATTGTTATTAGAGTAGTGTAGCGGAAGCATTCGAAACATGAGGTCTTTGACAGTTGGCTGTCTGTGTTTGGGTTGGTTGTTGGATACAATGTGACCCATGACAAATGAAATTGTTGCAATACGGGGAAATGACTTGACGATTACAAATCTAAGGATGGCTTATGGTTTTGGGACCCTACATAGAAACCAATTATTCTAGAATGAAGTATGACTAACGTAATTATGTGGTGCACGTCTAACGTAATATTATGTTGACCAAACTTTTAATCCCTATTGGTTTGGCGAAAATTTCGGGACGAAATTTCTTTTAGGAGGGAAGAATTGTAAGACCCCGATCTTTATTTTAAAAATGCAATGTTGCACGTATAAGGAAATACGGGGGTAGCGGGTGCCATTTATAATTTAATTTAAATATCGAGGGGTTAATTAGTAATTTTTAAAATGCAAATTGTAAACTTTTGGACTTAAATGTCTTCAACTTTTTAATTAGGGGTGAAATTATAATTTAATATAAATCATAAATAAAAATGAAGAGTTAAGGAAAATAGGGGGAGAAATGTGTAATTAAAACAAAATATTATATATATATATATATACATATATATACACACACATCTGTGCGTGCGTGTGTCGTGAGATCAACCAAAGGATCGAGAAGGAGAGTTGGTGGCTTACTTGTCACACACACACACACACACACACACACACACACACATATATATATATATATATATATATATATATATATATATATATATATATATATTTATATATTTATACACATACATACATAAATATCCACACACCTTGGAATAATCGAATAAGGATCCAGAGAAAACAGGGGAGAGAGAGGAGGCGGTTCCGGCTTGTATGTGTGTGTGATCAATTATCGTTCGTTCGTCAGTGGAGTATGGATGATCGTCATCGTCACCGGTGGTGGCGGTGGGGTGAGTTTGGCGTGTCGATGGTGATTGTTTGAGTGGACGAGTATTCCATGTGTGTGTGAGGTTTGTATGGGTGTCGCTGGTAGGCATAGGTCACCGGTGATCGTTTGGGTTTGCTCGTCATTTCAGTTGTGAGGGTGTAGGTCGGCCATTCTTCACCGTCCGGTCAGTGAGTGGGGGTGTGTGTTTCGGTTGTGTGTGTGTTCTGATATGTATGTGTGTGTATGGTGGGTTCCGTCGTTGGTCCGGCAGTAGGAGCAGCTTGTTGGTCCGGTGGTTGGTATCGGTTGCTCGGCCGGCCGGAGAGTTAGAGAGGGAGAAGGTGGGTTCGATTTTTGTGTGTGTTTTAGCATGGATATGTGTGTGTGGGTATTCCGTTGCCATGTGTATGTGTGTTCAATTGGTTGTGGATAACTGAGGGCAGTGGCAGGGAAGACGGTGGTTGATCGGCGGCGAGTCCCAAAACCGGAAAGAAAAAGAAAAAGAGAACAGAAAAAGAAAAAGGAAGAAGAAGAAGCAGCGGGAAAAGGAAGAAAAAAGAAAAAGAAAAAAAAGAGGAGGGGAAATACACAAACCACCCCAAACAAAAACACAAATCCAATCTCGCGGCCGACGGAATAATTCGAGGAAGGTAGAATTCCACACTTCTTTAATATATGCCTTTAATTGTCTCAATGTGTAATACGTGTTATCATTATCGTTGAATTTAGCGTTAAGTGTTCGCATGAAAATGTCGAAATGGGGATAAGAAATAGTGAGATCGTTCGCATGAATAAATTTGATTTAGTAAACTGTAACGGAACAATATTAGTTAAATAGATATATTTTATAATAAAGACGGGGAATAGGAAATTGCGAAAATTAGGGTCTGCATTACATGGTTAGGTTATTTTACATAAAATACTAATTTAGCCCCTGTCACTATTAGGCTCGTAGGCACCGGAGTACCGGTAGAGAATAGGCTGTCAAAGTATTCAGAAAACGGATAATCAGGTGAATGTACTGTCTTCTTGCAAAAATCTATTTTCATATATATATGATGAAATATGTGTTACTTAAAATAAGACGATTTTATAAATGATATGGATCAAGCAGATTTTTGGGTGAGTTGGGAAAAAAATGGATTTTCGGTGAATTGTGTTGGTTTTTAAAAAGAATGATTAAAAATGATTTGTTGGATTTGGTGGTACCAAAGATAGTGGAAAAAAATGGTTTTTACTGAAATTGGTGGTGTTTTTTTTAAAAGAGAGTAAAAAACGTGATTTTGGAAATTCTCCCCGAAAGAGGTGTAGTTTATATTCTCCCCATGAGGGGTGTGGATTTTTGACGATATGGTGTGAGATGTGTTTCTTCCCGTAAGGGATATGAATTTTTAACTATACTGATGATTTTGACGATACCATAATTGTTCTCCCCGAAAGGGGTGTGGATTATATTTCTCCCAGAAAGGGGTGTGGATTATATTTCTCCCTGTAAGGGGTGTGGATTCTTCCCATAGAATGTGGATAGTTCTCCCCGTAAGGGGTGTAGATTATATTTCTCCCCAAAAGGGGTGTGGATATTTCGTAGGAAGGCATTCCTACGGATGTTACGGTACTGTTGTAACTCCCAATCGTGAGGTTAAAACGATCACTATGGCTAGCCCGTGAGTGGTGTGGTGTTTTGAGATATGGTGTTTTACTTATATTTGGTGATTTATTATATATGGTGATTAGTATTATTTTATACTGGATGGGTTTGAATGGAACTTATATATATTAATTTACTTTCACTACTTATATTATGGTGATTTTTATTAGATATGTGATGTTTGTATACTTATGCTTGATCCATTTAAATGTTATAGAATGTATTATAGATTAAAATATTATTATTAAGAAGGCAGTACATTCGCAAGTATAACAGTTAGGAGTTGGTCCCCTACTGGCACTAGGTAGAGTCCGGCGGTGTTTATGGGAGAAGCTGTCAGAGACAAATCTGTGAGAGGTTTTTTGGGTTTTGTAACTTGGACCTTATTGAATATTTTGTAGGGACAAGAGTGTCCCTGGGTAAGGAATTGTATATATTTAATGTTGGTTTTCGTGATATATTTATAAATGTGTGTATGTTGTTCTCTATAGTGATTGTGTCTCAAGTGAAGTCGTGTCGACGTCACGCCGGCCCCACAGTGACGGGTGTCCAGGGTGGGGTGTGACAAAGATGGTGAAGAAACTCCATGAAAGCGTACGACAACACATAGAGAAGAAAAGTTAGCAATATGCAAATAAAGCCAACAAGGGCCGTAAATGAGTCATCTTTGAACCAAGTGATTGGGTTTAGGTGCATATGAGAAAAGAAATTTTCCAGCCCATAGGCGGACCAACCTACATCCTAGAGGGGATGGTCTATTTCAAGTCCTTTAGAGGATCAATGACAATGTATACAAGTTGGATCTTCCAGGTGAGTATAACGTTAGTACTACATTTAATGTTTCTAATCTTTCTCCGTTTGATGTATGTGAAGATTCGAGGTCGAATCCTTTTGAAAAGAGGGAGGATGATGAGAACCAATAAGTACTATCAAAGGACCCGCTGCATGTTCCAGTTGGACCTATTATTAGAGTAAGATCCAAGAAAATCAAATAAGCGCTTAATGGGCTAATTCAAGAAATTTGGACTGAGTCTAAAATAATGAAGCCCAAATTAGGCCCAAATACCGATTAAGGTCTAGTCCATCTCATCAAGGCAAGTGAATGGGCTTAGGCATGAACTTGAATGAGCTTAGGCCTGTGGACCACAAATTTCAGATAATTTATTTAATTAATCATAAAGTTTATTTTTATAGTGTTTTAATTTTATTTATTTGTAAGGCATGAATTCTAAATTATCCTTTTCCTTTTTAGATTAGAAATTAGTCATTTCCTTTCTAGATTAATAGAAGGGTTTCCTTGTTTCTCTAGGATTCCTTGTTACTCTAGGGTTTTACTTTGTGGCTGCCTATTTAAGAGGCAATGTAGGCTGCAAATTTTACATTACTTTTTATGAATACAATTGTAAGAGTTTTCTCTTAAGTTCTTCAATGAACTTTTCCTGAACTTATTAAGAATTTCTTGTGGTGTTCAAACTTTATACCTTCGGTTTGTGATTCACTTATAATCATTGGGTCGAGGTTTATTCTCTTTATACCTTCAGTTCGCGTTTCATTCATAAACGTTGGGTCAACGTAAACTATCCAAATTTTGTGTTTTCTATTTTTTTTTCTTTTTTCATTTATAAAATTAAATTTAGATCAATCCTAGCGAAGAAACCCTAAATTGATTTCGGGTCTCAATAATTCTTGGTGAGGTCCACATCAGAAATAACCTTATCTTTTCACCAGGCTCGAGACTAACCTAATTCTTTTATAAGAAGAATCAAAACTTAATCCTTTTAACAAGCTAAAGATCAAACCAATCACTCCCCCACACTTTTACGCTTATCATTTTTTCAGGTTTAAGAAAAACCTTTAGAATCACTCAATTATATTACAGGGAGAATCAAGACTTCATTCTTTTCAAGAGAAAAGAATAACCTAACATTTTTGTAGGACAAATATCAAACCCTAATTTTTTTCACAAGAAAAATATCGAGACCTAGCTACCTTGACTAAACACTATCCCAAACATGTCTAATCCGCTCAAACTTACAATACAAAAAAATATGAGTTTCTTCTCCCAAGGAGCTTCTACCACCTCAATACAGATATACTTTATTAATGTCCCAAATAATTATTACGTGATAGATACAATGTGAGGCAAAGTAAAATCAGATTAATTAATAAAGTGGGTAGTACAATTTTAAGCATGTATTAAGATAATCAAACAAAAATCGTTTAAAAGATTTTCAGGCTTTTAAGTTTAAAATGATTTTCTAATCCACCTTATATCAAGCAATCAATAAAAATATAACTTCAAAGTTAACAATAAAGCTTGGATAGATCTTACCGGGAAAACACCGAAGACAATAATGGTATCGCAATTGAAACTCAAATCGGTGACGCCAAACAACAAGCGCTTTAAATTAAGAACTTAAATAAAATCTCTCACAAAAATTTCAACATAAATATCACTCTAAGAATAGCTCAAAGCTGATGTTCTTGATGTGTTTTAAGTCATTCCTGTAGGTCTCTCTAAATAGACCTAGAATTATACCTCCAACGGTTAGTTTTCAAATATTATGTCAATAAATGACACACTTAGACCCTATATAACATTACCTTTCATTTCAGGTGTATTCCACGTTAAAATATCTTTCAAATTTCTTAAATAAGTCCACAAAACTATTCTCAATTTAAAACCATAAAGATAGAAAGTATTAATCTATTTAAATTAAGATAATCTTAAAGTATATGGATCAAATCAATAGGGGTAATAGAATAGGTAGACCATATCATAATTAAGTTCAAATCTTCTAAATCACTCCCTTGGAATCCTAAAAAATGGATAGTTTTTTACCAAGAGACCAAGTCACTCGAAATCTCAACCGACACAGTCGGTTGACCGAGCCCCACTAGTCAATTGATCGACCAATCTAAAGTCGAAGCACAACCTGAACTTACAGGCCAGTCGATTGACCGACTGTCTCTAATCGGTTGACCGATTAGTTCAGGTTGCTCCAATTTCTCTTAAAAAAAACCACTGAATCAAATGGCTGACCGATTTTTCTCAAACAGTTGACCGATTGGTTCAGGTTGTTCACTTCCTTCACCAATTTAGCCACTATTTCAAATGGTTGATCGACCTCTTTAATTTGGTTGACTGATTGGATCAATAGCACCTCATTTTTGCTCCAAATTCGGTTAACCGATTGCTTCTCTCGATTGATCGACTTAACCCGAAAATATAATTTTTTATACTTTAAAACATGTTTTCCAATTAGGTCAATTATCAATTTCATTTCACAAAAGGAGCACATATAATATCTCATTATAGGATCTTAAACTTATAATTTCTTACCATGACACACATAAAAATAACTCATTTAAAGTGTTGTGTGTGATTCTAATTTGGGTTGCATCAAGAGTATATAACTAGAGAGTTGTTTTTACCTAATTTTCTTCAAGATCTTCAAAACTCTTTATATCTTCATTACGCCCATCTTTTACCCTTTATGTTTTCTTCATGAGGTCTTTTTCTTAATCAACTGTATGGAACACTTTTTCGAAACACACAACAAAATCATTAATTCTACCAAAAACATCAATACTTAATTGTTCAACAAAACCTAGGGTTCAACAAAGACCAAGTTTGACTAGACTAGTATATTGTGTTTGTTTTTGACAAAAAATACAATTTTTAAGTAAAAACGGCCTTCAGAGAAAAATGACCCAAAAGGCCCAAAAAGACCAAGTTTGACCAAAAAAGTCAATAGTGTCCATTTTCGACAGAAGATGCCACTTTTTTTTTGTGGAAATGACCTTCTGAGTAAAGCGCCACCAAAAGACCCAAAAAGACCGAGTTTGACTAGAAAAATTAATTGTGTCTGTTTTCGACAAAAGATACAATTTTTTTGGGTGAAAACGGCCTTCCGAGCAAAATGCCCCCAAAAGGCCCAAAAAGACCAAGTTTGACCAGAAACATCAACTGTGCCTATTTTCGAAAAATGATACCACTTTTTTGGGTTGAAACGGTCTTCTGAGCAAAATGCTCCCAAAAGGACCAAAAAGACCAAGTTTGACCAAAAAAGTCAATTGTGTTCGTTTTTCACAAAATATACAATTTTTTTGGGTGGAAACAGCCTTTCTAAGCAAAACGCCCCCAAAAGGCCCAAAAATATCAAGTTTGACTAGAAAAGACAACTATATTCGTTTTCGACAAAATATACCATTTTTTTGTGTGAAAACGGTCTTTCTGACCAAAATGCCCCCAAAAGGCCCATCAAGATCAAATTTAACCAAAAAAGTCAACTATGTTTGTTTTTGACAAACGATACCACTTTTTGGTGGAAATGACCTTCTGAGCAAAATGCCCCCCAAAAGGTCCAAAAAGACCAAGTTTGGCTAGAAAAGTCAATTGTGTCTGTTTTCGACAAAAGATACTACTTTCTTATATGAAAACGACCTTCTAAGGAGAACGTCCCCAAAAGACCGAAAAAACTAAGTTTGACCAGAAAAGTCAACTGTGGCCATTTTCGACAAAAAATACCACTTTTTCAGGTGGAAATAGCATTATGAGAACAATGCCCCCAAAAGACTCAAAAGACCAAGTTTGACAAAAAAAAGGTCAACTATGTTCGTTTTTTACAAAAAGATACCACTTTTTTGGGGGTGGAAACGACCTTTCTGAGTAAAACTCCCAAAAGGACTAAAAAGACAAAGTTCGACCATAAAAGTCAACTGTGTCCGTTTTCGACAAAATATTTTTTTTTTTGTGGAAACGACCTTCAGAGCAAAATGCCCCCAAAAAGCTCAAAAAGACCTAATTTGACCAGAAAAGTTAACTATGTCCATTTATGACAAAAGATACCACGTTTTTGGGTGGAAACAACCTTCCGAGAAAAACACCCCCAAAAGGCCCAAAAAGATCAAGTTTAACTAGAAAAGTCAATTATTTCTGTTTTCGACCAAAGATACCACTTTTTTGGATAGAAATAACATTCCGAACAAAACGTCCCCAAAAGGATAAAAAAGACCAAGTTTGACTTAAAAAGTCAACTGTGTTCATTTTCGACAACACATACTACTTTTTGAGGTGGAAACGGCCTTCTGAGCAAAATAGTCCCAAAAGGACCAAAAAGATCGAGTTTGACCCAAAAAGTCAACTGTTTCCATTTTCTACAAAAGATACCACTTTTTTGGGTACAATAAACCTTCTAATCAAAATGCCACCAAGAGGCCCAAAAAGAACAAGTTTAACCAAAAAAGTCATACATGTCCATTTTTTACAAAAGACACCATCTTTTTGGGTCGAAACGGCCTTCTGAGCAAAATACCCCAAAAGGCCAAAAATGAACAAGTTCGACTAGAAAAGTTGACTGTGTCCATTTTGAATTAAAGATACTTTTTTTTTTGGGTGGATACGGCCTACGGAGCCAAACGCCCCCAAAAGGCCCAAAAAGGCCAAGTTTGACTTGAAAAGTCAGCTATGTTCGTTTTCGACAAAAGATACCACTTTTTTGGGTAGAAATAGCCCCCGAAAGACCATGTTTGACCAGAAAGGTCAATTCTGTCCACTTTCGACAAAGATACCGCCTTTTTTGGGTGGAAAAGGACTTCTGCAAAAAATGCCCCCAAATGGCCCAAAAAGACCAAGTTCGACTAGAAAAGTCAATTGTATCCGTTTTCGACAAAAGACACCACTTGTTTAGGTAGAAATGACATTCCAAGAAAAACGCCCTAAAAAGTCCCAAATAGTCAAAGTTTGACACGAATAGTCAAATGTGTCTGTTTTCGACTAAGGATATCAATTTTGTTTATGGAAATGACTTTCTGAGCAAAACACCCCCAAAAGTCCCTAAGAGACCAAGCATGACCAGAAAAGTAAATTATTTCCGTTTTTTATAAAAGATACCATTTTTTAGGTAGAAACGACATTTTGAGCAAAACACCCCCAAAGGCCCAAAAAGATCAGGTTTGACCAAAAAAGTCAACTGTGTCCATTTTTTACAAAAGATACCATTTTTTTTTTAGTGGAAACGGCCTTCTAATCAAAATGCTCCAAAAGGCCCAAAAAGACAAAGTTTGACTTAAAAAGTCAATTGTGTCCGTTTTCGACAAAAGACACTATTTTTTTGTGGAATTGACCTTCAGAGCTAAGCTGTCACACCCCACCCTGGGGGCCCCCGTCACCCGAGGCCGGGCGTGACGTCGACTCGACACTTCTTGACCAATCAACCAAATACATACATACATATATATACATATTCAGACGCACGCGAACCGCTATCAATATATATTTTTTTCCAAAAATAATATCTATTTACTCATTTCCAAAAATATAGGAACACACCCGTCCCAAATATATACAACAAAAATCACAAAATGTTAAACCTTCCACGGTTCGCCTCAGATCGGCCCACTCCCAAAATGACACTACCTTCGAACTCTACCTAGTGCCAATAGTGGACCCACTCCTAGTTGCGGCACTTGAAACCAAATAATTTATCGGTGTATTGTCTTCATAATATAAAAATATTTTATGGATCAAGCATAAGTATTAAACACTGCGTTTTAAAATATAATATAATATAATATAACCGCATACCATGTTAAAAATCCCGTTCTACGGCCACCAATGTAATGAAATAATATATTTAACTCCCAATCCAAATATTTTAAGTCAACCAATGCCAAAAAATAATATATTTACGTCAACTCATTTAAAATAATATATTTAAGTCAATCAATTCAGGCAGTTTATCGTATAATAAAATACCCCACACATCGTTTCCTACTAGTCATATGATCATTTTTACCTCATGATCGGGAGTTACAATAGTACTGTAACCTATACAACTGTGTCATCTAACGTGACTATCAGTGCCAGGGCCATTTATTATCCCCAATGGTAGGGAGAGGTACCACCCGCAGGATTTGCACTCCTGACAGGTCAATCAACCACCTGCAGGACTAATCCTCCTGACAGATCATAATAATCAACCACCTGTAGGACTAATCCTCCTGACATGTCATAATAATCAACCACCCGCAGGACTAATCCTCCTGATAGATCATAATATCAACAATCACATGCATGACTAATCCTCCTGACATATCATAATATAATTAACCACCTATAGGACTAGCACTCTTGACAAGTCATAATATATCATGACATAATCAACCACTTGCAAGACGTGCCATCCTAACAGGTCGATACCACCCCGCAGGACATGCCCTCTTGACAGGATCAAACTATGACATAGTCGGACAAAAATCACTTTCCACATTTAAAATTTACTTGATCCACATAAGTCATAAAATCGTCCAATTTTAGTAAACACTTTTTTTTTCCACAATTTATACAAAAATATCATTTGTAAATTTACATAAACGACAGTACACTCACCTCGATTTCCGTACTGCAAAATACCGACGTCAGAAACTACCGGGATACTCTCGCTTGTAAACCTAACAGTGATAGGGCCTAAATTAGTATTTTATTTAAAATAAACCTAATATGTAATGCGTGGCCCTAAAATGCATAATTTTCCATTCTCCAAATTTAATTATGCAAAGTTATTATTTGTCTCATTTCACTATGTTAATATTCACTGTACAAAATTATTAAAATTAACGGTTGTAAAAACTATCGTCACGATTACGAAAATTTAATGTTAATGAATTAATTTGATGAAAATAATAATCGACTGAAATTTTACCTGTTCTAAATCTTCCGCCTGCCGAGAAGTTGGTTTTCGGTTTTCGGGTTTTATTTTTGTTTTTGTTTGATTTTTTTTTTTCCTTTCTTATTTTCTTTTTCTTTTTCTGTTCTGTTTTCTGCTCCTAATTCAGCTGACCCTCTCTCCCCTTACTGTCGCCGATCGCCGGCGACCTTATACCCCCACACCCATGCTATCACCGGCCGAACAACAACACACCCACACCGCCGGAGGAATACACCCACGCCGAAAAACAAAACAGAGCGCACACACACTCACCTTCCCCGCCACAGCCGTCCGACGCTCTCTCTCACTAACTCTCACTCATCGCCAACTACTCTACACCTATCACGAACACAACCACAGCGGCACACACAAACACTCAGACTGAACGACGAACACACACATAATCCCATTGGACTAAATAGCACATCGTCGGTAACCTACAAAATCGACGACGAACAAAACATTACACCACCGATATCACCAACGATTGACAACCCATCGACACCCACACCGCCAGACGAACGGCGACTCTACGCACACATCCTCACATTTGGACCGAATAACCAGAACACACCTAGACACGAACGATGATCAGCAACACCCCCATACACAACCGGACCGATCAGCAACGATCACACACACACACACACACACACGTCGGACGACGGCGACGATCACGCACCACCAAACGAACGGCGATGACATACACACAGCCATGCTAATGACACTGAACAACCCACGCTCAACGAATGATGGTGACGATCATCCCACCAACTCTCACACCGCTGGACGAACGACAACACCACCAACACACTCACCGTCTATCGGCCGAGCCTTCTCCTCTCTCTATTTTTTTCCTTCTTTTTAGGTTGTTGTGAAATGTGTGCATGGAAGTATATATATATAATCGATAATAGCTTGCCCTCATTATCAATTTGTTTATATATTTTATGTTAAATTATGTTAATCCTCCTTTGATTATCTTTAAGTTATTAGTTAAACCCAAAATCTAGAATTAATATTTTTAAAATTGCTAATTTGACCCCTAAATTTTTAAAATAATTATGATTTGGCACAATCATAATTATTTAAAATTTTAAAATAATTATGATTTGGCACAATTTATCCTGGGATACATATGCAATCACGTGACCATGTTGCATCAGTACACACCCTAGCCCTTGGTGTGAAGCATCGTTGTAAATCACAAAGCCACCACCTTCAGTCAGAAGGGAAAGTATTGGCACTATCAGTCTACTTTTCAGCTCTTGAAAACTATGCTCACATTTGTCAGTCCACTCAAATTTGGACTCTTTGCGGGTCAACGGGGCAGCTATAATAGAAAATCCATGTACAAACCGACGATAATAACTCGCCAAACCCAAAAAGCTTCGAACTTTTGTCACACTTTTCGGCCTCTCTCATTGAACGACAACTTCGACTTTCTTTGGATCCACCTGAATACCATCCCCCAAGATAACATGCCCAAGAATACAACTCTATCTAACCAAAACTCATATTTACTGAATTTTGCATACAACTGTTTATCTTGCAAAGTCTGCAACACAATCTTGAGATGCTCTGTATGTTCTTCTTTATTTTGGGAATAGATCAGTATATCATCAATGAACACAATAATAAACTAATCTAGATAAGGTTGGAAGATCCGATTCATCAAATCCATAAAGGCAGTAGGGGTATTCATCAACCCGAATGGCATAACTAAGAATTCATAATGCCCATACCTCGTACGGAATGCCATTTTCGCCACATCACTGCCTCTTACTTTTAACTGGTGATATCCTGATCAAAGATTTATTTTGGAAAACACCATGGCCTTCTGCAATTGGTCGAACAAATTATCAATTCTAGGCAACGGGTATTTATTACGAACCGTCACCTTATTCAACTGTTGGTCATCAAGACAGTCCTCAGCGTGCCATCCTTCTTCTTTACGAATAACACTGGAGCTCCCCACGGAGAAACACTAGGTCTGGTAAAGCCGCGGTCTAACAGATCTTGCAACTGAATTTTCAGTTCCTTCATCTTGGTAGGCGTCATACGATAGGGTGGAATTGATATCGGAGCAGTTCCTAGAAGTAACTCGATAGTGAATTCCATCTCCTTATCCACTGGAAAACCTGGTAATTCTTCTGGAAACACATTGGGAAAATCCCTAACCACTAGAATATCCACCACCTATACTTCATTCTGACTGGTATCAATCACATGCGCGAGGTATCCCTGACATCTCTTCTTTAGTAACTTTCTTTTTAAAACAATCCACCATGGCATGATAATCGGATAGCAAATTTATACCCAGTATCACATCAAAATCGTGAATACTCAGGGGTAGTAAATCTACTAATAATTCTCTATCACCAATCCGAAGTGGACTATTTTTATACGCGCTATCTATCAACATTGACTCACCTACCAAAGTAGAGATAATGATACTATATGACAGAGAAGTAGGAAATTTGCCTATATGCATCATGAAGGTTGCCGAAATAAATGAATGAGTAGAACCGGGATCAATAAGTACACGTTCACCTCTATCATATAAAGACATAATACTTGTAACCACATCTGGAGTAGCCTGGGCATCTTGTCGAGTAGTAGCAAATACACGACCCCGAGTCGGAGGTCTACAGGCTGATCCTCTACCACGCCCCGGGACACAACTAGGGCTAATACTACCCACACTACTCGTAGAAGGCACATATGTGACAGCAAATTTCAGACAATTCGGAGCTATATGACCCGGCTCATGACAACAGAAACATACGGGACTCGAAATAGGACAGTCTCTGATAAAATGATCTGGTAACATTTTAAATCAACCAATTCAAACATCTCTTTATATAATAAAATACCATACACCACGCTCCTACTAGCCATATGATTATTTTTACCTCAAGATTGACTACTAGTGGCAGGGCCATATGATTATATAATAACTTGTACAACTGTGCCATCTAAAGTGACTACTAGTGGCAGGGCCATTTATTATTCTTAATGGTAGGGGTATCACTGCAGGATTTGCACTCCTGACGGGTCAATCAACCACCTGCAGGACTAATTCTCCTGACAGGTCATAATAATCAACCAATTACAGCACTAATCCTCCTGACATGTCATAATAATGAACCACCTGTAGGACCGACACTCCTGACAGGTTAATAACATAATAAACCACCTACAGGACGTGCCCTCCTAATAGGTCAAAACCATCTCGCAGGATATACCCTCTCGACGAGATCAAAACTATAGCATAGTCAGACAAAAATCACATTCTATATTTAAAATCTACTTGATCCACACAAGTCATAAAATCGTCCAATTTTAATAAAGATTTTTTCCCACAATTTATACAAAAATAAAATTTTTAAATTTACATAGAAGACAGTATACTCACCTCGTTTTTTGCACTGCCAAAATACTGTCGTTAAAAACTATCGGGACGCTGGCGCTTGTGAACCTAACAGTGATAGGGCCTAAATTAGTATTTTATTTAAAATAAACCTAATATGCAATGCGTGGCCCTAAAATACACAATTTCTCATTCCCCAAAATTAATTATGCAAAATTATTATTTATCCTATTTCACTATATTAATATTCACTGTACAAAATTATTAAAATTAACGGTTGGAAAAATTATCGTCCCGTTTGCGAAAATTAAATTAATATGATGAAAATAATAATCGACAAAATCGTTACCTGTTCTGAATTTTTTCGCTTGCCAAAAAGTTGGGTTTTGGATTTTGGTTTTTTTTTTTTGTTTGATTTTTTTTTTTTTTCTTTTTTTTTTTCTTTCTTTTCCTGTTTTCCCTTTTCTGTCTGAGATCCTGGGTTCAGCTGGCCGACTGTACAACACACACCACCAATCAACAACCACCACTGGCAATCCCACAACTGAACACACACACCCACATAATCACAGATCTCTCTCTCTCTTACACACACACACACAGACACGCTGAAACACACACACACACCGTCGCCGATGACACATACACATATACACATCCGATCAAACGGAGGAACACACACACACACAATGTCCGAACACACACACACTGTCAACAAAGCCCACACACTTACCAATTGACTGTTCATCGTCAACCGAGCACACCCACTACGCCGATTGCACACCGCCGACCCACTCTCTCGTGCTCTATTTTTTTTTTCTTCTTTTTGAGTTCCCTTGTCAGATGTGAATGTATATACATATATATATAGGTACAGAATTGGTGGATCATCACGTCACTTACCCATTTGTTTATTATTATTTTAGTTTTCTTAATTTACATAAATCTCCCCCTAAATTATATTTAAGTTATTATTTAAACCCAAATAAAAAATTACTATTTTTCAAAATTGCTAATTAACCCCTAATTTTTTTAAAATAAATAAGAAATGACACAATCTTCTTGACCAACTAACCTAATACATACATACATATATATACATATTCAAACACATGTGTACCACTATCAATATTTTTTTCAAAAAAAAATATCTATTTACTCATCTCCACAAATATAGGGACACATATGTCTCAAATATATACAACAAAAATCACGAAACACTGAATCTTCCACGGTTCGCCTCCAACCGGCCCACTCCCAAAATGACATTACCTCCAGACTCTACCTAGTACTAATAGTGGACCCACTCCTAGCTGCGGCATCTGAAACCAAATATTTTATCAGTGTACTGTCTTCATAATAAAAATATTTTATAGATCAAGTATAAGTATTAAACACCACGTTTCAAAATATAATATAATATAATATAACCACATAACATGTTGAAAATCCAGTTCCACTGCCACCAATGTAATGAAATAATATATTTAACACCCAATCCAAATATTTTAAGTCAACCAATCCAAACATACCAACATATAATAAAATACCCCACACATCCTTTCCTACTAGCCATATGATCGTTTTTACCTCACGATCGGGAGTTACGACGATACCGTAACTTGAGCAATTGTGTCATATAACGTGACTATCAGTGCCAAGGCCATTTATTATCCCCAATGGTAGAGGTACTACCTGTAGGATTTTCACTACTGATGGGTCAATCAACCACATGCAAGACTAATCCCCCTGACAGGTCATAATATCAACAACCACCTGCAAGACTAATCCTCCTAACAGGTCATAATATCAACAACCACCTGCAAGACTAATCCTCCTGATAGGTCATAATATCATCAACCACCTGCAAGACATGCCCTCCTGACATGTTATAATAATCAACCACCTGTAGGACCGACACTCTTGACAAGTCAATAACATAATCAACCACCTGCAGGACGTGCCCTCCTAACAGGTCAAAGCCATCCCGCAGGATATACCCTCCTGACGGGATCAAAACTATGGCATAGTCGGACAAAAATTATCTTCTACATTTAAAATCTACTTGATCCACATAAGTCATAAAATCGTCCAATTTTAATAGATATTTTTTTTCCACAATTTATACGAAAATAAAATTTGTAAATCTCACCTCGTTTTTTGCACTACAAAAATACTATCGTCAAAACCTACCGGAACGCTGGCGCCTGTAAACCTGTTCCGAATTTTTTTGCTTGCCAAAAAGTTGGGTTTTGGATTTTGGTTTTTTGTTTGATTTTTTTTTTCTTTTCCTGTTTCCGTTTGAGTTCCTGAGTTCAGCTGGCCGACTTATCTCTCTCTCTCCCCTACTGTCGTCGACCGCCGGCGACTTCACAAGCTCAGCTGACCCTCACCGCCGGTCCAGCTGACAACACCCATTCCACCGACGACTCCACACATACATGTAATTTGTTGGACGAACGCACCCACACTGCCGGCAATCAACAAAACAGCACCGACAACACACACACACACCGAACGACGACGATCACCCACACTCTACCGATGGACGAACGATGACGGATCACACACACACCCACGCCAAAACACACACCATCGGACAACTCCCATACCACCGACCGATAGCCAACCGACTATTCATCGTCGACCGAGCACACCTACCACGCCAACTGCACACCGCCGACTGCACACCGTCGACCCACTCTCTCATGCTCTGTTTTTTTTTTCTTCTTTTTGAGTTCCTTTGTCATGTGTGAATGGATGTATATATAGGTATAGAATTGGTGGATCATTACGTCACTTACCCATTCGTTTATTATTATTTTAGTTTTCTTAAATTACATAAATCTCCCCCTAAATTATCTTTAAGTTATTATTTAAACCCAAATAAAAAATGACTATTTTTCAAAATTGCTAATTAACCCCTAAATTTTTTAAAATAAATAAGAAATGGCACAATCTACCCCATTATTTTCTAAATGTTCTAGAATGTAGCTAAGGATGATGCGTGTGCTGAAATTAGGGTATTACAACCCTTTCCCACTAAAAGAAACTTTATCCCAAAATTTTAGTTACTTTAACCGAATAAGTGCGGATATTTATCTCTCATGTCATCTTCTCTTTCCCACGTCGCCTCCTCTACCGAATGACTTCGCTAGAGCACTTTTACTAAAGGAATCATTTTCGTCTGCAACACCTGATCTTTACGATTTAGAACCTGGACTAGCTCCTCAACGTACGTCAAATCCTCTTCCAACTCAATTGGTTGAGAAGTCAATACATGCGAAGGATCTGACACATATTTCCTAAGCATCGACACGTGAAAAACGTCGTGTAATCTAAACATTTCTAGCAGTAAGGCAAGTCGATAAGTTGTCGTGCCGACCCATTCTAAAATATCGTATGGCTCGATATATCTTGGACTTAACTTTTCTTCCTTCCCAAATCTCATTATGCCCTTCCACGAGGATATACGCAAAAACACATGATCACCCATTTCAAATTCTAACTCTCGCCTACACTTGTCAGCATAACTCTTTTGCCAACTCTGAGCAATTCTCAATCTTTCCTGAATCACCTTTACTTTGTCTGTCGTTGGTAGGGGCGCGTGATGCACGCCTACTTACGCTCTCAAGTATACGAGGTCTAAAGTTTTAATATAGTGGATCTTGAAGATCGGATATCATTCCCACAGAGAAGAGTGTGAATAATTGAATTGAATACCGCAATTGACGTAATCTCATGTTATCTTGACGACGGAAGACGTGAATTGAAATTAAATTAAGCTAAACTACAATTAGTGGGTTAATCCTAATTATGTTGATTAATTAGGGATTGATTTCATTCACTTAATACACATTTGATTTCGTTTAGTTAACAATAACGGAATTTAGGTATCCGATAATCTCGGTTCGTAAACTCCTCCACCACCTCTTCCGAGTGTAAGATGGGGGAATACGTAATTTCGTGTCAATGAAGAGGTCCCCCTCAATGTCTTAACGAATCTAGGCCGCGTGAGTCTTGACCCAACGTCATCGATTGCATACTAACTAACGCCCTCCCGGGTCGTTAGGTCGTAACGATATGTTTACCCTAATCCGAATCCAGGGTTACCTCTCCCGAATGTCAAACCCTAGATTCTCAAATCCAACCATAATACCGTAACAAGCATATTAAGATCTTTATCAAATGATAAACACAATCGAACTTAAAAGCAACAACCGTTAAAGAAACGTATATTAAACTAAACGAGTATTTACATAACTACACATTTCCCTAACTAATCTCTAAATTACACTAACATGTTCTTAGTCAATACAACAATAAATCAAGAGGCGATCATCAATATCAATAATAAACATTAAATACAAAGATGGAAACAAGGGAAGAAAAGCCAAATCTCAAAGTGGAGTAGTCCATTTTCGCCAAAAAATAATCCTCCTGAGCTTCCTCTTCTCCATTGATGAACTTCCTCTTCTAGCTCTTCAAGGATTGGCCAAGAACACCTCCTAAACTAATCTAATCTACTTCCTAAATTACCTAAACCTAACTAAGGTGGAAGGAGAGCTCTCAAGAACAACCGGAGCCTCCTCTCACGTCTAAAGGTCTTTAAGGTTTGGTGGAGAAAGGGGTTTAATAGGCAAGGTTTGGAAATATCTTCAAAATATCTAAAAACAGATATTTTGTGCAGAGTGTCACTGCCTAAGCGGTGGTTCACCGCTTAGGCGGTGGCTTAAGTCGGTTAAGTTTCTGTCGGATCTTTGGCTCAGCGGTGGTTTCTCCGCCTAGGCAGTGGATGCTGGCATATCATTCTGATCTTTTCTCCCCTAGGCGGTGGTTCAGCCCTTCAGTCGTCATTTGGGCTATATCTGGCATCAATAATTTTCGTTCCTCCACTTCAGTCCAACAGACTAGGGTTCTGTATCTCCTGCCATATAAGGCTTCATACGATGCCATCTTGATTGCCGAATGGTAGCTGTTATTGTAGGCAAATTCCATCAATGTCAAATGATCATCCCAGCTACTAGGAAATTCTAGAATACAACCCCTCAACATATCCACCAACATCTGAATCGTACGTTCTGATTGGCCGTCAGTCTGAGAATGAAAGGCGGTATTGAATTTTAGCTTGGTACCTAAAGCAGTTTGGAGACTCGACCAGAACTTCGAAGTAAATCTCGGATCTCTGTCCGACACTATAGAAACTGGTGCACCATGTAGTCTAACAATCTTGTCAATATACAATTGGGCATAATTATCCAGAGAGTGCGTCGTCTTTACGATCAGAAAATGAGCAGATTTAGTAAGCCTATCAACAATCACCCTGATGGAATTATGTCCATTTTGGGTACAGGGTAATCCCGAAACGAAATCTATCGTGATATGCTCTCATTTCCACTTTGGGATAGATAGAGGTTGCAATAATCAACCTGGACGTTGGTGCTTGATCTTGACTTGCTAACAAATGAGACACCTGGCAACAAATTCAGTAATTTCTCATTTCATTCCATTCCACTAATAGTGTTCTCGCAAATCCCGATACATTTTGGTACTACCTAGGTGCATTACGTATGCTGAGCTGTGCACTTCCTCTAAGATATCCTTCTTTAGATTGGCATTGTTAGGCACACACAGTCTATTTCCAACCATCAAAGCCCCGTCTTCATTCCTGACACGATAATCAACTTTGATACCACAAATATCACACCCCACCCCGGGCACCCGTCACCCGAGACCTGGCGTGACGTTGACTTAACACTACTGACTCCATCAACGAGTATCCATCCATCCATATATATATATATACATACTTGCGCTACTACAATATTTTTTTCAAAAATACATATATCTATTTCAACATTTGGGAATATACCGGTCCCAATTATTCACAACAAAAACACAAAAAAAAAGTTAAACCTTCCACGGTTTGCATCCGACTTGCCCACCTCTAAAATGACACTACCTCCGGACTTTACCTAGTGCCAGTAATAGACCCACTCTTAGCTGCGGTACCTGAAATCAAATATTTTATTAGTGTACTGTCTTCATAATAAAAATATTTTATAGATCAAGTATAAGTATTAAACACCACGTTTCAAAATATAATATAATATAACCACGTACCATGTTGAAAATCCAGTTCCACTGCTACCAATATAATGAAATAATATATTTAACACCTAATCCAATATTTTAAGTAAATCAATCCAAACATACCAACATATAATAAAATAGCCCACACATCCTTTCCTACTAGTCATAGGATCGTTTTTACCTCACGATCGGGTGTTACGACGGTACCATAACCTATGCAATTGTGCCATCTAACGTGACTATCAGTGTCAGGGCCATTTATTATCCCCAATGGTAGGGGTTCCACCCGCAAGATTTGCACTACTGATGGGTCAATCAACCACATGCAAGACTAATCCTCCTGACAGGTCATAATATCAACAACCACCTGCAGGACTAATCCTCGTAACCGGTCATAATATCATCAACCACCTACAGGGCATGCCCTCCTGACAGGTCATAATAATCAACCACCTGTAGGACCGACACTTCTGACAGGTCAATAACATAATCAACCACCTGCGGGACGTACCCTCCTCACAGGTTAAAACTATCCCGCAGGACATTCCCTCCTGACGGGATCAAAACTATGGCATAGTCGAACAAAAATCACCTTCTACATTTAAAATTTACTTGATCCACATAAGTTATAAAATCGTCCAATTTTAATAAACATTTGTTTTTCATAATTTATACGAAAATAAAATTTGTAAATTTTCATAGAAGACAGTATACTCCCCTCGGTGGCGGATATTCTAGGTGGTCAGGGATTTTCTCGATGTGTTTCCAGAAAAATTTCCAGGGTTGCCAATGGATAGAGAAATGGAATTCACTATCGAGTTACTTCTAGGAACTGCTCCTATATCAATTCCACCCTATCGTATGGTACCTACCGAGCTGAAGGAATTGAAAATTCAGTTACAAGATCTATTAGACTGTGGGTTTATCAGACCTAGTGTTTCTCCATGGGGAGCTCCAGTGTTATTCGTAAAGAATACGGATGGCACGCTGAGGATGTGTATTGATTACAGACAGTTGAATAAGGTGACGGTTCATAATAAATACCCGTTGCCTAGGATTGATGATTTGTTCGACCAATTGCAGAAGGCCAGGGTGTTTTCTAAAATAGATCTTCGAACAGGATATCACCAGTTAAAAGTCAGAGACAGTGATGTGGCAAAAACGACGTTCCGTATGAGGTATGGACATTATGAATTCTTAGTTATGCCATTTGGATTTACGAATGCCCCTGCTGCCTTTATGGATTTGATGAATCGGATCTTTCAACATTATGTAGATCAGTTTATTATCGTGTTCATAGATGATATACGATCTATTCCCAAAATAAAGAAGAACATGTAGAGCATCTTAAGAATGTGTTGCAGATTTTGTGAGAAAAGCAGTTGTAGGCAAAATTTAGCAAATGTGAGTTTTGGTTGGATAGAGTGGTATTCTTGGGGCATGTTATCTCGGGGGATGGTATTCAGGTGGACCCAAAGAAAGTCGAAGCTGTTGTGCAATGGGAAATCCCAAAAAGTATGACCAAAGTTCGAAGTTTCTTGGGATTGGCGGGTTATTATCGTCAGTTTGTACAGGAATTTTCTATTATAGCTGCCCCGTTGACCCGATTGACCTGCAAGGAATCCAAATTCGAATTGACTGACAAATGTGAGCGGAGTTTTCAGGAGCTGAAAAATAGACTGATATCTGCGCCAATACTTTCCCTTCTAACTGAAGGTGGTGGCTTTGTGATCTACAGTAATATGTCACACCCAGAGCTAGGGTGTGTACTGATGCAACATGGGCACATGATTGCATATGCCTCCCGACAATTAAAGAATCATGAGCGTAACTACCTAACGCATGATTTGGAGTTGGCGACGATTGTGTTTGCCTTAAAGCTCTGGAAACATTATCTGTATGGCGAGACTTGCGAGATATACTCTGACCACCAGAGTTTGAAATATTTGTTTACTCAGAAGAAACTGAATCTGAGGTAGAGACGTTGGATAGAATTGATCAAGGACTATGATTGTACTATCCACTATCATCCTGGAAAGGCTAATGTTGTAGCGGAGGCGCTGAGTCAAAAATCGGTGGGCTCTGTTGCACACATTTAAGTTGTTCATACTAATCTATACGCCGAGTTGAGATCTTCGCGATCCTTTCCTACTAGTCATAGGATAATTTTTACCTCATAATCGGGAGTTATGACGGTACCATAACCTGTGCAACTGTGCCATCTAATGTGACTATCAGTGCCAGGGCCATTTATTATCCCCAAAGATAGGGGTACCACCCACAGGATTTGTACTCCTAACTGGTCAATCAACCACCTGCAGGACTAATCCTCCTAACAGGTCATAATAATCAACCACCTGCAGGACTAATTCTCCTGACAGGTCATAATATCAACAACCACCTACAGGACTAATCCTCTTGATAGGTCATAATATCAACAACCACCTGCAGGACTAATCCTCCTAACAGGTTAATACCATCCCGCAGGACATGCCCTCTTGACAAAATCAAACTATGGCATAGTCGAACAGAAATCACTCTCCACATTTAAAATCTACTTGATCCATATAGGTCATAAAATTGTCTAGTTTTAATGAACACGTTTTTTCCCGGCAATTTATAAAAAAATATAATTTGTAAATTTACATAGAAGATAGTACACTCACCTCGATTTTCACATTGCAAAAATTTCGTCGTCAACAACTACCGAGACACTGGCGCCTGTGAACCTAATAGTGATTGGGCCTAAATTAATATTTTATTTAAAATAAAACCTACTATGCAATGCGTGACCCTGACATGCACAATTTTCCATTCTCTAAATTTAATTATGCAAAATTATTATTTCCCCCAGTTCTCTACGTTAAAATTTATTGTACAAAATTATTATAATTAACGGTTGCAAAAATTATTATCACGATTATAAAAATTTAATGTTAATAATTTAATTTAACAAAAAAAATAACCGATTGAAATTTTACCTATTCCGAATTTTCCTACTGCCGAGAGGTGAGTTTTGAATTTTGGTTTTTGTTTGATTTTTTTTTTCCTTTCTTCTTTTCTCTTTCTTTTTTTGTTTTGTTTTCTGCTACTGGTTCAGCCGACTCTCTCTCCCTTTACTGTCGCCGACCGCTGGTGACCTCACACCCACACACCCACGCTATCATTGGCCGAACAGCAACACACCCACACCACCGGAGGAACACACCCACGTCGAACAGCAAAACAGAGCACAAACACACTCACCTTCCCCGCTACAGCCGGCTGACGCTCTCTCTCACTAACTCTCACTTTTATAATCATGACGATAATTTTTGCAACCGTTAATTATAATAATTTTGTACAGTAAATATTAACGTAGGGAATTAGGGGAAATAATAATTTTGCATAATTAAATTTGGGGATTGGGAAATTGTGCATGTTAGAGTCACGCATTGCATAGTAAGTTAATTTTAAATAAAATATTAATTTAGGCCCCATCATTGTTAGGTTCATAGGCGCCAACGTCCTGGTAGTTGTTGATGATGGTATTTTTATAGTGCGAAAATCAAAGTGAGTGTATTGTTTTCTATGTAAATTTACAAATTATATTTTTGTATAAATTGTGGAAAAAAATGTTTATTAAAATTGGACGATTTTATGACTTATGTGGATCAAATAGATTTTAAATGTGGAAAATGATTTTTTTGTCCGATTATACCATAATTGATCCCGTCAGGAGGGCATGTCCTGCGGAATGGTATTGACCTGTTAGGAGGGCACGTTCAGCAGGTGGTTGATTATGTTGTAATATATTATGACCTGCCAGGAGTGCCAGTCCTACAGGTGGTTGATTATATTATGACATGTCAAGAGGATTAGTCTTGCAGGTGGTTGTTGATATTATGACCTGTTAGGAGGATTAGCCCTGCAGATGGTTGTTGATATTATGACATGTCAGGAAGATTAGACTTGCAAGTGGTTGATTGACCTGTTAAGAGTGCAAATCCTGCGGGTGGTACCCCTACCATTGGGGATAATAAATGACCCTAGCACTGATAGTCACGTTAGTTGGCACAGTTGTACAGGTTACGATACTGTCGAACTCCTGATCGTGAGATAAAAATGATCCTATGGCTAGTATGAAACGTTGTGTGGGGTATTTTATTATACGATGAACTGCCTAGATTGATTGACTTAAATATATTATTTTAAATGGGTTGATGTAAATATATTATTTTACGACATTGGTTGACTTAAAATATTTGGATTGGGTGTTAAATATATTATTTCATTACATTGGTCGCAGTGGAACGGGATTTTCAACATGGTATGTAGTTATATTCTATTATATTATATTATATACAACCAAAATCACAAAATACTGAACCTTCAACGGTTCGCCTCCGACCGGCCCACACCAAAAATGATACTACTTCCGGACTCTACCTAGTACCAGTAGTGGACCCACTCCTAGCTGCGGCACCTGAAACCAAATATTTTATCGGTGTACTGTCTTCATAATATAAAAATATTTAATAGATCAAGCATAATTATTAAACACCACGTTTCAAAATATAATATTATATAATCGCATACCATACTGAAATCTAGTTCCAATGTCACCAATGAAATAAACTAATATATTTAAAACACCCAATCCAAACATTTTAAGTCAACCAATCCAAACATCTCGTCATATAATAAAATACTGCACACCGCTCTCCTACTAGTCATAGGATTGTTTTTACCTCACGATCGGGAGTTACGATGGTACCGTAACTTGTACAACTGTGTTATCTAAAGTGACTTCCAATACTAGGGCCCTTTATTATCCCCAATGGTAGGGGTACCACCCATAGGATTTGCACTCCTAACGGGTCAATCAACCACCTTCAAGACTAATTCTCCTGACAGGTCATAATAATCAACCACCTGAAAGACTAATCCTCCTGACAGGTCATAATATAATCAACCACCTATAGGACTGGCACTCCTAACATGTCATAATGATCAACCACCTACAGGTTTAATCCTCCTAACAGGTCATAATATCAACAACCACCTATAGGACTGACACTCCTGACAGGTCATAATATATCACAACATAATCAACCACTTGTAGGACGTACCCTCCTAACAGGTCAGTACCATCCCGCAGGAAATACCTTCCTGACGGAATTAAACTATTACATAGTCGGACAAAAATCGCTTCCCACCTTTAAAATCTACTTGATCCACATAAGTCATAAAATCGTCCAATTTTAATAAACACTTACACATTTTATACAAAAATATAATTTGTAAATTTACATAGAAGATAGTACACTCACCTTGATTTTTGCACTACAAAACTACCGATGTCAGAAACTACCGGGACGCTGACACCTGTGAACCTAACAGTGATAGGGCCTAAATTAATATTTTATTTAAAATAAACCTAATATGCAATGCGTGGCCCTAAAATGTATAGTTTCCCATTCCCCAAATTTAATTATACAAAATTATTATTTGTCTCATTTCACTATATTAATATTCACTGTACAACATTATTAAAATTAACGGTCGGAAAAACTATCTTCACGATTACGAAAATTAAATGTTAATAAATTAATTTAATGAAAATAATAATCGACTGAAATTTTACCTGTTCCGAATTTTCCGCCTGCCTAGAAGTTGGTTTTCGATTTTCGGGTTTTATTTTTGTTTTTGTTTGATTTTTTTTTCCTTTCTTTTTTTATTTTTTCTTTTTCGGTTCTATTTTTTGCTCCTAGTTCAGCCGACTCTCTCTCCCCTTACTGTCGCCAACCGCCGACGACCTCACACCCATACACCCACACTATCACCGCCCGAACAGTAACACATCCACACCGCTGGAGGAATACACTCACGCCGAACAACAAAACAGAGCACACACATATTCATGTTCCCCGCCACAGCCGGCCGATGCTCTCTCTCACTAACTCTCACTCACCACCGGCTACCCTACACCGATCACAAACACACCCACAGTAGCACACACAAACACTTATACTAAACGACGAACACACACATACTCCCATCGGACTAAATAGCACACCGCCGGCAACCCACAACATCGACGACGAACAAAACATCACATCACCGACGATCGACAACCCACCGACACCCACACCGCCATATGAACGGCGACTCCACGCACACACCCTCACCTTCGGACCGGACAACCAGAACACACTTGAACACGAGCGACAATCAACAATACCCACATACATAATTAGACTGATCAACAACGATCACACCCCCCTCCCCACACACACACGTCAAATGACGACAACGATCATGCACCACCAAACGAACGATGACGACACACACACCCCCACGCTGACAACACTAAATAACCCACACTCATCGAACGACGACAATGATCATCCCACCGACTCCCACACCGAATCTAACTCTGTACTGCTGGAAGGTCATCTTCCTCTGCTTCGAAACTATGAACTTTTCTTCCATTTGGAACCGATAGGATTCAGGAAAATATTTTTCATTAAACACCGCAACAAATCGATCCCAAGTGATCTCCTTGCCTGGTACTGAAAGTAACCTCTTCATCTTCTCCAACCAATGTTCGGCTTCCTCTTTCAGCTGGAAGGTGGCAAGAGGTACTCGGCTATCATCAATAATCCCCATGGCCTCAAATACATTCTCCACGCCTCTCAACCAATTCTTAACATCAGCTGGACCCGCAGTTCTTGTGAAAACCAGAGGATCCAACTCCTTGAATCTTTTCAGAAATACTGCCTGGGAAGTAGTTGTGTTGGATTGGGCTCGTTGGCATTCCAACATTTTCACCTACTGCTCTGTCAGCTGTGCAGCAGCTTGTAAAATTCTCTCAACGGCATCTAAACTTTCCTGCGTCCTGTCTCTCGGCCTCTGGGGTCCAACACTCCCAATACTACAAAATGACACCACCTCCGGACTCTACCAAGTGCCAGTAGTGGACCCACTTCTAGCTACGGCACCTGAAACCAAATATTTTATCGGTGTACTATCTTCATAATAAAAATATTTTATGGATCAAGTATAAGTATTAAACACTACGTTTCAAAATATAATATAATATAACCACGTACCATGTTGAAAATCCAGTTCCACTACCACCAATGTAATGAAATAATATATTTAACATTCAATCCAAATATTTTAAGTCAATCAACCCAAACATTCCAACATATAGCAAAATACCGCACACAACATTTCCTACTAGCCATAGGATCATTTTTACCTCAAGATCGGGAGTTATGAAAGTACCGTAACCTGTGTAACTATATCATCTAACGTGACTATCAGTGCTAGGGCCATTTATTATCCCCAATGGTAGGGGTACCACCCACAGGATTTGCACTCCTGACGGGTCAATCAACCACCTATAGGACTAATCCTCCTGATAGATCATAATAATCAACCACCTGCAGGATTAATCCTCCTGATATGTCATAATATCAACAACCACATGCAGGATTAATCCTCCTAACAGGTCATAATATCAACAACCACCTGCAGGACTAATCTTCCTAACATGTCATAATATCAATAACCACCTGCAGGACTAATCCTCCTAACAGGTCAATACCATCCCGCAAGACATGCCATCCTGACGGGATCAAACTATGGCATAGTCGGACAGAAATCACTCTCCACATTTAAAATCTACTTGATCCACATAAGTCATAAAATCGTCCAATTTTAATGAACACTTTTTTTTTTCACAATTTATACAAAAATATAATTTGTAAATTTACATAGAAGATAATACACTCACCTCGATTTCCACACTGTAAAAATACTATCGTCAACAACCATCGGGACGCTGTCACCTATGAACCTAACAGCGATGAGGCCTAAATTAATATTTTATTTAAAATAAACCTATTATGCAATGCGTGACCCTAACATGCACAATTTCCCATTCCTCAAATTTAATTATGCAAAATTATTATTTCCCCCAATTCTTAATGTTAATATTTACTGCACAAAATTATTATAATTAACGGTTGCAAAAATTATCATCACGATTACGAAAATTTAATGTTAATAATTTGATTTAACGAAAATAATAACCGACTAAAATTTTACATGTTCCGAATTTTTCGCCTGCCAAGAGGTGGGTTTTGAATTTTGGTTTTTGTTTGATTTTTTTTTTTCCTTTCTTCTTTTATTTTTCTTTTTCTATTCTATTTTCTGCTCCTGGTTCAACCGATTCTTTCTCCCCTTACTGTCACCGACCGCCGGCGACCTTACACCCATACACCTACGCTATCACCAGCCGAACAACAACACACCCACACTGCCGGAGGAACACACCCACGCCGAACAATAAAACAGAGCACACACACACTCACCTTCCCCGCCACAGCCGGTCGACGCTCTCTCTCACTAACTCTCACTCATCGCCGGCCACCCTACACCGATCACGAACACATACATAGTGGTACACACAAACACTTAGACCGAACGACGATCACACACATACTCCCATCGGACTAAATAGCACATCGCCGGCAACCCACACACTTTGCCGATGATAAATGACCGACGCACACACACCTGATCGCCTGATCACACACACACATGAACGACGATCACTCACACACACACCCTGACAAACGACGACGATTAACCGACCGACGGCAACACACACATACACCACGTCTAAACACACTCATACTCTGATCACTCCCCCACACACGTCGTCTAAACCCACTCCATCGGTAACAAGACACCCACCACCGACCCTTTGAACTTACTTGTCTCTGTTTTTCTTTTTTTCTTTTTTCTTTTTTTTTAAGCTATTGTGGAATGTGTGTATAGAAAAATATGTATATATATATATATATATATATATATATATGGATGGACCCACTCCTAGTTGCAGCACCTGAAACCAAATATTTTATCGGTGTACTGTCTTTATAATATGCAAATATTTTTATGGATCAAGCACAATTATTAAACACCACATTTCAAAATCGATACCAATCGTCAGGTGGGGCCCCATTCCTGGCTAGCCAATAAAAGTGGAAAAAAATAGAAGACAAGGGAGGAACCATGCTGCAACCAGAGAATGGTGAACCCTACCATTAGCCTCTATGCGCTGGGCACCAACTATGAAAGCGCTAGCTAAACTATATGAAGAACTTCACGAAAGAAGGTATGGAGCAGAAAATGAACTCCACAATGAAAGTCTTCGTCGTAAAAAGCAATGTATCCCAACAGACACTGTGCCACATTCTCCAAAGGCTCGGGAGCAATCATGTTCATGGTCAGCAAAACGAATAACTCTCTTCGCATATCAAAAATGTGGAAGTCCCCTAGGTGACTCACCACGCGACAGGCAATTTTCCATCTTTGCTCTTCCGCCGGCACTGCCGCAACAGTAGCATTAGCCTCAAGGGCAGGTGGTGATGGGGTTTCAATGGATTCGCTCATTCGCTCAGAGCAATTACCAAATTGGCTGTACCGGTATAGCCAGTATTATCGACATACATCCCAAACGAATCCCCGACATCGTCATTACCATTTAGCATTCTAGACAATAGCCCAGCCTCGTCATCACCTCTAGAAAGACAGGAAGAAGATCCTAACCTCTTGCCATTACTAAATGCAGCAAATAGATATGCAGACTGTTCGACAATAAAAATGATGCTCCAAAGGACATGTTCGGAGAGCTAGCAGACTCTTCTATTTAAACCGATCGAACACGGCTCCCCGTCAGCCATCATTAGGAGAGTTTAAATGATCGGTCGTTGAATTAAGTCGTGTGGCAGTTAATGCCCAAAAACTCTCAAAAGACAAAAAGATGCAATGTTATGCCATCACCAGCGCACTGACACGACGCGGCCTACAAAAACAAAACAACAGAGCACCAACTCATCATCTGAATATTCCCAAGGCGTGAAATCATTTCACCCCTGGGAATCGAGGGCATCTGATAAGGTGAAATTCAACCAAAAGACATTAGGGCCCTTCAGTTCCCTCCATCCGGGCCACAACGATCTACCGGGTCTCCACATCCCACACAGGTCAACACTACTAGGGAATGAGCGCTATCATGCTCCTGCTTCCAAAGGCGGTCAGAGTCACCTCTCCCTCCAAAGAAATTACCGTTACCATAATAGTCTCGCAATCTCCACCAACGATCCTACCACCTCATTTCTACGAAGGAAGATATCCATGCCAGTTGTGATACCGGTGCTCAGGGAATTACGGAAGGATGGACAAACGGGCTTCCTCTACGTCCTATATAAAGGTCAGCACCCTAGCAGTTCTAGGTATGTAATGTGCTACGCAACTATACGCTGCCATATATGTCTATCATATTTCACTCTCTTTCTCTTGAGAAACCTATACTAATTCTCACACTAAAGATGCAACGCTAGCAGACCCACCTGCATGCATTTTTTTGTAGGAATCAGACCAAGAGAAAGTGAGATAACTTTCACCGCCGACCATTATCGCTGGCCTCAGCAGCCGACGCGGTGATCCATTTCCAAGCATCATCAAGACATTCATGACTCTGGACCTGATAAGGTCCTCAACACGATGCTTGAGATTATACCATTCATCTGTGTGATGCCTCGATGCTCCTTGTTGGTAGGCACATAATACATTAGGGTTGAAAGTATGGGCTTGAGAATTCGGGTTTTGTGGTGGAATAGGTTCAAGCCGTATGCTTTCAAGCATTCCTTAAATATACGGAAATGGGGAATTGGCAGTGGAGTGGATTGCATTTGATCACGAAGTGGCTTCTATGAAGCCGAGTACTGGTGCAATTTTTCGTGAGGAGGTTGTGCCCTAATTTAGGCATGGGGTTTATGCACCCTAGATTTTCCCTTTTCAAAAAGTGTCACTTTGCTTGAAGTAAAAAACCATTTCCTCTATTCTTGTTTATTTCTATCTTTTTTCAAAAGTTTTGTAAAATATCATTTTGATTTTATAAATTAAGCAATAGGGATTGTATCATTTGGAAAGAAAACATTTAATGTTTCTTTTTAGAAGAACTTGGGGATTTGTTGTGCGTTGGTTTTGAAAATAAAATTTAGGAGTCGCCATTTAACATTAGATTTTATTTGTGTGATAGGTGCAAATACCATATTTTATCCCGCCCGTTTTTTGCATTGTGTAAAATTGTCGAGTCTAAAGTGTAAATTTGGAGAAACTTTAAATTATGTTTAAAGGGACAAATTCACGGTTTAGATTCATGTATTTAATTTTACTTCATGTTTTAAAAAAAAAATACAAAAAAAAAATTAAAAAAATAGGCCATTTGAAGTAATTTGGTAAAAAAATAAAGTTTCGGGCTAAAATTAAAATTTTTAAAAGTTAATTGTGGACTAAATTGATTAAATTGAAAATTTATGTTCATGAATATCATTTTGGATATAATTGATTTTGTTTCATTTTAAAAAAATTTACCAATTCCAACTACTTTTTATTTTAGCCCAAAAACTGCATTTTTTGCCCGTTTTGTCAAATTAACGGTCAAAACATTTTATTTTTTGAAATTAAACTTTCCAATAATAATAATTTGTATAGTTTAATTTCACTTTTTTCATTTCAATTTTAAGAAAAAAAAATACATTTAACTGATAAAAGTGCCAAAATCTCAAATTCACTTCCTGTACATCTCTCGGGAATAAAATGGAGCCTTGGATTCCAAAATCAGAATGTTCTTATCATCCTAGGGAGTCCCCCAAGACATTTCCCTTAACAATATGACTTAAGGTAGCAAAAAACTAAAGTCAAACACTCAATTCCCAAAATAGGGGGATAAAGTGTGTAATTTACAAAATAGGGGTCGCCCCCATCAAGAAATGCTACCTCAAGTTGTCAGAGAGGCTTGTGCACTCCCCAAGGCTTGCAACTGGAGGAGTGCACAAGTTCCCACCCCTATAAATAGGGATGACCTCCCTTCATTTCTCTTTGTTAATTCACATGTTCTTGCTTGCACACTCTCAAGTACATTGCTAGGAACATTTTCTCTCTCTAGAAACACTTCCAAAAATAATATTAAAAATTAGTTTCTTATAAGTCTAAGAATGTCCACAGAAAAAAAAAATAGAGAGAGAGAGAGAGACAAACACTAAAGAAAGGAGAAAGAAGAAGATGAAGAATAAGAGAAAAGAAATAAGAACTATCTTCCATTAAAACAAGGCTTCTCTAAACTCTATTGCATATTTTTCTTATTTTTTGTCAAAAGAAAGACAAACAAACAAAAATAGTCAAAACCAAAAAAAAAACACAAGCTGTTCTCAGAGAACGTCAAAATAAATTTATTTTCTTGCATTTACTTTTACCGTCATTTACTTTCTCGTTATGTGCCTTTCTGCGCTTTTACTTTTCTGCATTTACTTTACTACTTTACGCCTTTTCATGCTTTAAGTTTTCTGTGCATTTTTTTCCCCTTTTTAGTTGAGTCCTCCCTAACTAAAGGTAGAATAAAAGTGGACCCTCCTACCCACCGTTCCGAAGTAAGCGGAGGAAACCTCTCCAAAAACATCTCGTCAAGTCCTTGGACTGACATTATACATTTACTAAGTCAAGTCTCCGAACAGGCACTATATATATATTGATGTGAACCTCACTAAGAATTAGTGATACCCAAAACCAACTTAGAGTTCATTTGTGAGGATCGAACTAAATTCAAATTTATAAACGAAAAGACAAGAACACAAAAATATAGAATTTAGGATAGATTACCTTGACCCAATATTTATGAACGAAACACGAATCAATGGTATAAAGTAATAATCTTGACCCAATGATTATAACGAATCACTAACCAAAAATATAAAGTTTGAACGCCAGAAGAAATTTTCATTAAGTTCAGGAAAAGTTTTCTAAAGAATTTAAGAGAAAACTTTTGCAATTGTATTAATAAAAACTAATATCCAAATTCACAGCCTACATTGCCTCTTAAATAGGCAGTCATAAAGTAAAACTCTAGAGCAACAAGGAATCCTAGAGAAATAAGGAAACCCAACTCTTAATCTAAAAAGGAAATGACTAATTCCTAATCTAAAATAAAAAAGGATAATTTGGCATTCATGACTTACAAATCAACAATAAAATTAAAACACTATAAAAATAAGGTCTATAATTGATTAAATAAATGATCTGAAATTTGCAGTCCACACGCCTAAGCCCATTCAAGTTCGCTTGCCTTGATGAGATGAACTGGGTCTTGATCGTCATTTGAGTCTAATTTGGGCTTGATTATTTTATACTCAACCCAAATCTTTTCAATTAACCCACTAAGAGCTTCTTTGATATTCTTAGATCTTACTCTAGTAATAGGCCCAACCAGAACATGCAGCCCTTTGATGGTGTTTTTTGGTTCTCATCATCCTTCTCTCTCAAAAGGGTTCGACCTCGAATCGTCACCTGCATTAAACGGAGAACGATTAGAAACATTAAATGTAGCACTAACATTATACTCATCTAAAAGATCTAACTTGTATATGTTGTTATTGATCCTCTCAAGGACTTGAAATGGAGCATCCCATCTGGCATGTTGCTTGGTCCGCCTATGGGCTGGAAATCTTTCTTTTCTCATATGCACTCAAACCCAATCACCCGATTCAAAGATGACTTGTTTACAGCCCTTGTTCGCTTTGGTTGCATATCGCTCATTTTTCTTCTCTATGTGTTGTTGCATGCTTTCATAAAGTTTTTTCACCGTCTCAATCTTCTTTTGTCCATCCAAACTAGCCCTCTCATTAACAAACGTTGTCTTCTCACATGCTCCATACACACTTCTGAATAGTGCATCAGCCACAATATTTTCCTTACCTTATTTGTATTTGATTACATAAGGAAAGGTTTCAATGAATTCTATCCACTTGGCATGCCTTCTATTCAATTTACCTTGTACCTTCAAGTGCTTCAAGAACTCATGATCGGTATATATTACAAACTTTCTCGGCCACAGGTAATGTTGCTAAGTCATACTTTAACCAACGCAAAGAGCTCTTTGTCATATGTCAAGTAATTCAGCATTGCCCCATTTAGTTTTTCGCTAAAGCACGCTATTGGCTACTTCTACTGTATCAAGACAACTCCAATACCTATTCATGAGGTATCACACTTAATTTCAAAAAATTTAGAAAAATCAGGTAATGTTAATAAGGAAGCACCACATAACCTTTTTTTTTAATCTCATTACATACACATTCTTGATCAATAGCCCATTTAAAACCTAATGATTTTTTAACAATTTCAGTGAGTGATGCGGCTAGTTTACTAAAATCTATGATAAATCGCCGATAAAAACTAGCCAAATCATGAAAACTTCTTACCTTCGAGATTGACTTAGGTGTGGGCCATTCTTTGATAACCTTCACCTTTTCCTCATCCATTGCAATCCTTTTCGTGCTAACAACATATCCAAGAAACACAACTTTCTTCAAGCAAAATGAGCATTTTTTATGAGAACCAACAAGCACCATCAAAGGATTCGCTGCATGTTCCAGTTGTGCCTATTACTAGGGCAAGATCCAAGAAGACCAAAGAAGCACTCAATAGGCTAATTCAATAGATTTGGGTTGAATCTAAAATGATGAAGTCCAAATTAGGCCCAAATTATGACAAGGCCTAGTCCATCTCATCAAGACAAGCGAATGGGCTTTGGCATGAACTCGAATGGGCCTGAGCATGAGAGCCACAAATTTTTTAACTTATTTATTTTATTAATTAGTCTTTTAATTTTAATTTAGGTAATTTATTTAATGATTTGTAAGGCATGCTTACCAAATAATCTCTTCCTTTTTAAACTAGGAGTGTAAGGCAAGTTAGGAAGCTTTCTTATTCTTTTGTTCTATCTTGTAGTGTGAGACATTAGGGTTTTTTTTTATTTTTTAACTGTGGGCGACACTGTTCGTGTGTACTATTCACTGCTAGGTTTTTCTTGTATTCCTTGGCTGCCTATTTAAAGAGGTGGTGTAAGGATGAAATGTTACTTTTTAATATAATTGTGAGAGTTTTCTCTTAACTTTATCAGAGAACTTTTCCTGAATTATCAAGAATTTCTTGTGGCGTTCAAACTCTATACCTTCGATTCGGGATTCACTTATAATCATTGGGTTAAGGTTGGTAACTTTATACCTTTGGTTCGCGTTTGATTCATAAATGATTGGGTCAAGGTAATTTACCAAACTTTTCTGTATTTTCTTGTTCTTCCATTTTCATTTGTAAATATGAATTTAGTTCGATCCTCGCAAAGAAACCCTAAATTGGTTTCAGGTCTTACTAATCCTTGGTGAGATTCGCATCATTTGGTATCAAAGCAAGGTTCTAAATTAGGTTTAATTTATCCTTTTCTTTTTCGTTCATTGATATCTATTTAAACAAAATCTTGACCGAATTATATCATCAAATTTACTTTGCATTTTTTCATTCTAATCATATCTGGTTCGATTTCATTTAAATTATTTTGCATATTCAAATATCGATTTAAAGTTGCTACTTTAAAAAAAAAAAAAAACAGAATAATAAATAAATAAAATCCAACAGCTTCGAACTTTGAAGTTTATTTATTTTTGTTCTATTCCATAAACTTACCCTTGTGTTCTTCTTGTTTGCCTTACTTTTTTTCTCAAAAGTCTCATTCTCAGTGAATTGGTTTGTTGAGTTTGGATTGCTACAAGGAAATTTTGATTAGGGTTGGTTAAGTTCAATAAAGAACTAAAAGAGCAACCAACGAATGGAAAATGGCAAGAGAGTGTGAGACCAATATTGAGAAGAAAAAGTAAATTGAGAGTGATACACGAGTGGAGTGACATAGTTTGAGTGAAAACATGTAAGGAAGTGTTTGTGAGATTTGCTAACTTTATTTTGCAAGTTATTAAACATGTATCAAGAACCAATCAAAGACTCGTCCGATGAAGCACCGGAAAGGATGGAGATCGTGGAGGTCAAACTTTTCTACAAGGCCTTAGAGAAAAAGTTTGAACGATTGAACTATCAGTATGATGAAGTGCTTGAGTGACCAAACAAAGTGTAATCGTTCACAAAAGGGGCAACCACCTAAAGTTCCCCATGTGCAACGACAAGAGATGAATCTGCCTCGGTATGTATATGAAGATGATAATGATGATGGGAATGACCTAGATGAAGAGGATCGCGTCTCTAATGTGAGCTTAGGAAGATTCGAGCATAAATATAGGAATAGAGAAGATAGGTATAGGGAGCAGATTAATAATAACTTGGGAAGCATCAATGTAAAGATACCGTTATTCCAAACAAAAATGACCATGAAGCATACTTGAAGTGGGAGAAAAATGTGAAGTTGATCTTTGAATGACACAACTACTCTGAGAAGAAAAGGTAAAACTCGTTGTAATTGAGTTTATTGATTATGCTATAATATGGTGGGATCAACTTGTGATAAACAAGAGGAGAAACCATGAGAGGCCTATCGAGACGTAGGCAAAAATGAAGGCCATCATGAGAAGGCAGTTTGTCTCTAATCACTACTATAGGAACTTGTATTAGAAATTACAAAGCCTTACGCAAGGCTATCGGAGAATGGATGATTACTACAAGAAGATAGAGATTTCTATGATCTGAGCTAATATCGAAGAAGATAGAGAAGCCACAAAGGTAAAGTATGACATCCTATTCCTAGGCTAGAGTAGTGCTAGCAACAGTAGTGCTAGCCATATTAGTGCTAGTCATACGGCACCTAGTACAAAAAATGTTCTCCCTTTGTTGTTCCATGTTATCCTTTGTAACTTGGTCACTTAGAGCACGTTTTGCCACAAGTAACTCTCTATCTCTACTGAGTACTCCACATCATCGTCTCAAGCATTCTCAAGTGGTAGCACATCACCTCTCCTTTTTGGTGGTTCGATTTTGGACTTTCAAACAACCCCTTCGTCTTTCTTCCCATTTGGTCTCCATGAAGTAGAGGAGCTCGAATTTTGAAATGATCGATTTCCTTTCCTTTTAAGTTGTCATTCCACCTTTATATCTATGTGAACCATGTCTTCCAACTCTACATGATGCTGCAACTCCACCACATTGGCAATTTTGTGATTCAGCCCATTCAAGAACTTTGCCATTGTAGTTTCTCTAACTTCCTCGACATTTGCCCGGATCATAGCGATCTCCACCTACTTGTAGTAATCATCCATGCCCCGGTAGCCTTGCTTAAGGCTTTATAATTTCTGATGCAAGTCCCTATAGTAGTGACTAGGCACAAACTGCCTCCTCATGATGGCCTTCATTTCCGCCCACGCCTCGATAGGCCTCTCATAGTTTCTCCTCTTGTTTATCACAAGTTGATCCCACCATATATATAGCATAGTAAATAAACTCAGTTACAAAAAGTTTTATCTTTTTCTCCTCTGAGTAGTTATGGCTCTCAAAGATCAACTCCACTTTCTTCTCCCACTACAAGTACACTTCAGGGTTATTTTTTCCTTCGAATAGCGGTATCTTCACCTTGATACTTCCAAAGTTATTATCAATCTGCTACCCAGACCTATCTCCTCTATTCCCATATCCACACCCAAATCTACCCAAGCTCGCATTAAAGACACGACCCTCTTCATTTAGGTCATCCCCATCATCATCTTCATGTTCATACTGAGGGGGATTACTTTCTCATCTTTGCTCATTAGGAGCTTTAGGTGGTTGTCCCTTTTGTGAGCTAGACTCAACTTTGTTTAGTCGCTCATGCACTTCATCAAACCACGAGTTCAACCGTTCAAATTTTTGCTCCAAGGCCTAGTAGAAACGTTTGACGTTCATAATGTCCATATTTTCCGGTGTTTCATTGGATGAGTCTTTGTTTATATCTTGAGACATGCTTAATAACCTGCAAAACAAAGTTAGCAAATCACACAAATACTCCCTTACGTATTTGCACTCAAACTATGTTACTTCACTCGTGTATCACTCTTAATTAGCTTTCTCTTCTCGATATTAGTCTCACATTTTCTTGTTTTTTACCATTATTTACTTCACTCTTTTAGTTCTTTATTAAACTTGACCAACCTCAATCATAAATTTCTCGTGACAATTCAAACTCAACAAATCGATTTACTAAGATTGAAATTTAGGACAAAAGTAAAGTGAACAAGAAGAACACAAAATATAAGCTTAAGAAATAGAAGAAGAGTTCAACTCTCAATATGGTTGCACGAATTTTCATTCCACATTTTCTTTTCTTTTTTTTTTTTTTTTTTGGTTTTTTTTATGTATACAAAATTTTGCTACTTTTTTTTTAAAAAAAAAATAATGAAACTCATCAACCTTTAAAAAATAAGATTTGACCAAGTTAAAGATGCATCACGTTTTTTATCGAGATCTAACTAGATTTTAATACATACGCGTTTAATGGAAATTCGATCAGATTTGGCAAAATAATTCGGTGAACAAGAAAAAACATTGGAATGAATAGATATCAACAAACAAAAAAAAATGATAGATGAAACCTAATTTAGAACCGTGCTCTGATTACCAAATTATGCGAACCTCACTAAGAATTAGTGAGACGCGAAATCAACTTAGGGTTTCTTCACGAGGATCAAACTAAATTCAGATTTATAAACAACAAGACAAGAACATGGAAATATAGAATTCAAGATAGATTACCTTGACCCAAAATTTATGAACGAAACGCGAAACGATGGTATAAGTAATTATCATGACCCAATGATTACAGCGAATTACAAACCAACGATATAAAGGTTGAACACCATAAGAAATTCTTGATAAGTTCAAGAAAATTTCATTGAAGAACTTAAGAAAAAACTCTCACAATTGTATTAATAAAAAAGTAATGTCCAAATTCCCAGCCTACATTGCCTCTTAAATAGGCAACCCCAAAGTAAAACCCTAGAGTAACAAGGAGTCTTAGAGAAACAAAGAAACCCTAATCTTAATCTAAAAAGGAAAAGGATAATTTGGCATTCATTCCTTACAAATAAACAATAAAATTAAAACACTATAAAAATAAAGTCTATAATTTATTAAATAAATGATCTAAAATTCACGGTCCACACGCCTAAGCCCATTCAAGTTCACGTCTAAGCCCATTCGCTTAACTTGATGAGATGGACTAGCCCTTGATCGTCATTTGGGACTAATTTGAGCTTCATTATTTTAGACTCAGTCCAAATCTCTCGAATTATCCCATTAAGAGCTTCTTTGATTTTCTTAGATCTTACTCCAGTAATTGGCCCAACTGAAATATGTAGCGGGTCCTTTGATGGTGTTTGTTGGTTCTCATCATGTGTGTGTGTGTGTGTGTGTGTTTCTTATTTTTTATACATATCCAAAAAGAAAAAAAGAAAAGAAAAACAAAAATCTCAAATGTCAAAAATCAAACAAAAAGAAAAGTTTTGCCTAAACTAAAGAGCGTAAAGGGAGAATTTTCTATACCTCGTTTTTAGGTTTTCTAACTTGTGAGAGAAACATTAAATGAGGGTTAAGCGAAATCCTTCCCCAAAGCAATTTTAGTTAAGGTTATTATAACAAAATATGTAAAAATTTATTTGGTTCAAAAAGTGAACAAAAAACCAGTCTCTTTGTTTTCTACTAAAATAATGAAACTCTAAAAAAATATACATTTTTATTTTGTTTTTTTCCCCCTAAAAGTTCTTTCCATAAAACCAAGTTTTTCTAAACGAGATGTTTTCAATATTTAAGAAAACCAAAATGATATTTCCTAAAAATAAAAATAAAATAAAAAATCAGAAAAAGAAAATGTTTCTTAACCTTTAATTGTTTTCTTAAATAAAGGAAAGATCTATTTCCTAAAAAATCTTGTCTTAATGGAAAGTCTTACATTTTAAAATTTTATTTCCTTTTCTTTGTAATACATAAGTTTTTGCCATCATAATTTGAATTAAAATAAAATAAAATAAAAAATCCCAGAACCAAACGTGTCGATTCTTCCATAATTGATAAGTGGTTTAAAAAATGACCATTTTTGCATTTTATCTTTATTGTTTTATTTTACTTGTTTTTATTTTGTGCATATGTGTTTATTAGTTTTAATTCATTTGCATGACATAATAATAAAAGATAAGGGAAAAATATTACATTAACCAACCAAATTAAGAAAAACTTGGACATAGTTTAATTTAAAATACTTAGACATTGGGTACCATTTCCAAATGGGTGTCTTGGAGTGCCTAACATTTTCCTCGAACATAACCAACCCCCGAACTTAAACAATACTCTGGTTGAAACCTTTTGAGTAAAATTTTGCACCATTTCAAAAAGTGTTTTCTATATATTTTTTTTTTAATTTAAAATCCAATGACCTAACACATCTTTTAAAACCAATGCTAGGTGGCGATTCCAAAATTTCATAAAGCGATCTACTCAAGTAAATATAGTTTAGAACCAAAGCCTAGAAAACCCCTTTGAACTTGTTTTCTCAAATGGAGAAAAATGGAGAAAATATTGGCCTAGCTGTTGGCAAAACCCATTACAAAAATATGAAGACTCAGTTCCAAATGTCAACATAATCAGACAAGATTGGGGAAACTACTCTGATGACATTGAAAGAATCTGGAAGATTGGTCCCAAACCACCCAACGCAACTTAGGTAGAATCAAGCAACTGCTAGAAAGCCTACTGGGTGGAATTATCCCCCCCCCCCCCTCATGAGTAAGGGATGACCGTCCAATCAAGCCCAATAGTTGGGAAAGTAACTTCGAAGAAGAAATACCTAGAGAAATGGCTAGTAGAGGAAAAGAGCCAGTAATAGATATCGATATGGAAGAAATCGAGGAAGATGAAAGGATCCCTAGGGTCATGAAGAATTGGATCATATATGGGAAAAGATGGATATACTAGATAAGAAAGTTACAAAAGTAGTCAATATGCTCGACAAATTGGTAAATGTGTGTTGTCCATCCAAAGATGAACACCCAAGCCACCCATCATTACTCCCACCAAAGAAATAATTTGACAAACGAACCAACTTCAACCACCTGATATCAGTTAACCTAATACATGGATCGGGAAGAGCCTCATGGAAAAACAACACTAATCTACCGACCAAGGCAAACTCTAGCACCATTGGCAGAAGGCCAAGTGTGCCGATTAGAAATGACTACTAGATCGATTTAGTCTCTTGTGGATTAATGCAAGCGGATCTCGAGAAATCTCAAAGTCTCGAAGTTTATGTCTTCACTGTACAACCGCAAGTCTCTCGAAAGGGGATAACATTTGAGCCTGAGAAGGTACTAGTCTTTGAAACTCCAAAGTAGGATTCAACAAAAACTCTAAAAGAGGTATCATGGAATTATTACACCACCATCCAAACCAAGGTCCTAAAGAACAAAAAAAGTCAAAAAGGATAAGTAGGAAGGATCACCCAGAGCAGAAGAGTCTTTGTCGCACCGGAACTTTTGAAGGTACTTGACAAGTGCCTTCAGTTTAGCGATGTAGGTTTGGAAAAAGTTCAATCAACTATGGTATTTGATAATTATTCAGAATTGAAACGGTTTTTAGGCTTTGACAGGGTAACGAAAGGTAATGATTCATCAAGGTAAGCTTAAAAGACTCAAGTGATCAAATGAATGCCTAAATCATATCTCCTAAACAACCTCGCCTAGGATTTCCCTCAAATCAAGTTTTATAATCCCTATTGTCATAAAGTTGAGTGAAGGATAATCGGTTTCAAATCAATAAGATAGTGCTATATTGAGTTTACGTGCTCGTGCATTTAGGATCCATGATAGGTGTGAAAAACCTATCTATTTCTAAACTGGATTTGTTAGTTGTCAAGCATTTTAGTTATATTTAATTATGTTTTAGTGTGTTTTAGTGTAGAACAGGGAAAGGATGTGAAAAGGCAAGAAACAGGTGAAAACGGTGGAGAAACGGTGAACAAAATGTGCAAAATAGGGTGTCGGTGAATGAAGATCACCGCCTAGGCGGAAGTTCCACCACTTAGGCGGAAAAGAGGCAGAATGTTGGGTACTGAAGGGCTGAACCACCGTCTAGGCGAGAAAACCACCGCCTAGACGAGAAAACAACAGAATATCTTGCCAGCAGCCACCGCTTAGGCGAAGTTACCGACAGAACTTAACCGACTTAAGTCCACCGCCTAAGCGGTGATCCACCGCTTAGGTGGTGACACTCTACACAGAAATATCTATTTTTATATATTTTGAAGATATTTTCCAAATCCCTCATTTTAACCACTTTCTCTACCAAACCTAAAAGAGACCCCTTAGACCTTAGACACTCCTTAGACGTGGGAGAGGGCTTGGTTGTTTTTGAGAGCTCACTTCCACCTTAGTTAGATTAGATTAATTTAGGAAGTAGATTAGATTAGTTGTAAATAGTATTCTTGGCCAATCCTTGAAGAGCTAGAAGAGGAAGTTCATCAAGCGAGAAAAGGAAGATCGGGAGGACTGTTCTTTGGTGAAAGTGGACCACTCCACTTTGAGATTTGGCTTTTCTTCCCTTGTTTCCATCTTTGTATTTAATGTTTATTGTTGATGATGATGATCTCCTTTTGATTTAATGTTGTATTGGCTAAGAATATGTTAGTGTAATTTAGAGATTAGTTAGGGAAAGGTGTAGTTGTGTAAATACTCGTTTGGTTTAATATACGTTTCTTTAACGGTTGTTGCTTTTAAGTCCGATTCTGTTTATCATTTGATGACAATCTTAATATGCTTGTAACGATATTAGGATTGGATTTGAGAATCTAGGGTTTGACACTCGGGAGAGGTAACCCTGGATTCGGACTAGGGTAAACTCATCATTACGACCTAACGACCTGGGAGGGCGTTAGTTAGTGTGCAATAGATGACGTTCAGTCAAGACTCACACGGCCTAGAGTCGTTAAGACATTGAGCGGGACCTCTTCGTCGACACGAAAGTCGCGTATTCCCCCGTCTTACACTCAGAAGAGGTGGCGGAGGAGTTTACGAACCGAGATTGTCGGATACCTAAACTCCGTTATTGTTAACTAAACGAAACCAAACGTGTATTAAGTGAACAAAATCAATCCCTAATTAATCAACTTAGTTAGAATTAACCCACTAATTGTGGTTTAGCTTAGTTTAATTTCAATTCACGTCTTCCGTCGTCAGGATAACACGAGACTACGTCAATTGCGGTATTCAATTCAAATATTCACACTTTTCTCTGTGGGAACGATATCTGATCTTCAAAGATCCACTATATTAAAACTTTAGACCTCGTATACTTGCGAGCGTAAGTAGGTGTGCGCAAAATCGCCCCTACCAAGTTTTTGGCGCCGTTGTCGGGGATTAGAGTGAATTTTATTTGAATATTGTCAAATTCTATTCCCGTCAACGCCTACCAAGTTTTTGGTGCCATTACTGGGGATTAGTTTGAATTTTATTTGAATATTGCAAAAGAAACGCGGTATCGACTCAGAACTTAAGTTTTAAATTGGAGAACCAAATGTATCGTATCCTAGTTCCGTCAACGAACCAAGTTTTTGGCGTTATTGACGTGGGATTAGTGTGAATTCTAAGTTGATATTGCGACTAAGTAGTCGAGTGTTAATCCTGACATTTATTTTTGTTTTGTTTTTAATTTTTATTTTTGTTTCATTGTGTTAATGAGATCAAGCAAAGCGAGAAAAAATGAAAAAGATTGGAATTCTTAATTCTCAATCCCGAGATTGAACTTATTGCAAATGATAAGGACTGAGAGGAGAAGCCGACTTCAAGCCATAATCTTGATCCGACTGACCATTTGAGCCCAAATTCCTTGTCTATGGGGAATTTTGGTGAAAAATACTTAGTGACATGATAGTCCAGCTGGGGACGATAACTCAAGCGCTATTTTTTTGAAATGAAACTTAGGGTATCAAATTACACGATATTTGTTACGTTACTATTTATTTAATTATTTATTATTTTTGGAAGCCGGCATGGCTTGGGAACGTGTTCGGAAGTGAATTGAGGAGTATGGAAGTTTGGGGAAGTATTTTAAGTTTAAACACGTTGAACAAGTGAAGTGAAAGCGTACGGGGTGGAGCCGTATTTTGAAAATTTGAGGAAAACACAAAAGTGGGAACTTCAGGCCCACCACTCAAGCGGTGAACCACCGTTTAGGCGGTAAAAATACAAAGAATGTGTTTTTCAGCAAAAAAAGGCCCTTCACTTACGCGGTAAAAATACAGAGTGGGTGAAAAAAGGCCCATCGCTTAGGCGGTAAAAATACAGGATGCAACAGATTTTCAAAACATGCTCCACCGCCTAGGCGGATTAACAGCAGAACAAAATGTTTTCACACTGGTGTAATTTCGCTTAGGCGGACAAACTACAGCCTAGGCGGAATTTCGTCATAAGGTTTGATTTTAAAGAAAAGAGTTCCACCGCTCAAGCGGTGAACCTTCTGCTGTTAAAAAGAGCCCGTTCGTTCAAAAAATTGAAATCGCAAGGTTCCATCCCCAAAAACCTCCACATTATCTCTAAAACCTCACTCCCAAACCGTTCCAATACTCAAAAATCATCCTTCCATTACCAAAATTTGTGATTTCCACCCCCAAATCATCCACCACAAATCAATTTTCAAATCCCATTTTCATGATTTTCTTTATCACTTTGAGATTTTGGTTTGATTTTTGGTGATAACTTAGTTTCTATGGATTGTTAAATTGTGTGAAACAAAATTGCATGCTATATTGTTCATATTTTGTTGAAATGTTGTGATTATTGTATGCACCAGATCAAATCCACAGGTTCATGTGCGACCACTTCGGTATTGCCGCCGCACTTTTTACAACCACCACAATTTCCATTCCGACGTGATAGTGGTGGAGAGGAATTTCTCGTCAGGTGAACAGTAGGGAATAAGTCTTATTCCCTAGGTATGTGTTCAACCCATTTTGTATGCATTCATGCTAAATGTTTATTGGGTTCGTTGATTTCGAAATAATGCCATGTTCAAGCCTGTATTGGTATGGAATGGATGATTAGTTTAGTGGATGTTCATCCATTTTGATTTTTTTTAGAAAATGATGAACCATTATTTTGAGTATGTATTTTATTATTATGAATGTTTTAGTTTTGAATTTTTAGTTTAGTTAGTTTAATTTTTGTTTTTGCATGTTTAGTGTTAGATTAATTTATGTATGTTAGTATTAGAATTAGTTTAGATTTGTGTATGTATAAAGTTGTATTTGCATGTTTAGATGTGAGTTCATTTGGGTCAAGACCCGATGATGAGAATTATCCCCTAATTGCATATTGAGATCGGGGGTAATACCTTCCTTGTGTGTTTTGTGTGCTTAACATGTCGATTGGGTAAAAATTATCTCGATCCGAAAAATGCACGATATTTGAACTCAATGTATAATAATATGAACGATTAGAAGTTGATTATTCGATATTAGGATCATGATAGAAAATGAGGAAACTAGAACTTGATTTGGGGAAAACTTGAGGCGGAATCCTAGGTAAGGTAATTCCGGAGACGTGATTTAGGCCGTCATTTTTTCGCTTAAACCGTTGTAGCTAACTTGAAAATTTTCATTCCTTATTTCCCCTATCGAAGCCGATAACGTAATCAAATTCTGAAAACGTTCAAATACTCCTTCCAATTAAATTTTTCCTAACCCAATGTCGCTAAGCCTAATTTTAAAAAAAAAAAATTGAGTGAAATCAAGTGAGCGGTCGGGTTTTTGATAAATTTTTATTGATTCGGTATTAGTGTATTTACTTGTCACTTTCGTATTTCTTTTTGCACGCTCCTAAAAATAAGTTTGGGGGTGTGTTTCTATCATTTCTTTTTACATATTCCTAAAATTTTATAAATTCGAATAAGCTTGGGGGTGTGTTTCTCTAACTTCTTTTTGCACTCTCCTAAAACTGTAACAATTCGAGTTATTTAGGAATATGTTAAAAAAAAAAAAAAAACGTGAATATAGTTTTCATTTTCTTCTCTTTCGACAAGTGAATACCAGGATCTTCATTTCTTATTCAGAATTGTACTTTAAATGTGGGGTCATGAGAGAGGATAGCGACAAGCGATTTTACCTCGGGTATCGATCGATTAAACCAATTTGCTATTTTTATTCCAATGATACCCGTGGTCGTTCTCCAAAGCTAAACCAAGCCCTATTGATCTCTATGTATATCCGAGCCTACATTAGTGGATAGTAGACTCCAATCAAGCTTATGGTTTTCCAGAATCCTTCAACGATTTAAATTATGAGCTTAACAATTGAATAATCGAATCCGGTATTTGACTAGTTATACATTTGAGTTCTCACACACACACTTCAAATGGATCTAGAATGGTTTTTATTGATATTGATCGTTGAAATTCTAGAACACCACTTGGTGTGGGTTACTTCCCGAACTTGATCCGATTTAGGGATGTTGAGGGAGGAACAAATTGGTCATTTAGATTGAACTTTATATTTACATGCATTTACTTCTTTCGTGTTAGTTTAATTTTTCATTTTTAGTTAGTTAGTTCGTTAGTTAGTTTAGTTTAGTGTTAGTGTTTTGCTCGAGGACTAGCAAAATTCTAAGTTTGGGGGTATTGATAGGTGTGAAAAACCTATCTATTTCTAAACCGGATTTGTTAGTTTTCAAGCATTTTAGTTATATTTAATTATGTTTTAGTTTGTTTTAGTGTAGAACAGGGAAAGGACGTCAAAAGGCGAGAAACAAGTGAAAACGGTGGAGAAACGCTGAACAAAATGTGCAAAATAGGGTTTCGGTGAATGAAGATCACCGCCTAGGCGGAAGTTCCACCGCATAGGCGGAAAAGAGGCAGAATGTTGGGTGCTGAAGGGCTGAACCGCCGCCTAGGCAAGAAAACCACCGCCTAGGCGAGAAAACAACAGAATATCTTGCCAGCACCCACCGCCTAAGCGGAAAAACCACCGCTTAAGCGAAGTTACCAACAGAACTTAACTGACTTAACTCCACCGCCTAAGCGGTGACACTCTGCACAGAAATATCTATTTTTAGATATTTTGAAGATATTTTCCAAATCCCTCATTTTAACCCCTTTCTCTACCAAACCTAAAAGAGACCCCTTAGACCTTAGACACTCCTTAGACGTGGGAGAGGGCTTGGTTGTTCTTGAGAGCTCTCTTCCACCTTAGTTAGATTAGATTAGTTTAGGAAGTAGATTATATTAGTTGTAAAGAGTGTTCTTGGCCAATCCTTGAAGATCTAGAAGAGGAAGTTCATCAAGCGAGAAGAGGAAGCTCGGGAGGACTGTTCTTGGGTGAAAGTGGACCACTCCACTTTGAGATTTGGCTTTTCTTCCCTTGTTTCCATCTTTGTATTTAATGTTTATTGTCGATGATGATGATCTCATTTTGATTTAATGTTGTATTGGCTAAGAACATGTTAGTGTAATTTAGAGATTAGTTAGGAAAAGGTGTAGTTGTGTAAATACTCGTTTGGTTTAATATACGTTTCTTTAACGGTTGTTGCTTTTAAGTCCGATTCTGTTTATCATTTGATGACAATCTTAATATGCTTGTAACGATATTAGGATTGGATTTGAGAATCTAGGGTTTGACACTCGGGAGAGGTAACCCTGGATTCGAATTAGGGTAAACTCATCGTTACGACCTAACGGCCCGGGAGGGCGTTAGTTAGTGTGCAATCGATGACGTTCGGTCAAGACTTACACGGCCTAGAGTCGTTAAGACATTGAGGGGGACCTTTTTGTCAACACGAAAGTCGTGTATTCCCCCGTCTTACACTCGAAAGAGGTGGCGGAAGAGTTTACGAACCGAGATTGTCGGATACCTAAACTCCGTTATTGTTAACTAAACGAAACCAAACATGTATTAAGTGAACGAAATCAATCCCTAATTAATCAACTTAGTTAGAATTAACCCACTAATTGTAGTTTAGCTTTGTTTAATTTCAATTCACGTCTCCCGTCGTCAGGATAACACGAGACTACGTCAATTGCGGTATTCAATTCAAATATTCACACTTTTCTCTGTGGGAACGATATCCGATCTTCAAAGATCCACTATAATAAAACTTTAGACCTCGTATACTTTCAAGCGTAAGTAGGCGTGCGCAAAATCGCCCCTACCAATCCACAATAACTTTTACTAAGACGATACATCAAGCACACAGAACACACATGAATGAGCTTTACGCTCGATCTCAAAACAATCAGGGGACAAAATCATCATCGGGTATAGGCCCAGATGACGTAAAAACATAGTACAAAACAACATCTAAACTAACAAACTAATCCTAAACAAGCATGTACACGATAAAAAAAAAAAAAACAGTAAAACATGCCAAAAACATATACACATACTAAAACATACTACACATCACCACCAACTCAACACAGGTGGTGTCCAAACAAGCCGTCAGTGATCCCAATGACAGTATATAGCATGATATTGAAGACAGGGGTTTAGAACACATACCTGGGAGGCGAGAGGATCTTCCCTCCGATTCAAATCGACGGAGATGTATCTAATTTATTTGTGACCCTGGGTTCCCTCCCAAGAAGTGCTTGGTTTAATGTCCTCGACCCGACATATACCCTTAAGACTGGCGAGATATTCAATGATCGAACTGCAAAAGTACCTGTCGATCTAACATCTTCAAGCATCCTGCCGAAAACAAAAATAAAACTACAAACGAAAATTATATACAAAAATGCCTAGATTAAAATCAAGTTATTTACTCTCAATATCGATAGCAATCAACAAGACAATCCTCGGCTACGGCGCCAAAAACTTGGCGCGTTGACGAGACTAGAATACGATACACTTGCTTCTCCTATCTAAAACTTAAGTCTTCGGCTGTTACAGCGTTTATCCGATAATAACATCAAAACAATCCCCGGCAATGGCGCTAAAAACTTGGTGGCCGTTAAATAAAGCGTTGCCACTTTCATCGCAAACGTACGGATCAAGTTTTAGTATAGTGGACCTTTCGGTCGGGTATCGTGTCCACAGGGATTGGTGTTGTTACTATCGAGTATCGCGATTATCATAACCTAATTTTATCTAGGCACTAAAAATGGAATTTAATTAATTACTAATACTAAACTAAAATACTAATTAAATTAACTATACAATAAATACTAATTTGAGATTGTTCAGGGGAGTAGATTACCTAGGGATTAACTTTATTTACTTAAATACGGTTGATTTCTTTTTAGTTAACATTAACGGCGTTCGGCGTATCCGACAATCTCGGTTCGTAAACTCCCTCGCCACCTCTTCCGAGTGTAAGACGGGAGAATACGTAACTTCGTGCCAATGCCGAAGTGCCCCCCCCCCCTCAATGTCTTAATGACTCTAGGTCACGTGAGTCTTACCCCAACGTCATCAATTGCACACTTTCTAACACCCTCCCCGGGTCGTTAGATTGTCGTGTCGTGTTAACCCTAGTCCGAATCCGGGGTTACCTCTCCTGAGTGTCAAACCCCGTATTCTCAATATATCTAAACTAGTATATAATTATAGAAAACACGGAAACACAATCGAAATTATAAGAAACAACCATAAATGAAACAAAAATTCAACCAAAACTACATTTTCATAAATAATACATTAATTCCTATTATAATCCATGTTTAACTCATGACCCTAACCATTTATACAATGTAAAACGAGCTAAACATGCTCAACAATTACCAAAATGAAGAAAACAAATAGAGAAAACAAGCAACTTAGCCGATATCCAAAGATTTGCCGCTAGAAACGTCGACCGATCGCTTCCCTCTTCATCCTCCACCTCGGGTTGAGAGCTCTCCCTCAAAAATCCCTAATCCTACTCCTAAAATATGGCCTAAGTCCTTAAGGGTTGAAGAGCGGGAAGAGAGGAGGAGAGAAGGAAAAATAATATCCCAAAAGATTTCAAAATATCTAATAAATAGCAAGGGTGTGCTGCAGGATTTTCACCTAGACGAAGTTAAGTCGGTTAACTTTCTACCAAAAATTCGCCTAGGTGCAGAAAAATTCGCCTAGGCGAAGTTACTGCAGGTTTGAAATTTTGTTTTGGCTGTAACTTCTTCATCCGAATTCCGATTTAGGTAATTCAAAAACCTATGGAAAGCTAAGAAAAATATATACAACTTCCATGTTTTGAGTATTTCAAAAATCGGATTACATCATAGTCCAAAATAGCCTTGAAGTTACAGCACCTGTACCGGCTTTGCAGGTTTGGTGACCGCCTAGGCGAAGAAGTAGGAGGTGGACTTGGAAATGTTTCTACTGGGGTTTCCACCTAGGCGGAGGAATTTCCTGCCTAGGCAGTGGGTTGTTAGTAGCCTTTTGTCATTCTCAGCATCTTCACAGCCTAGGCGGAGGTCTGGACGCCTAGGCGGTGGGCTTCCTTCATATTTTTGCCTCCTTGCTTGTTCATCCACAGTAACTTCGACTCGCCTTCAGTTCGCTCTCATCATTTTCGCTCTAGTTTCCTATCTTTTCGCTTCACACGCCTGATTTATACAAAAAGTATAAAAATATATTAAAACATATAAAAATAACTATAAACGTACTCGAAAACTAACAAATTCAGATTGGAAATACATAGGTAATTTACACCTATCAACAAGGAACCTAGGGGAGTTCCTAAGAAGCCGATTACCGAGCAATCGGTTCACGAGTTCCTTAAAACAACAAAGAACACCTAGTACCTGATTGTCGAACAACTAAGCAAAGCACTTGCACAAATCTCGATATTGTCCTTGCCAATGGCTTTAGAAATCCACCGTGATGCACTATTGAAAGTGCTTAAGCAAACACAAGTTCCAAGCTTGATATCGCAAGACCACTTTGCTAACATAGTGGAAAACATTCTTAGCACCAACCTTGCCACCTTCACTGATATGAGATACTTGCTGATAGGAGTGGGCGCATCATGCCGTTGAACATATCAATACAATACAAGGACTACATCCTATCTCAATTCCTTGAGTTGTGGACAATGGATCAGCATTGAACTTATGCCCTCTAAGTACTCTCAAGAAAGCGAGTATTGAAGAAAGCTACGTCAAAGCATCATCTATCACCATTCAAGCCTTCAACAGTGAAAAAGGAGAGCCTAAGGGAGAAATAACCTTACCAATCACTATATGTCTGGTACCAATCCAGATAGACCTGCATGTGCTCTATAACGACCCGATTTCCCAAGACCATCACGCGGTTTCTCCCAAAGAGAATTAATACTAAACTTGAATAACAAATATTTTATTACTCATAAATTTGAGAAATTTTACAAACTATGTCAAGGATTATATTTATCCATTAACCGAATCAATTTTACAACAATAACGATAAATACAGATATTACAAAATTTAATCCAAATCCAATTAAAATTTTAGGCACAACTCCATTTTCGCCAACCCTGAAATTAAAACTGTGAGATTGTAACCCAAAGCTCAGTAGAATTTCAATTTCTCTAATACGTGTATCTCATTAATACAATAAATAAACACATAGGCATGTAGCACACATAGTTTTCATATAATCATAATTGTTTCATGAAAATTAACAATTATAATTCAACAAAAATAATACATAACTCACACAATAGAGAGATTAAATACATATATGAAAAGAGTTATAAATTCTACCTGAAATTCGAAATTGATAATAATTCGCGAAAGAAACTATTTTTTCTTCTTCTTAATTTTTCTTTTCTCCTTTTGTTCTTCGTCCCCTGAATCCCTTTTTTTTTCCTCATTTCCCATCCATATACTTATATATATATATATGTAAGATAAACTTGTGGCCAAATTTGTTTCTCCTTTTTTTTTCTTTTTCTTTTTCTTTTTCTCTTTAATTTTTAGCTATACACACATTGCTTAATTTACAAGATTTATTTGAAAATTACACTAACGCCCCCACAATTATAAAATAATCCATATTAAACCTAATAATTACACTTATCTCCCTAAAAATTATCAAATACGTATTTATATACCATAAATTTTCATAGCATACAAAATAAACCCAAAACATATTAAACTTATGTAATATAATATTTTCAAAAATATAAATTTTTTTGTCATTACAATTTTCTGGGTATTACGTTTCTAAATATTTTCGCAGCGCACTCTAATTTATAATAAAAATAGTGATAATAAATCCCAGTTTATTTTGTTTTTCATTTTTTTTTTAAAAACTCGCAAAAATATCACCACAGGTTTTTAATAGAAGTAAATAAACAATTGTTATTAATAAATGTAACAATCATTTAATCCTATAATTTAAATGGCAAAAATTGCTACCTAAACATTACAATTAATGATACTAAATTGTTCTAACACATGGATATGTATTAAAACGAGTTCAATACTCACGTATATGTATATAAAAATATTACAACTAGATATGAAAATTATGCAGACGACCTCGTGTCAAAATCAAGATAATGTTGAACCACACATATTCAGATTATATAAATAACACTAAAATTATTTCAATTATCAAGTGTTCCAATACTCACAACATTCATACCACATTCCGACCTTATCTAACATTAATAGTGGACCAATCTCTACCTGAATTTCTTGACAAAATATTTTATTAGTGTATTGTCTTCATAATATAAAAACAATTTTATGAATCTTTTTTTTTTTTTTTTTATCAAAACTTATTTTCAACAAATATTATCACACTAAGAAATATCAAAATTCCACAAATATCATAAAACAATTGAATTTAAATCAACAGATCAACTCACTTCTATATAATAAAATACCATATTTCCTTACTAGTCATAGAATCGTTTTACCTCACGATCAAGAGTTATCATATCAACTACCTGCAGAACTTACCCTCCTGATAGTTCTTAACACAACATATTGATAATCAATTGCATATTCAACTTCTCCTGTCAAATCAACAACATATTTTTATCATCTACAGGACTTGCTTTCCTGACAGGTCTAACAACATATTCATAATCAATTCTATATTTAACTCCACCACACTATATTGTTAATACCATATTCAACTCCACCATATTGATAGTCAGCAACACATTGTAAAAATATTATACCATACTGATAATCATCGTCAACAACAATATATATATATATACATATATATATATATATATATATCAACTACCAACTACTTGTAGGACTCATCCTTTTGTCAGGTCACAACACAACGTCCTACAGAATATGTCCTCTTGTCAGGTCACAACACAACATCCCAAAGAGAATTAATACTAGACTTAAATAACAAATATTTTATTACTCATAAATTTGATAAATTTTACAATCTATGTAGAGGATTATATTTATCCATTATCCGAGTCAATTTTACAACAACAACGATAAATATAGATATTACAAAATTTAATCCAACTCCAATTAAAATTTCAGGCGCAGCTACATTTTCGTTAACCTTGAAATAAAAACTGTGGGATTATGAGCCAAAACTCAGTAGAATTTTAATCCCTCTAATACATATATCGCATCACTACAACAAATAAACACATAGGCATGTAGCACACATAGTTTTCACATAATTATAATTATTTCATAAAAATTAACAATTACAATTTAACAACAATAATACATAACTCACACAATAGAAAGATTAAATACATATATTAAAAGAGTTAGAAATTCTACCTGAAATCCAAAATTGATAATAATTCACAAAAGAAACTATTTTTTCTTTTTCTTTACTTTTCTTTTCTCCTTTTGTTCTTCATCCCCTACATCCCTTTTTTTTATCATTTTCCATCCATATGTGTGTGTGTGTGTGTGTGTGTGTGTATGTGTAAGATAAACTTGTGGCCAAATTTGTTTCTCCTGTTTTTTTTTTTTCTTTAATTCTTAGCCATACACACATGACTTACTTTACAAGATTTGTTTGAAAATTTCAATAATACCTCATAATTATAAAATAATTCAAATTAAGTCTAATAATTATACTTATCTCCCCAAAAATTATCAAATGCATATTTATATACCATAAATTTTCATTGCATATAAAATAAACCCAAAATATATTAAACTGATATAAAATAATATTTTCAAAAATTTAAATTTTTGGAGAATTATAATTTTCTGACTATTACATGCTCGATATACCAGCAGCCTACAACCTACTTCCTGGTCGACCCTAGACACACTCAGCACACCTGTACCCTCATTGTTACATCAAAAGCTGAAGTTTACATTTAAAGACAACATCATAACCGTCCATGCCAAAGATGACCATGCCATGTACAGAACCGCAGTAGCTCTCGTTGTTCCGGCAGAAGCAAGTAGCCTATTTTCAAGCCTTTGATAGTGTTAATGCTACGATTGTTCGAAGAAAAAAAAAAACCTTCGTCGATACCCAGATTGTCAGTCATCGCAACTATGCTGGCTAGCCACCTATACATCATGGGTTTTAACCCAAAAAATGCCTCCAATTGAATGAGATTGGAATACAAGTACTGCCCAAGGTCATAGGAAAGATAAATACCTTTAGATTAAAGTATGCACTAAAAGAAAATGGGAAGTATGGTCATCAAGAGGGACCTAGGAAAATCCCTCATATCAAGACCACGTTCCCATTCACCACAAGTTTAGTTTAGTCAAATTTTGGTGTAATACTGGGTATGGATTTGATATCCAGCTATCATGCCACAATCGATTATTTTAAAAAGGAAGTTACTTTTCGAGTCTCAGGTGAGTCAGAGTTTGTATTGTTGAGGGACAGAATTATTACCCCTGTCAGTTTGATTTCTGTTCTAGAGACTAGAAAATTATTAAAGAAGGGATATCATGGATATCTTGCATATGTGATTGACACCAGTCAAGGTATTTTCCAAAATAGATCTTTGATCAGGATATCATTAGTTGAAAGTCAGAGATAGTGATGTGTTGAAGACGACATTCCGTACGAGGTTTGGACATAATGAATTCCTAGTGATGCCATTTGGGTTGACAAATTCCTCTACTGCAGTTATGGATCTGATGAATTGGATTTTCTAGCCTTATCTATATCAATTTATTATCATGTTCATTGAAGATATATTGATTTACTCCCAAAAATAAAGAAGAGCATACAGAGCACCTCAAAATTATGCTACAGATTTTGAGAAAAAACAATTGTATGCAAAATTCAATAAATATGAGTTTTTACTAGATAGAGTTGTATTCTTGGAACATGTTATCTCAAGTGATGGTATTCAAGTTGACCCAAAGAAAGTCGAAGTCATTGTTCAGTAGGAAGCCAAAAAGTATAACAGAAGTTCGAAGCCTCCTGGAATTGGCGGGTTACTATTGCCGATTTGTACATGGATTCTTTGTTATAGCTACCCCATTAACCCATTTGACCCTCAAGGAAATTAAATTTGAGTGGACTAATAAATATGAATAGAGTTTCCAGGAGCTGAAAATTAGACTAATATCAGCGTCAATCCTTTCTCTCCCGATAGAAGATGGTGGCTTCGTGATTTACAGTGACGCTTCACACCAAGGGCTAGGTTGTGTACTGATGCAACATGTCCACGTGATTGCATATGCCTCTCAGCAATTAAAAAATCATAAGGGTAACTACTTGACGCATGATTTGGAGTCGGCGGCGATTGTATTTGCCATAAAGCTCTAGAGACATTTTCTGTATGACGAGCATGCGAGATATACACTGACCACCAGAGTTTAAAATCTTTGTTTGCTCATAAGGAACTAAATCTGAGATAGAGGTGTTGGATGGAGTTGATCAAGGATTATGATTGTACTATCCATTATCACCCTAGAAAGGCCAATGTTGTAGCAAATGTATTGAGTCAGAAGTCGACAGGTTTGGTTGCGCACCTTTGAGTTGTTCATACTAACCTATATGCCGAGTTGAGATCTCTGCGAGTCCTGTTGGCAATTGGTCAGACGACATCATTGCTTATGACTTTGACCTTGAGATCGACATTAATCGACCATATTATAAAAGCGCAGAAGTCGGATATCCAATTGGGAAAGATCAAAGGTGAAGTGAAAATGGTCAGAGAACCAACTATTGCATCAAAAATAATGATGAAGCCTTGATATTTAAGAATAGACTATGTGTGCCTAATTCTGTTGATTTGAAAAAAGATATCTTGGAGGAAGCGCATAACTCAGCATATGTAATGCATTCAAGCAATACCAAAATATATCGGGATTTGTGAGAACACTATTGGTGGAATGGAATGAAACAATACAGAATTTATTGCCAGGTGTCTTATCTGTTAGCAAGTCAAGATTGAGCACTAGCATCCAAGTGAATTACTACAACCTTTGCCTATCCCAGAATAGAAGTGAGAGCATATCACGATGAATTTTATTTCGGGATTGTCCCATACTCAAAAGGGGCATAATTCTATTTGGGTAATTATTGATAGACTTACCAAGTTTGCTAATTTTCTAGTCGTAAAAACAACTTACTCCATGGACAAATATGCAAAATTGTATATTAATGAGATTGTCAGATTGTATGGTGCACCGATTTTCATAGTGTCGGATAGAGATCCAAGCTTTACATTGAAATTCTAGTCAAATTTACAAAAATGAGGACATGTTGAGAGGTTGCATTTTAGAATTTCCGGGTAGATAAGATGATCATTTCACGTTGATGGAGTTTGCCGATAACAATAACTACCATTCAGTAATTGAAATGGCACCATATGAAGCCTTGTATGGCAGAAGATACAAAACTCCAGTCTGTTGGACTAAAGTTGGAGAACAAAAATTGTTGATGCCTGACATAGCTCAGATGACGATGGAAAATGTGAAAGTGATTCAAGAAAAACTGAAGATTGCTCAAAGTCGGCAAAAAAATTATGCTGACAAACATAAATGGGAGTTGGAATTTAAAGTGGGTGATTACGTGTTTTTACGTATATCTCCATGGAAAGGCATCATAAGATTTGTGAAAAATAGAAAGTTAAGTCCGAGGTACTTCGGACAATACGAGATTCTAGGAAGGGTTGGTATCACGGCCTACCGACTAACCCTATTGCCAGAATTATCTAGATTGCACGATATTTTTCACGTTTCGATGCTCAGAAAATATGTGCTAGATCCTTCACATGTGTTAACTTCTCAGCCAATCAAATTAAATGAAGACTTGTCATATATTCAGGAGTTAGTACAGATTCTAAAATGTAAAGATCAAGTATTGCGGACGAAAACGACGTTGTTAGTGAATGTACTATGGTGCAATCACTTCGTGGAAGATGCGACGTGGGAACGAGAAGAAAAAATAAGGAATAAATATCTGTATTTATTCGTTTAAGGTAATTAAAATTTTGGGACGAAATTTCTTTCAGGGGGAAAGATTGTAAAGCCTAATTTTTGCGCATGCATATTTCTAGTTGCATTTTAAAACATTTAGAAAAATAGTAAGGTCATTAGAGTATTTAAAAGTTTGACTTTAAAAACTTTAGGGGTTAATATGTTAATTTTAATTTTAACTTTTAAAAGTTTATGGATTATTAAGTTATTTAAAATATAATTTTAAAAGTTTTGAGATATAATTAATATTTTTTTTATTTTAAGATGGATAATTAGTGTAAATAAATAAATTAAAAATATATATACAATAAAAAAAAGGGGGGGTTGAAATTGTCGCCTTCTCAAAGAAGGTAAGAACCCATGCCATATATATATTGTAAGCGTCATGCATTGACAAGTGGAACCAAAAAAAAATTGAGTTAGAAAAGGGAATGGCGGTTAAGACTCAATAACTTTTATATATATATATATTATCACGTTTAATTTATGAAACTATTTATATAGGTATATATACATGTATATTTATATGCCAAAAATATATATATACGTGGGTTCGAGAAATATAGTGGATATAGATATATCTAATTTGGAAAGAATACAATTTAAAATAAAAATTATAAATTTTATTAAAATAATAATTCTAGTATTACATTGACTAATAATATTTTTGACAGTCAATTAATATTTTTATGTAGATTAAATTATTAACAAGAATTTTTTTATAATCGTTGCTATGATAATTTTTATACAGTTAATATTAACTTAAGAAATTAGGCGTTTAATAATTTCGTATAATAAAAAAAAATTGGGAATGGAAAAAAATTGTATTTTAGTGTCACACATTGCATATTAGATTTATTTAAATAAATTCTTAGTTTAGGCCATATCGTTGTTAGATTCACAGGCGACGCCGACAACGTCCACGTTAAAATTGATGGTTTTATAACTTTAGATGGATCAAGTAAAAAGTTGATTGTGAAAAAATGGATTTGATTATTATACCTATAGTAGTGTGATCCCGACAAGAGGGTATGCCTTGTGAGATATTGTTAGTCCTAACAGGAGGGCATGTCCTGTAGGATATTTGTGTTGTGACCTGACAGAAAGGCAAGTCCTGCAGGTGGTTGTTGTTGTTATTGTTGTTGTTGCTGTTGTTGTTGTTGAGGTTGTTGTTGTCGTTGACTATTAATATGGTAGAGTCGAATATGGTATTGATTATCAGTATGGTGAAGTTGAATATGGTATTGACAATATAATGTGGTAGAGTTGAATATGTTGATGATATAGTGATTTATACTAAGTATCGACTCCTACCATTGGAGTTATTAAATAGCCTTAACACTGATAGTAACCTTAGATTGCACAGTTGTACAGGTTAAGGTACCGTCATAACTGCCGATCATAAAGAGAAGATCCTATGACTAATAGGGAAATATGTGTGCGGTATTTCATCATATATCAAAATAATCTGATTGGTTAATTTAAATGCATTTATTCTATTGTGATGATAGTTGTGGAGTTTTATTTCGACTTAGTGTACGGTTATCTTTATATTATGTTTTGAAAAGTGTTTTTTGATAATTATGCTTGATCCATAAATTGTTTTTATATTATGAAGACAATATACCGATAAAATATTTGGTCTCAGATACATCAACTAGAGACGGGCCCACTACTGTACTAGGTAGAGTTAGATGGTAGTGTCGTTTTTGAGAATTGTCAAGACTAGTGTGAATCATGAAAGGTTCAGTTTCTTTTTGTAGTTTCATTGTAGATATTTGGGACATATGTATTTCTGAATTTTGAAGTTGGTAAATATTTTTTGAAAAAAAAAAATCTGTATCAGTACATATTTATATATTTGTTGGTTGGTAGGGTAATATCAAGTCGACGTCATGCCTGGCCTTGAGCGTTGGGGGCCTAGGGTGGGGCGTGACAAGAATGGTGAAAAACCTATCACGATATGGGAAGAGATGAAAGCTACTATGAGGAGACTATTCATTACAAGTCACTACAATAGAGACTTGTTCCAGAAATTGCAAAGTCTTACTCAAGGTTCAAAGAGTGTGAAAGATTACTACAAAGAGATGGATATAGCGATGATTCGAGTCAATATGGAAGAGGACCGAGAAGCAACTATGGCTAGGTTTCTAATTGGGCTAAATCGTGACATTACAAATGTGGTGGAGTTGCAGCATTATGTTGAGTTGAATGACAAGGTGCTTATGGTTATCAAAGTGGCGCAACAATTGAAGCGAAAAGGGTTCTACACAGGTTGGGCAGCAATCAGGTTCTTCTTCTTCTTAAAAATCGAATTGGAGCAAGAGGAATGAAAAGCCTAATTTTTCAGCCCAAGGTTAAACCTTCCAAAATTCACAAAGTTAGAGGTACACCGAACCAAGGTAAAATTGATTCTCAACCTTCTAGAAATAGAGAAATTAAATGCTTCAAGTGTTTGAGAATAGGTCATATTGCATCTCAATGTCTGAACACGAGAGTGATGATTATGAGGGATGATGGAGGTATTGAGACCAAAGATGAGAAGGATGATGATTCGATGCCACCTTTGGAGGATGCACATAATGTTGAATACTTGGTTGAAAGAGAGCTTTTGGTTGCAAGAAGAGCTATTAGTGCACAAGTCAAAGAAGATAAGACAATACAATTTGAGAATTTCTTTCATACTAGATGTCATGTCAATGATAAGGTATGTAGCATGATTATTGATGGGGGGAGTTGTACTAATGTGGCTAACACTAGTTTGGTGGAGAAGTTGAATTGGTCAACTTTAAAACATCCTAGACCATACAAGTTACAATGGTTGAATAATTATGGAGAAATTAAAGTGAAGAAACAGGTGCATGTATCATTCTCGATTGGAAGTTACAAAGATGAGATCTTGTGTGATGTGGTGCTAATGCATGCAGGGTATATTCCTTCGGGAAGACCATGGCAATTTGATGTAGTGCTAATGTATGATGGTTATACCAATAGATATTCCTTTGTACTTAATAAGAAGCCAATTACTCTTGTACCATTAATGCCAAGGAAAGTATATGATGATCAAGTGAGGTTAAAAAGATAGAGTAACAAGAAAAAAAAGAGTAAGAGAAAAAAAAAAGTGAGAGAAAAAAATCAGAATGTGAGGGAAACGAAAAGAGGAAACAAGGTAATTTTTATGCGAGAGAGAATGAGATGAAAAAAAGCTTTGTTTTCAAACCGACCTTTGATTGTAATTTTGTACAAAGAGGTTTGTTTTACCACTAACGATCTTAACTCTTCTCTTCTTAGTGTTGTTATTTCTCTTTTACAGGATTTTGATGATGTGTTTCCCAAAGAGGTGCCTAATGGTTGGCCACTAATAAGAGGAATCGAGCATCAAATTGATTTTGTACCAGGAGCATCCATTCCAAATAGACCCACATATAGAAGCAATCCCGAGCAAACAAAGAGTTTCAAATGAAAGTTATTAAGCTTATGGAGAAGGGGTATGTACATGAAAGCATGAGTCATTGTGCAGTTCTTGTATTGTTTGTACCTAAGAAAGATGGTACAAAGAGAATGTGTGTAGATTGTCACTCCATCAATAATATAACGGTAAAGTATCGACATCTCATTCCTAGATTAGATGATACGCTTCATGAATTGCATGGTTCTTGTGTGTTTACTAAAATTGATCTTAAAAGTGGATATCATCATATTAAGATGAAGGAAGGTGATGAGTGGAAAACCGAATTCAAAACAAAATATGGTTTGTATGAGTGGTTGGTTATGCCTTTTGGGCTAACTAATGCGCCTAGTACATTCATGAGATTAATGAACCATGTTTTGCGTGTTTTTGTTGAGAAATTTGTGGTTGTATACTTTGACGATATTCTGATTTAGAGCAAAAACTTAGTTGAGCTTGTTGAATATTTAAAACTTGTTTTAGATATTTTGAGAAAAGAAAAGTTGTTTGCTAATCTCAAAAAGTGTATCTTTTGCACGGATAAGCTTGTATTTCTTAGTTTTGTTATTAGTGCTAAGGGAATTAAGGTGGATGAAGAAAAGGTTAAGGCAATCAAGTATTGGCCGAAACCTATAAGTATGGGACAAGTGAGAAGTTTCTATGGGCTAGCTAGCTTTTATAGAAGGTTTGTAAAAGAGTTTTGTAGCTTAACCGCACCTTTAATCGAAGTTATAAAAAATAATGTGGGTTTTAAATGGAGTGATGAGCAAGAAAAGACATTTAATTTGATTAAGGAAAGATTGACTAATGCACCTTTACTTGTTTTACCTAACTTCCCAAAAACTTTTGAGATTGAATGTGATGCTTTAGGAATAGGTATTGGACTTGCTCTAATACAGGAAGGGCATCCCGTTGCCTACTTTAGTGAAAAACTAAGTGAGGGAATCGTGAATTACCCTACATACGATAAAGAGATGTATGCGTTGATTAGGGCATTGGAGACTTAGTAAACACTATCTTTGGCCAAAAGAATTTGTGATTCATACGGATCATGAATGTTTGAAACATTTGAAGGGTCAACAGAAGTTGAACAAGCGATATGCCAAGTGGGTGGAGTTCATTGAAATGTTTCCTTATGTGATCAAGTACAAGTAAGGTAAGAAAAATGTTGTGGCAAATGCATTCTCTCGAAGGTATGTCTTACTTTCTACCTTAGATGCAAAATTGTTTCGTTTTGAATACATTCAGGACTTGTATGTTGGTGATTTTTATTTTGGTAATGTATTCATTGCATGTGAGAAAGAAACATTTGGTAAGTTATTTAGGCATAATGGGTTTTTGTATGGAGAAAATAAATTGTGTGCACCTAAATGTTCATTGCGTGACTTGCTTGTTAGAGAAGCTCATGGGGGTGGTTTAATAAACCATTTTGGCATATCTAAGACTTTAGATGTTTTGCATGAACACTTCTTCGGGCCTCATACGAAACGTGAAGTGGAGAAAATTTGTGAGAAGTGTATTATTCGTAGGCAAGCTAAGTTTAAGGTTAACCTCATGATTTGTATACTCATTTGCCTATACCTAGTGAATCTTGGATTGATATTTCTATGGATTTTGTGTTAGATTTACCTAGGTCAAAAAGAGATCGATATTCTATATATGTGGTTGTAGATGGGTTTTCTGAGATAACTCATTTTATTCTATGTCATAAAATCGATGATGCATCATATATTGCTAATTTGTTCTTCAAGGAAATAGTTAGGTTGTATGGCATATGTTAGACTATTGTTTTGGATAGAGATGCCAAATTCATAAGCTATTTTTGAAAGACTTTGTGGGGTAAGCTTGGAACTAAACTTTCATCTTCTACTACTTATCATCCACAAACTAATGGTCAAACCAAAATAGTTAATAGGATTTTATCTACTTTATTGCGTGCTATAATACAAAAGAATTTGAAAACATGGGAAGATTATTTGTTGCATGTAGAGTTTACATATAATAGGAGTGTGCATTCTGCAACTAAGTTTTCACCGTTTGAAATTATTTATGGTTTTAATCCATTGACTCTTTTCGATTCAACTTCTTTACCTATGCATGAGCGTGTTAACTTAGATGGGAAGAAGAAGGCTGATTTTGTTAAGTGAATCCATGAAAAGGCCCGACAAAACATTGAGAGAAGAACTGAACAATATGCCAACCAAGCTAATAAGAGGCGTAAGAAGGTTGTGTTTGAGCCTAGTGATTGGGTTTGGTTGCATATGAGGAAAGAACAGTTTCTCCAACAAAAGCGTTCTATATTACTTCCAAGGGGAGATGGCCTGTCTCAAATGGTAAAACGAATCAATGACAATGCCTACAACCTTCCAGGTGAGTTTAACGTAAGTGTTACTTTTAATGTGACTGACTTGTCTCTGTTTGGTGCAGGTGAAGATTTGAGGACAAATCATTTTCAAGAGGGAGGGAATGATGAGAATATATCAATTGCACCAAAAGATCTGTTACATGTTCTAGTTGGCCCAATAACAAGGACAAGGGCTAAAAGATTGAAAAAAGCATTTAATGGGCTTATTCAAGATATTTGGGTCAAGTCTACAATGATAAATCCATAATTAGGATAATCAGACAATCAAGACCTAGTCCACCTCATGAAGGCAAGCGAATGGGCTTAAAGCAAGATCCTAAGTGGGCCTAGGATGAGACCCCATGAATTTTATTTTATGTGTTTTATTATTTTAAGTCTTTTAATTCTTTTTAAGCTAATTTGTAAGGCATAATTGCCAAGTAATCTTTTCCTTTTCCAATTAGGAATGTAAGATAAGTTAGGAAGCTTCCTTATTCTTTATTTAGTCTTAGCTATTAGGGTTTCCTTTTTCCTTCATGCAGGCTTGCGAATTTTCCAAGACATATTAGGGTTTCTATCTTGTTCTCTTAGCCATTGTTGGCTATATTTTAATCATTTTGAATTACTTGCAAGTGCACAAGGTCAAGTTTTAATAGAGTAGTGATGAGTAGGGATGTCATATCCACAGAGATTAGTTTAAATTGTCGTTAAGTACCGCGATTGTCGTAACCTAATTTTATCTAGGCGATCCAATTTTAGGTTTTTGTAAAAATATAAAACTAAACTAAAATAATAACTAACTAAAATACAATATGGAATAAATACTAAAATGCTAGGAATAAATTATATGGGAATAGATTACCTAGGGATTAATTTCATTCACTAACATGTGCTTGATTTCATCTAATTTACACTAACGGTCATCTATCTATTCGACAATCTCGGTGTTTAAAACTCACTACCTCTCCCGAGGGTAAAGTGAATGAATATACAACTGTGTCAACATCGATATCTCTATCTAGCATCTAAACAATTACATGAGTCTTGTCCCAACCTTACAGATTGCACACGTTCTAATAATCTCCCTAAACATTAGAACATCGTGATGTGTTTAAACCCTAGTCCGAATCCAGGGTTACCTATCCCGAGTGTCAAACCCCGTATTCTCAAATCAACCACAATATCATAACCAACATAATATGGAAGTAAAAGAACGGTAAACACAATCGAATAGGGATGAACAACCAATAACGAAACAACGATTTACTCAAACATATATATTAGTGAACTACATCAATCCCTAGATAATAAACATTTAGCTCATGGCCATAACCAAATATTCAACTAAAAAAACGATATATACATGATCAAACAACCAACAAGAGTTTAGAAATAAAGAGAGAAACAAGGAAAAATGGCCAATATCTAAAGAATGGATGGTTCCACGTCTGTAAAATCAGCTTCGATCTTGTTTCCTCTTCTCCAGATGTGTTTTCCTCTTACTTGGTCTGGTTCTAAGGCTCCAAAAACTCCCAAAAAAGGTTCCTGGCCAAGTAAGAATGAGTGGTTATAAGTAGAAATCCAAAATATCCTAAAAAATATCTAAAAACGCTTTACAATTGGTGTCTGGCTGCTACAGTAAGTGGAAGGCAGAAAACTCACTGACGGAATCTTGCTGTAATGAGCAAATTCTCGTTGCAGCGAGATATGGACAGTGCCTAGCGCCTAATTCGTATTTTTGCCGAAACGTTCTCTTCCAAACATCGATTGAGGTGATTCAAAAATCTATAGAAAGCTAATACATAGATCTACAACTTTCATGTTTTGAGATTATCTAAAATCGGATCACATCATGGTAAAAAATGGCTTTGACATTACAGCACTTTCACATATTTTGCACATTTTCTCCCATAACACCTAATTTGAATAAAAACAAATAAAAATGAATTAAAACACTTATAAAACACTCGAAAATTACTAAATTTGACTTGGAAATATATAGATAAAATCAATCTATCAAATACCCCCAGACTTAGAATTTTACTAGTCCTCAAGCAAAAATACTCATACAATAAAATAAACTACCATAACTAATTAACGAACTCAAATACTAAAAACAAAAAACTTCAACGAATTAAAAATAATGATGTGTGAGTTTTGAATTCAAACTAATCGACCAAAAAGTTTTCCCTCAACGACCTCCAATCATATCGAGTTTAAGTATAAAACTGCACCATGTGGTGTTCTAGAATTTCAACATTCAATAACGGTAAATGTTATTCTAGATCCTTTCCAAGTGTGTGTGCGAAAACTTTAATTATAAAACCATCCAAAGACCATATTAGATTATCTACCAACAAAGTTCATGACTTATAACCGATAAGGTATAGGATTTCCATATGCTAGACTGAGTTCTACTCCCCCCTAATGTAGGCTAAGCAATTTAAAAAGATCAAAAGGACTTGGTTTGGTTTTTAGCATTTGGCCAAGGGTAAAACGAGAATAAAAAACAGGATAACGTCTTTAGATCATCGATACCCACAGCACTATGCATGGCACTCAATCACACTCGTACCCATAAAGATCAATCCAAAACAACCCTGAACTTACTTTTTAAAACGTAGTACTCACTTATGTAAACAAACTAAAACAAAACCATATTTAAACATTTTTTTTAACAATACCCCAAACTTATTTGATATGTACAATTTCAAGGGTGTGGAACTGTAATAGAAAAATAACAAGTGAATACTCGAATATCGAACCAATCAAAAGTACGCCCAAAATCCAACCGCTCACTTCAAGCAGTGTAAACAAATGCTAACTTGATTTCAACTCGAATCGTGCCTTTGGTATAGCAACAATGGTTTGGAAAAAATTTAATTCGTCAGGGTATTTGATGTATATTCAGAATTGAAACAACTATTAGGCTTCGATAGGGTAACGAGGGGTAAAACATTTTTGCATGGAAGGCTTTTATGGCTCAAGCGATCAAAATGAATGCCTAGATCATATCTTCTGAACTACCTCGCCTAGGATTTCGCCTTGAATTTCCCTAATCAGGTTCTAGAATCCCTTAAATTATCATGAACTTGGCTACTGGATAATTGGCGTCAAATCAATTGGATAACTAATACAATGAGTCTACATGCTCGTGCAAATTAGGATCCATAATGACTTTTACCAAAATGAGATATCAAGCACACAAAACACATATGAATGGACATTACCCTCGACCTCGAAAAACAATTAGGGGATAATATCATCATTGGGTAATGGTCAAGAATAGGGATGGTCGTGGGCCAGGCCGGGTCAGGTTCGGGTCGGGCTTAGACTAGTGTATTACAAAAAAATGTTGGGCCCTAGCCCGGCCCGGCCCGGCCCGATGATTGGGCCTTAATTCTATGCCCAAATCCGGTCCTATAAGAAAAATCTAAGCCTAAAGCCCGGCCCACCGGCCCCCGACCCTATTTTTTTTTCTTTTAAAATTTAAAAAATAAATACAAAAAATTCAACACCAAACCAACAAGAAATATTAAAATTATAATTTCTAAAGACAAACCAATATTCCAAACAAACCAAACCAAGAAGAAATATTAAAATTACAATTTCTAAATGAAACCAATATTCCAAATATTAGGATTGTATTGTAATGTATATGTGTATGTGTATATATATATATTTATTTATTTTTAAATATCCTTCGAGCCGGGCCGGGCTGGCCCTAAAATTTTTGGGTCTTGCCTAAGCCCGGCCTTAATTTTGATCGGGCCCTAATACCTAGGCCCAGGCCCGGCCCATGGGCTCAAACCCTAAGCCCAAGCCCTAAAAAAATAGGGTTGGGCCGTTTGAGCTGGGCGGGCCCCCAGGCCCATGACCATCCCTAGTCAAGAAGAACCACAAAACTCAACACACAAAAACAACTAGCTACAAATATAAACACACTTATACTAATACTAAACAAACATGCATAAAGTTCACTAAACAACATTTAACAACTATTTAAACTTAATTACATAACTAACAAAAAATCATTAAACTATAAAGCATACAAAACAAAAACATCCCCCCAAACTTAGAATGGGCATTGCCCTCAGTGACCCAACAACGATCTCAACAATTGATATATAGCATGGTGACGAGGGGGTTTTTGAACACGTACCTGGGAGGCGAGACAATCTCGCATCCGAGTATAGTCGGCGGTGATGCTCCATTATTTTGAAACTTGGATTGTCTCCCAAGAAGCACTTGGTTTAATATCCTTGGGTTGACATGGAGAAGGGCTCATCAAAGAGCAATTCCTGCCCATAATATGTGTCATATAACACAACATATGGGTCTTGATTCTTAACATGTGTCATATAACACAACATATGGGTCTTGATTCTTAACACCCTCAAGCTTGGCGAGATATAGCAATGATCGGCATATACTCTCAATGTGAGTTGGCTCCGTCTCATGGTGCTTGGGAAGCTTAAATGAATAGTGCAAAATGTGGTGGAGGACAAGTGAGCCACATCATATCCTCATAAATGTGATCTTCTTAGATCGGGGGTGGCATCAAAATATGGCTCTCAAATGGTGAAGAGTCACAATTGTCATCTTGTGATTCTTCATCGATGATCCATGCTTGGGTTTTCTTCTCATTCGAATCACTATTATTGAACGCACCCAAGTTCCTCCCGCTTGCATTCGGTTCATACTAGTGGCTTTCACATATGGAGGTGACTTGTGTGTCTCTCAATGCCACCACTTCTAACTCAGACTCAATAAAGCAAACAAGCTGACCGATTTGCATCTCAAGAGACTTTACAGTCGTATCAATTTCAATTCAGGTCATCTCAATTTTGTCAAGATGGTGCTCATTGGGTCGGTCATGAGTTTTTCTCAAGAAAATCTAAGTTTTCCTCATGATTGCAGCAAACATTTTATCCAGGGTAGGGGAAGACTCCACAGGTTGATCCAGAGTGTCAATCTATAGCGCTAAATGTTGGAATTATCCCCCAAGTTTTGGTAACTTGTTGAATAATTCCAACTCTGATAGTCGAAATCAGCATGTCTTCCAACAACAAATAGGTTTCGTCCGCGATTAGTTCATAGAAAGAGGTGGTACCATTTCCTCCTTCCACCCACATTTTTGTTGCAACTTGTAACCCATCGAGAACGTTGAGTAGTTAACACTCCTTCGGGAAACCATGATTGGGGAACCGAATGAGCAACTCATTGTATCTATCCCAAGCACAATAAAATGGCTCGAAATCTCATTGAGAAAATCGCAATAGCACTTGTTGATGAGCCATCTCCAAGTACCTCGCAAAATTAAACAAAACTAAAAACACAAATTAAAAATAAAATAAATGCCAAAATTAAAATCAAGTTACTTATTTACAATATCAACAACAATATAAAATCCAATCCTTAGCAACGGCGCCAAAAACTTATTAGCGATATTTTAATCGCTTTGAATTACTTGCAAGTGCACAATGTCAAGTTTTAATAGAATAAAGATGAGTAGGGTTGTCGTATCCACAGGGATTGGTTTAAATTATCGTTAAGTACCGCAATTGTCGTAACCTAACTTTATCTAAGCGATCCAATTTTAGGTTTTTGTAAAAATATAAAACTAAACTAAAATAATAACTAACTAAAGTACAATATGGAATAAATACTAAAATGCTAGGAATAAATTATATGGGAATAGATTATCTAGGGATTAATTTCGTTCACTAACACGTGCTTGATTTAATCTAGTTTATACTAACGGTCATCAATCTATCCGACAATCTAGGTGTTTAAAACTCACTCACAACCTCTCTCGAGTGTAAAGTGAATGAATATGCAACCGCGTCAACACCGATATCCCTATCTAGTATCTAAACGATTACATAAGTCTTACCCCAACCTTAGGGACTGCACATGTTCTACTAATCTCCCGAAACATTAGAATATCGCGATGTGTTTAAACCCTAGTCCGAATCCAGGATTATCTATCCCGAGTGTTTAACCCCGTATTCTCAAATCAATCACAATATCATAACAAGTATAATATGGAAGTAAAAGAACGGTAAACACAATCGAATAGGGATGAACAACCAATAACGAAACAACGATTTACTCAAACATGTATATTAATGAACTACATCAATACCTAGACAATAAACGTTTAGCTCATGGCCATAACCAAATATTCAACTAAAAAAACGATATATACATGATCCAATAACCAACAAGAGTTTAGAAATAAATAGAGAAACAAGGGAGAATAGCTAATAACTAAAGAATGGATGGTTCCACGTTCGTAAAATCAGCTTCAATCTTGTTTCCTCTTCTTCGAATGTATTTTCCTCTTGCTTGGTCTAGTTCTAAGGCTCCAAAAACTCCCAAAAAACATTTTTGGCCAAGTAGGAATGAGTAGTTATAAGTATAAATCCAAAATATCCTAAAACATAACTAAAAACGTTTTCCAGTTGATGTCTGGTCGCTGCAGCAAGTGGAAGGCATAAAACTCACTGACGGAATCTCGCTGCAGCGAGATATGGACAATACCTAGCGCCTGATTTGTATTTTCGCCGTAACTTTCTCGTCCGAACTCCGATTGAAGTAATTCAAAAACTTATAGAAAGATAAAATGTATATATACAACTTTCATGTTTCGAGATTTTTCAAAATCATATCACATCATGGTAAAAAAAATGGTCTTGAAGTTACAACACCTTTACATATTTTGCATCGTTTTTCCCATAACACCTGATTTGAACAAAAACAAATAAAAATGAATTAAAATAATTATAAAACACTCAAAAACTACCAAATTCGACTTGGAAATATATATATAAAATCAATCCATCAGCTGATTATTTAAGGGGCTCTATAGACTTGCGAATTTTACACATTATTTTTTATTAATACAATTGTGAGAGTTTTCTTTTAAATTATTCAAAAAACTTTTCCTGAACTTATCAATAATTTCTTGTGGCCTTGAAACTTTATATCTTTAGTTCGTGACTCGTTATAATCATTCGCTCAAGATCATTACTTATACTTTTGGTTCGCATTTCATTCATAAACGTTGTGTTAAGGTAATCTATCCTAAATTCTGTATTTTCGCATTCTTATTTTTTTGTTTATAAATCTAAATTTAGTTCGATCCTTGCGAAGAAACCCTAAGTTGGTTTCGGGTCTCACTAATTCTTGGTAAGGTTCGTATCATTTACAATCACACTTAATTCAATTACAAGAAGAATTAAAACCTAATATTTTTAAGGGAAAAAACTATCTTAATCTTTTTGCAATACAAAGATCAAACCCTAATATTTTTCATAGGAAAAATATCGAAACCATAACTATCATGATTAGACACCGACTCAAATGTATCTAATCCGCCCAAACTAACAAATAAAAAATATAGCAATTTTTTTCCCACAAAGAGCTTATGCCACCTCAATATAGATATACTTAATTAATGTCTTGAATAATAACTACGTGATAGATACAATGTGGGGAAAATAAATATGATTATAAAAAACAACAGGTAACACACACGTAGCACGTGATCAAAGTTTTTTTAATAAAAATCGTTTAAAGGATTTTTCAAGAATAAAGTCAAAAAAATGATTTTTCTAAAACACCTTAACCAAGCAATAAATTAATAATCTAAGAAAGCAATAAAGAAAACTTGGAAGGATCTCACAGGGATTTGCCGAAAGTAATAATGATTTCACAATAAGGAACACAAAGCGATGACGAAAACAAAAAGCGCTTTAGATCAAGAATTTTGAATATAATATCACTTATAGATATCAATAATAATATCTCTTTTAAAATGATAGAAGATTGATGTTCTTGATATTTCAATCACAATCCAGCAGGTCTCTATAAATAGACTTAAAACTAGACTTCTAATGGCTAATTTCCAAATATCATTACTGAAAATAACATCCCAAGACCCCATATATTAAATATATTCAAAATAGATCTTTTTCATTAAAAATATTATTGGAAAAACTCATTTTGATCCTTAATTTTAAATCAAAATCCATAGAAATAAAAAGTATTAAATCACTTTAATTAAATGAATATTTAACTAAATAGACCAATTAAATAGGAATCATATATTTCATGGTAGATAACAAAAATATTTCAAATCCCCTTAAAAAATTCGCCTGAAATCCTCATAACTTAATAGGATTAACCAAAACATATCAGTCAAACTTTCGAACTAACCCAGTCAGTCGATCGGAATCATGCCATCAGTTGACCGACCACTCACAATGGTCAGTAAACTAACTGTTGTGTTGGTCTTGTTAGTTGACCAACATTTTCGGTTGGTTAACCAATTAGACCAGAAGGTCCCTCATTCTTCCAATTTCGGCTACTATTCTCGTTAGTCGACCGACCCATCTTCCTGGTTGATTGAATGAACCAGTAGGTCACCTATTCCACTTCCAAAACACACTATTTTGGTTAGTCAACCAACTCCTTTCGTCAGTTAATTGAATTGACCCACAAATTTATCATTTTAATCATTAAAATTATTTTTTCACTTAAGTCCTTAGCCAAAACCATTTCATACACTTAGCATATTTTAAAACACACTTTAAACCTCTAAATTAACACACATAAGATTAATTCATTTTAAAGTATCATGCATGATTCTAATTCGGCTTGCATTAAAAGTATATAAGTAAATAGTTGTTTTCACCTAATGATGAGAATCAATGAGCATTATCAAAGGATCCACTACATGTTCCAGTTAGGCTTATTACTTGACAAGATCCAAGAAAATCAAAGTAGCACTTAATGGTCCAATTCAAGAGACTTGACCCAAGTCTACAATGGTGAAGCCCAAATTAGGCCCATTGGATAATCAAGACCTAATCCATCTTATCAAGGAAAAGCGAATGAGCTTGGGCGTGAACCAGAATGAGCCTAGGTATAAGACCCACAAAATTTCAAAAATTTTATTTTATTATTTAGTGTTTAGGGTATTTATTTGATGATTTGTAAGGCATGATTGCCAATGTCTTTTCCTTTTTAGACTAGGAGTACGAGGCAAGATAGGAAGCTTCCTTATTCTTTCTTTTTTCTCTTGTAGTGTGAGACACTATGGTTTTTTTTATTTTTTTATTGTGGCCGCACTACCGTTCATTGTTACTGTTCATGCGCATACTATTTACTAGTAAGGGTTTTCCTTTATCGTTGACCACCTAATTAAGAGAGTTGTATCCTATGGAAAAAACACATCACTTTTTTATTAATATACTTGTGAGAGTTTTCTCTTAAGTTCTTCAAAGAATTTTTTCTGAGCTTATCAAGAATTTCTTGTGACGTTCAAACTCTATACCTTCGGGTCGTGATTCACTTATAATCATTGGGTCAAGGTTTGTTACTTTATACCTTTGGTTCGCGTTCCATTCATAAATGATCGGGTCAAGGTAATCAACCAAACTTTTTTTCTATTTCGTGTTTTTTTTTTTCGCTTGTAAATCTGAATTTAGTTCAATCCTCGTAAAGAAACCCTAAAATGATTTCGGGTCTCACTAATCATTGATGAGGTCCGCATCATTTGTTATCAGAGCAAGGTTTTAAATCAGGTTTCATATATCATTTTCTTTTTTCATTCATTGATATTCTTTATTCATTCCTACTTTAATTTTTTTTCTTAGCCTATATATTCTCAAATCTGGTCATATTTCGTTCAAAATTGTTGTGCATCTTTAAATTTCGTTTAAAGCGCTATGCATCTGCAGAGTTATTTAAATCGCTTTGCATCTTTCAAATCTCGAATTACAGTTGCTGATTTTCAAAGAAAATAAAAAATAAAAAAAAATCAGCAACACATAATGAGTTTTAAATTTCTCTTATTCTATTCCATAACTTTATCTTTTGTGTTCTTCTTGTTTGTTTTGCTTTCTTTCCTAAGTCTCATTCTTAGCAAAGTAAATCGTTAAGTTTCAATTGTCACGAGAAATTTCTGATTAAGGTTGGTTAAGTTCAATAAAGAGCTAAAAGAGTTAAAAAAAAAAAAAGGCAAGAGAGTGTGAGATAATAAGAGAGTAGAAGCCAAATTTGTGTAAAACACGATTGTGAGTGCCATCAATCTTGAGGGAAACATGTGAGGAAATGTTTGTAAGGTTTACTAACTTTGTTTTGTAGGTTATTGAACATGTCTTAAGAAACAAATAAAGGCTCGTCCGATGAAGCACTGGAAAATATGGACGTCAAAGACGTCAAACTTTTCTACAATGCCTTGGAGTGAAAGTTTCAACGGTTGAATTTGCGGTTTGATGAAGTGCATGACCAACTAGAAAAAGTTGAGTCTAGTTCACAAAAGAGGCAGCCATCTAAAGCTCCTAATGTACAACGAATAAAGAAGAATCCCCCTTAGTTTGAATATAAAGATAATTATGGGGATAACCTAGATGAAGAGGATCGCATCTCCAATGCGAGATTAGGCAGATTTGAGTATGGATATGGGAATAGAGGAGATAGGTAAGGGAAGTAGATTGATAATAACTTGGGAACCATCAAGATCAAGATACGATCATTCCAAGAGAAAAATGATCTTGAAGCATACTTGGAGTGGGAAACGAAGGTGGAGTTAATCTTGAAGGTGCCTAAATGTTCATTGCGTGACTTGCTTGTTAGAGAAGCTCATGGGGTGGTTTAATGGGGCATTTTGGAACATCTTAATATGATTTTATCTACTTTATTACGTGCTATAACACAAAAGAATTTGAAAACATGGGAAGATTGTTTGCTGCATGTAGAGTTTGTATATAATAGGAGTGTACATTATGTAACTAAGTTTTCATCATTTGAAATTGTATATGTTTTTAATCTATTGACTCCTTTGGATTTAACTCCTTTACCTATGCATGAGCATGTCAACTTAGATAGAAAGAAGAAGACTGGTCTTGTTAAGAAGATCAATGAAAAGGCTCGACAAAATATTGAGAGAGAAAATGAGCAATATGTCAACCAAGTTATAAATTGATGCAAGAATATTGTATTTGAACCTGGTGGTTGGGTTTGGTTCCATATGAGGAAGGAATGGTTTTCCCAACAAAGACGTTCTAAGCTACTTCCAAGGAGAGATAGCCCTTTTCAAGTGATAGAACGGATCAATGACAGCGCCTACAAGTTAGACCTTCCAGGTGAGTTTAATGTAAATACTACTTTTAATGTGACTGACTTATCTCCGTTTGGTGTAGATGAAGATTTGAGGACAAATCCTTTTCAAGAGAGGGGGTAATAAGAATATATCAACTTCACCGAGGAATCCATTACATGTGCTAGTTGGGCCTATTACTAGGGCAAGATCCAAAATATTCAAAGAAGCACTTAATTGATTAATTCAAGATATTTGGCCTGAGTTTAAAATGGTAAAGCCTAAATTAGGCCTAAATGATGATCAGAGCCTCGGCCACCTCATCAAGGCATGCAAATGGACTTAAAATATGAACCTAAATGGGCCTAGGACGAGACCCACGAATTTGGGCTTATTTATTTTACTAATTAGTCTTTTAGTTATATTTTAGGTAATTTATTGGCTGATTTGTAAGGCATTAATACCAAGTAGTCTTTCATTTTTAAACTAGGAGTAGTTAGGAAACTTCTTTATTTCTTTGACTTTGTCCTCCACATTGCTAGGGATTCTCCTAGATATGTGGTAGCCTATTTTTATAAAGTTATCTAGGGTTCTCTTGGATACCTATTTAAGAGGCATTGTAGCCTTGAGAAAAATAACTTTGATATTGATTAATATAATTGAAAGGGTTTTTTGCTTAAGTTCTTCAGAAAACGTTTTTGAACTTATCAAGATTTTTTGTAGTATTTAACCTTTATATATCTTTGGTTTGTGATTCTTTATAATCATTGGGTAAAAATCGTTTCTTATACCTTTGGTTCGTGTTTCGTTTGTAAACGTTGAGTTAAGGTAATTTATCCAAACTTCTATAATTTTATCTTATTATAAATATGAATTCAGTTCGATCCTTAGTGAAGAAACCCTAATTTGATTTTGGGTCTCACTAATCATTGGTGATGTTAGCATTAACAATGTTAAGAAACTAAGATGCAGTGTTGATATACTAACTCATGAAAGACTAAGTGTGCTGGAAGTTATGTGTATGTGCAAGGCATGTGCTGGGCAATTGTTGGCATATAAGGCTGAACAACTGTTGTGCTATGGATTGGACAAGTGTCAAGATAGGTGTTGATTTTTTTGCTATACAGTTGGGTCTAGCAATTGACAGTGTTCCCTATAAATAGTTGAATTGCATGTTTGTTTCAGCAGAGAGTGTGTTCCTGTTAACCAAACTGAACTTGTAAGATAATTAGTTCCTTATTCCTGAGTTTAAATACAAGGTTGGACTTTGCTGATAATTATTGAGTGCCTGTGTGTGGGTACGTTTTGTGTTGTCTGTTTCGGTATGTTGTGTTACATTATAAGAATTAAGATGGTTGACTGGTTGTGCCGACAATCAGGCCATCACAAGGTTAAGAAATCAAAGTTGAAAAATTAATCATGTGATAATAGCTCTAATCTCACACTGGTGATTTTGAGATTTACTATTCTCGATTGATAAAACATCCCAAAAACTAGTATAATCGAATCTTTAAGTATCAACAGAATCCCTAGGAATATATATATATATATATATATATATATATATATATATATATATATATATATATATATATGTTGATCCCAAGATATTAATGAACAATTAAGTATAGATGTTTTGGTGGAACTAATGTTTGATCAAGTGTTTCAGTGATTTAAAGTTCCAATAATGAAGATGTCAAAGTGAATGGATGCTAAATGAAGATATCAATATGATTAGGGAAAACAACCTAGGTAAATATAAACTCTTAATTTCTCATTTAGGAACACACATACGGCACAAAATGAATTTTATCTTTTATGTATGTTTTGGTTGAGTATATTTATTTGCTCCTATGTGAATTAAAAAGAAATATTTTTGAATGACTAAAATAGAATATAAGAGTATTAGTGGAGTTCATTTGAATATAAAAATGGATAAAGGGGCAAAATTATAAAAGAAAGTAAGTTAAAAACGAGATCAGAAAAGAGATTCAGGAGAGGGCAGTCGACTGAAGAGTCTATCGGAGAAAGAAGATGAACTCTCTGAATCTGCGAGTCAACAGAGCAGTGCGGTCGACCAGTGGAAGCTTTGAAAACTCTCTGAATCTGTGAGTCGACTGAGGAGTCGACCGATCAAGTGTATAAGCTACTTCCAGTATCTTTCAGTCGATTGGGCAGTCGACTGAACGTACAGTTTCAGGATATTTGTTTGATCCGATTTTAAATCCAAAAGTAGTCATTTTTGGTTAAGATTTGAGAGAGATTTCGGCGATATTCTTAACATTTGAGATATGGTTCATATACTAATTAAATCCTTTCAATATGGTTCATTAATTATTAAAGTTTCTCAATTTGGTACTTAAAATAGATTCTATACTTATTTGTTTTGATTGAGAAATATTTTGGGGATTTAATTGAGAGTTTTAAGAGTTGTTATTAAGTGAAATTGAACCTAAATGAAGTCCTCATATTATGAAGAGTCCATAAGAGTATTTTATTGTCATGACATTTATAAACTAGCCATTAGGAAGCTGATTTCATGTACCCTTATATAGACCTGCGAATTTTCTAAGAGAAAATCATTCTAAGAGAAAAAATCAGTTTATATCTTTTTTAGAGAGCGTTTATAAAAGTTATCATTCAACGATACTGTGAGTTGTTCTAAGAGTGATTCTGATAATCAACTGCGATCAATTTGTGCTGATACCGGAATTGAAGTTACATTGTTTTCATCATTAATTCTGTGGATTCCGGGTGAGATCTTTCCATTTTGACCATTACTTGTTTATTATTGTATTTTGGAAATTGATATTAGAAACTGTTTTTGATTTTTTAAAGAAAATATTCTTTTAAACAATTTCTTGAATCTGATTACGTGGTCCAATTTGTTACCCATATACTGTTAAAATCGGATTTCTGCATCTCACATAATTCTATCACTAGTTGGGATATTAATTGAGTTTATATATATCAGGGGTGGTAGAAGCTCCTAGTGAGATTTACTTATCAATTTTTGTATTGGTGAGTTGTAACGGGGTAAATATCATTGGGGATATTTAATCAAGGGTAGCTGGGTTTTAGTCTCTTCCTGTAAAGAGATTGAGGTAGTGATTCTTCTTGGATAAAAATTGTGTGTGTTGTGAGTGATTTTATAATGGTTCAATCCTTACCGGGTAAAAGGATATTTGGAGTGTTTTGGTGAGATTTTGATTCTCGAACCTAAGTGTTAAAAAGAATTAGGTTATTCTTTAGTCTGTAAAAAGTAGTGGTTATTCCTTAGCTTTTGAAAAGGAAATTGTAAAGGTTGATTCTGAGCCTGTAATCGGTGTGCGGGTTTGGTTCCTACCTTTAAAGGAATCTTGGTTTTAGTGGGTGCGACCACCGTGGAGCTCAGGGGACTGGATTAGCCAAGAGTAGCTTGATGAACCAGTATAATCTCTAGTGTACTGCTTTCTTAATTTATCTATTTTTGCTGTTTGTGTGTGCACCTAGTTGATTGATTAATTTCGTTGTGTTATAAAGATAATAATTAATTTAGGCATAAAATTAATTATTTGATTTATTAATTTTTATTTTGATTATTTTTTAATTACCCAATTCACCCCCCCTCTTCGGTATTCTACTGGACCAACAATATATACTACAAGAAAAAATGCGTTTTATCACGGTTAAAAACCGTGATACAAAAATTTTATCACAGTTTTTGGTCCCAAATCAAACCATGATAATATGCGATGTGATTAAAAGTAGACTTTATATCACAGTTAAAAATCCAGATGGAAGACTTTTTATCACAGTTAAAAATCGAGATGCTTAGTAAATATAATATCAGTTTTCAAATGTGATTAAAATATCATATATGTGATGAAATTTAAAAAAACATGATTATTTGGATAATATTTATCTCAATTTTGTATCAAATCGAGATAGTTTTCTATTTTCTATCACATTTAAAAATTGTGATAGTTTCTCATATATATATTAAAAAAAAAATTACAAAAAAAGAAAAGAAAAGCAGCACTATTATATAAAAAAAATACTACCAAAAATTAGCTAAAAATGAATTTTATATTTCTAAAACAACTAATGTCATATAGCATAAAAGCTTACTTTTTACGTTCAAAATACAAGTCTCTTTCAAGTTTTCTCCACCGAGCAAACATAAAAAAGAAACCCTCACTGCCACAGGGTAATCCAATAGCAATATGATCAACATCTATATTTGTTTTACCAAGTGCCCTTGCTTGATCATATGGAGGTATTACATCATATGAGTCAGTCTCTGCAAGTTTCTCATCTTCATCCTTGGCAAGCAGTCTCACTTGTTTGGTGACCTTTTTAGTCAGTTTGACCTAGTTAAAAGATTTGAAAGCAGGAAAACAAACCAAAGGTCAATTAACTAAAGAAAATTTTATCGTTCACTTACATTATTTCATTCCTTCTTCTTAACATGCAATTCCTAACCATTTTTTTGAAACCTAGGACTCTGAAGCAAACTAGCGTTGATATTACATATTATAATTGCATAAAGTCTTCCATCTCAATACTAGCATTGTCAAGTCCATCAATATAGAGAAGTCCTTGCTAACTAGTGAAACCTTAAAATAAAAATTGTCAGCCATCTCAGTTATATGAATAAACAGAACAAGAGAGAAATCAAACAACTTCAAATACCAGGATCGGTGTTAATTGTCCTTTCAAGACAATGAGGCCTTTAGCAAATGCCGCTGCAGACGTCTGTTAAAAATGTAAGGCATACACAACTCAAAGTCACGGAGTTAACAAAGGGATATGCTCACAGGTTATACAATGAAGATAGAGATCAAGGAACATGCACAAAAGGAAATTCAAGCACCCAACTGGAAAATCAAGATCAAAATACAAATACCCTGAAATTTTGAAAGATAAATAGGAGAAAAGCTCAAACAAATCTAAAAAATTCATAGAAGCATCCAATTCAAAACTAAGATATAAGAGAGAAATCACCTCTTAGTTGTACTGTTATATACAACCTCAATGTGCCCCAAACTAATAGTGGTAGACACATACTCCTCATACTCTCCCTTCATAGTACACAAACCCAGGGGAATAAACCAAAGGAGTGATGTTTTAATTTTACCTATGGGACTCATAAAATCTGATTTTGAAATGTGCAGCCATCTTACAGAAAACCATTTGGGTATTCAGGAACAAGAAGACCCCAAACAACCAATTTGGTATCAGCCCTCATAACAACATAGACATGTATTTCAGGGTCCAGAAGCTAACCTGTACACGACCCTCATCTGAACTATATATTTTGAGATCATGACGATATGTACTGTGTAGGCGAAGCAGGCTAGTACCTTCACCTGTGATTGAAAGAAAAATAGGGAGTTGTAAACATAATTGAATTAGGTAGAATTCATTATTCCAATCCGTTCTCTCATTGGAAATTTATCCTGACATGCAGTCATGCAGCCTAATTCAAGAGACAAAAGCAGAACAGTATCCATCAATATATTAAGTAGAATTTTTAGCATTATTCAGAGATTTTCAGAGCTCATCCTCCTTTTTTGGCGTTGTACAACATAATCATATGAATAAACCATTAGTTAAGGACGAATAAAAAAGAACAATTGAAAAGTAGGGAGGGGAATCAGATAGAAAGCACAAAGAAGTCCTTCACATTCATTTTCAGTTCTAAATTTCAAACATTTCAAACAACCATTAAACAATGTTAAAAAATCTTAACACTAACAATTATGGTATTTAACGTATTTTCAATGACAATGAAGATCTAAATTAAAACCCTGAAGTAGAAATTAAATTTCAGAAGAAGGAGCTTACGAAAATGGAGCACGACGTCCTGATTTGAAGGTATGGATTGAACCACGAAGCTCGAACTGCCGCGGATCTGAGGTAGCATCTGTTGAAGACGACTTCATCGTTGGCCAGATGCTTCACAGTTGTGGATTGACTGCGATCTTCCTACACCACGGGAGCAGCACCGGAAGCTGTGATGGAGCAGCACCAGAGAAAGAAAGAGAGATCAACAGTGAGATCGAGAGTGAGAGAACTCAGCGATTTCGAGATCGAGAGAAAACTTAGCGATGGCGATGGCGATGGCAAATGTGCGATGGCGATTTCGATGGCGATTTCGGGATGAGAGATCGCCAGAGCTGTGATGGCGATGGCGAAGGTGATAGAGAGATCACCAGAGCTGTGATGTCGATTTCGAGAAAGAGAGGCTACATCGATCGCGAGATAGAGAGAGAGAAAGAGCGCGGCTGCGCGACTGCTAGGGTATGGGAGTGAATGAAGAGATGTTGGATTTAACAGGTAAGAAAAAAGTGGAAGGAGACTTATTATCTCCATTAAAATAAAATAAAAACGTGGTGAAAACGGATTACATACTATCACAGTTGATTAAAATTATGAGATAATTTTTTTTTTTATCACACAATTGTTTTCAAACGAGATTAAATGTCATGTATAATTATATAATCACAGTTTATTAAAAAACTGAGATAAATTATATTTACTAAGTGTGATAAAAAGTAGTTTTTCTTGTAGTGATATATATATATATATATATATATATATATATATATATATATATATATATATATATATATATATATATATATATATATATATATATATGATACTAGTTATCAAAATGTTTAAAGTAAAATACTCAAAATATCCTTTATTAATAAATACTTGAGATGGATTTTTTGTTTTAAAGACATTAAAAAAATAATTCGGATTAACTATAAAGGTTATATTCAATAGACGTGAGGTACAGTGGTGGTGTGATGCGTTAGTAGTCATTAATTACTTTTTATCCTCCTATACTCTAACGCGTTTGGTACGTTGGAATTAAATGAAATCCCAATAGGATTGGAACTAGTATGGTAATGGAATGAAATGATTATTAACATTCATATCTTTGGTGACAAAAGAGATTACATGTAGTATTAAAATGACATCAAATGGTAAAATAGTAATTTAGTTAAATTTTCAAAAGGTATAATAGTTAATTTAAGTAAATTTCATTCCAATTCAAATATTTGGTTAGTATTTGGTAGCATTTTTTTGCCAATGAATGATTAAAACCTAATCCCATATTTTGTGGGATTCGGGAATATTTGGTAATGAGAATGAGATTTAATCCCATGTACCAAACACATGAATGAAATAATCGTTCCCATGGTCATTTTAGTCCCGTCTCGAATCCCTTGTACCAAACACAATATAATGTGCTATATCTAAAAGCGTTTCGGGTAATTGGGCTAAAGTACTTTGATTTAACACTGTTCACATGAATTAACATGCATGTAATGTAAAATCCATATTGGATGGATTCCGTCTAATTTTTAGTTTTTTTCAAATGCCTAATTTCAAAATATAGGGAGTAAAGTAAAAAATAAATAAAAGTAGATAAGGATAGAGTTCAATTATCTACCTGAGAGGTGTTAGTTCGATTATGAGAAAATGTGCTCATTTTCATTGTTAATCATGGTTCGACTCTCATGAGAAACACTCTGGGAATTAAGGCCCTGTTTGGTAACCGTTCCCATGGAGGGATGGGATGGGACGAGATGAAAATTTTGTTTCCTTCTTGGGAGAAAAATAACGTTTGGTAATGACAATTTTTTATTTATTATCGGAACAAAATCGCGTTTGGTAACGATATTATCTGAGAAATAAGAACGAACCCTAAACCACAATCAAGAAATCATCAAGTAATCAAACTCTAAACCCTAATCGAAATCGACACACCAATTGTAATCGAAATCCTAAACCCCAATCAAAATTGAAATTGAAACCCTAATTGAAATCAAAATTGAAACCCTAACAGAAGTTGTTACTTGAAACCGAAACCCTTATCGATTACAACTCGAAATCAATACCCTAATATCGAAATCGAAGTCGATTATAGTGTTGTTGCTCGAAATCAAAATCGAAGACGGCGGTGACGAGCGAAGAGGATGGTAAGGACGGAGAAGATGATGGTGATGAAGAAGAGGACGAGGAGGAGGATGAGAAGGAGGCTGGCAAAGACGACGACGAATAGGAGGACAACGACGACGAGTGAATGACGATGGCCAAGAGTTGAAGCAGACGATGGCCATGGAAGATGAACGACGACTGCCATGAAGATGACGACCATCTTCACAAGATGGAAAAGAAATAGAAAACAAATATAGTTAATATGAGTTGAAGTAGGACTCACTAACAATTGGGAAAATGACCATAGTGTCCTTTTTTTGGTTTGGGATGAGATGAGAATGAAAAGTAACAATTTTTTTTTGGTTTCTCATGACTTTCACAAAATGGAGAATCAATTCTAGGCTTTGTGATGGGGTGGTATGAGAAACAGTTTTACCAAACAGTATTTCTGAACAAAAATCCTAAAAACTGGGAATGGGATGGGATGTGAACACTTAGGCCCCGTTTTGGTAACCATTTCCATTCCAGAAATTCTCATTCCATTCCTAGATTTTTGGGAATTCTGTTTGGGAATAACGTTTGGTAATTTTTGTTTCCGTTTCCATTTCATTCCCATTTGAGAATTGTGCCCACTTTTTTCTTAAGAAATGAGAAACAAAAAAAAGTTGTTTCTCATTATTCCCATTTCATTCCCAAAACACATGGTCACTGTTCACCCGCTGGCCGACCATTGTCCGCTGTCGTCCACCTTCGGTCGCCGTCGCCGGTCGGCGACCGTCGCCGGTCACATCCGATTGGAATTTTTCCGGCCATTTCTGGCCGCCGGCTGTCGCCGGCAGGCCAAACACAGGAAGAAGAAAAAAAAAAAAGATTTTAGGATAAAATTGTTACCAAACACAATTCCCTTCCCAAAACCAAAAAAAAAATTATTGTTACCAAACGCGATTCTACTGCCAAGAAGAAAACAAAGGCCCCGTTTGGTAACCATTTCCATTCTAGAAATTCCCATTCCATTCCCAGATTTTTGAGAATTCTGTTTGGGAATAGCGTTTGGTAATTTTTGTTTCCGTTTTCATTTCATTCCCATTTGAGAATTGTGCCAACTTTTTTCTTAAGAAATGAGAAACAAAAAAAAGTTATTTTTCATTATTCTCATTCTATTCCCAAAACACATGGTCACTATTCACCCGCCGGCCGACCACCGTCCGTCGTCGCAGCCGGTCATCTCCGACGACCATCGCCGATCACCGTTCGGCCGGAAATTTTCCGGCCACATCCGGTCGCCGCCCACTGTCACCCACCCGCCGTCGCCGGCGACGGCGCCATTGGCTTCCGGCAGGCGTCACCGCCGTCCGGTCGTCTCCGCCCGGCGTCACCACTGTCCGGTCGTCGCCGGCGGGAGCCACCGTCGTCCGGCCAAAATAGAAAAAAAAAAAAAAATGATTTTAGGATAAAATCGTTACCAAACACATTTCCTTCCCAAAACAAAAAAAAAAAATTATCGTTACCAAACGCGATTCTACTCCCAAGAAGAAAACAAAATTCTCATCCCATCCCATCCCATTCTCATCCCACTGCTGGAATGGAAACAGAAACGGTTACCAAACGCCACCAAAATTTCCATCCCATTCCCATCCCACTGCTGGAATAGAAACAGAAACGGTTACCAAACGCCACCTTATCAAACATAGTCTAAATCTTGAATTTAATATTGAATGCATCAAGCAGATGTGGGAAAGTGCACTATTAAGATGGTCTAGTGAGATAATTAGTCGAGGCGCGTATAGGGACAAAAAAAAAAGAAAAAAAAAAAGAAAAGAAAATAAGAAAAGAAGAAGAAGAAAAGAGGGGGGGGGGGGGGGGGGGGGGGGGGTGGGTGGGTTTTGAGGGAAAGGGAAATAAAAATAGGTATAGTTGAATCAGTCAAATCTCCCCGTTGGCGGCTATAAATCTATCTATACATAAATGCAAATTTCCCTTTTGATTCAACCATACTCCATCCAATTTACAAACCCTAACAACCGTCTATCCAATGCCACACCTTCGAACGTTCACCTGAACATTTTTTCTCTTCAATGGCCTCCGTTAAGAGATTCATTCCTCTCCGATCCTTTCTTTTCGTAGGTGTCTATCTCTAGCATACACATATCTCTTCTGTAAAATATCCAGGAATGTGTAATAGCATACACATGTATTTATGATTTGCGTTTTCTACTTTCTTTTGCAGAGTTCGAATATTTCTCGTCGTGGAGGCCATAAAGGTGTCTTCCTCTCCACTTCTTTGTTTATGTGTGTTAATGTGCCCGTAAATTTATTTATTTTGAAGGTGGAATAACTGTTCGTCATTTTGGGAGTATAGGTCTCCGAGGAAGCCGTGGGAGCTACAATGCAACTGTGTCATCGGAGCAAAAAGTGTTGGGATTCGAAAATGATGATCAACTACTGAAATCAAGTGATGTGGTTCTCGAAGATGAACTTGATAAGATTCGGCGCGAATTTGAAGCAGCGAAACAGAGATTTTTGAAAATTCCAGATGCTTTAAAACAAATGCCAAAATTGAACCCTGAAGGTGCCATCTTTTGGAAAACATATTTTGCTTAGTTCTACTGTAGGTAATAATGATGATCAAATTTTGTTTGCTAAAGGTGATGTTTTAATTTAAAATAGGTATATACGTGAATAAGAATTTGAGACTAGACAGTATACAAGTTTATGGATTTGATTACGACTATACACTGGCGCATTACTCTGCTAACTTGCAGAGTTTGATCTACGACCTAGCAAAAGAGCATTTGGTCAATGAGGTATTATTCGGAATCTTTGCTTCTTTTAGTTATGTAATAATGATTCCCTCTAAATATTACTTAAGAAACTCATTTTTCTGGTTCCTGTTGTATTTTTCGTTTTTCCCAGCTCAAGTATCCTGGCAGTTGCTTGGAATTTAAATATGATGACACTTTTCCTATTAGAGGGTTATACTATGACAAGTCGAAAGGTTGCCTTTTGAAGTTGGACTTCTTTGGATCAATCGAGCTGGACGGATGCTACTTTGGTAGGAAAAAGGTGAATTGAATCAACTTCTTGTCATCAATGCCTGTTGGAGTTAGTTGTTCTTTATTCATCATTTGCTTTTTCAGTCGGCTACCACGTTCAACTATACAATTTTTATGAATTGGTGGGTTTAAATGCAACGATAACATATATATGATTAGCGGTGGAGATGAAACATGTGTAATATATATTAAAATATAAAGAGGGTGAAATCCAGAAATCTACAGCCTGCAACTAGCATGAAGGGTGTCTTGGTGAGTCTCATGCTAATTTGACGTGTCCAATGGAAAAACACACTGAATTACTGGCACTGTTTGCATAATTATATGTATTTGTATATAAACCATACCACCAGTCTAAGAATTCTGAATTTTCATGGATAGGGTGTACATTGAGGATAATGTAACTGATCGATTAGGACACTAGGGATCTATGAGCATCGAGTATGTTGAGGCATCGAACCCCATATAATAAAAGAAAAGAATAGGGCACAGGCTAAATGAGCAAATGTTTATCCACTAACCGGAGGAAATCTTATTTAACAAGGAGACTCCCGCACTTGCAAAAATGGACTAATAGGGTCCGTTCCTTAGCTAACCTTCATAATTAAATATTGGTACTGTATAGGTGGATCTCATCGTGAAAGACCTTTTATTGGATAATTCATGTGTAGAGCTGAGGGGTGGGAACTATACATGTTCACACTAACATTTTTTAAATGAAGCGAGGGCTCCAGTGTATAAAGAAGACTTCACCGCTTAAGAAGTAACCATAATAACGATGGAACCCACTATTTCTTTATTAATATCTATTTTTTAGGCTTGTACTTATTCTTATTGATCTACTTCTTATATTTATATTATTATATTACTACTTAATTACTATTATTTTTACTGTTATACTTATTATATCTTATTATATAGGGTACTATAGGCTACAATATTATATAGGCTATAATTTTTCATTTCTTTCTTATTTCGAAGTAAAGTGCATAAAAAAGAAAAAGAAAAAATCGTGGTTGGAAAGGTTATAGGAGCCAAAGCCATTGGAATTTTGAGTTTATACATTGGAGATCAACACATTTATAGTAGCCAAGTAGGTCTCCGTGAACATTGTAGCTTAAAAGCAGAAGTTCAATGATGTAAGCACTAACGGGGATGGCTAAATAACTCAATTAGGATTCAGATGATGGAGATCAACACATTTAATGTTGAGGATACAAGTCTTCCAACACTATTAGAAACTTTAATTGCATTGAGTAGTTGTGGGACTATCAAAACATTATTTATTTTTTGGTGCATAAATTATTAATATTTAAGGGGAAAAAGAAATAGAAAGGAGAGGAACTGTGGAATGAAGATTCTAAGTAATGGATCCTCAAGATTATGAGGAAACTAGTTGCACACTTCTATTACTGCAGGTTCACTTGAATTATGTAAAACGGTTGATAAAAGGGCAAAGCTGATATATAAAAACCGGGAGAATTATCCCTTCCATAAAGTGATAAGAGAAAAACTATAAGATGATTGGTAACCTATGTGCAAAAGTAAAGATTAAGTCTCAAAGAGCACGAAGACCACGAGCAAACGGGCAAAGAAGGGAAAGACGAGAGAAGTTCTTCATCATTATAACATAACACATTGGGCTTATATTTGAATATGAAAATCCCTTTAACTTCAAGTTATCGAAAGTCAAAATATTCTTCCAATGTAAGTAGCTGATGCGAACCTCACCACGAACTAGTGTGACCCGAAACCAATTTAGAGTTTCTTCACTAGGACTGATCTAAGTTCAGATTTATAAACAAAAAAGGAAGTACACAAAAATACAAATTTTGGATAGATTACCTTGACCCAACGTTTATGAATTAAAATCGAACCGAAGGTATAAAGAGAATAAACTTCGATTCAATGATTATAAATGAATTATGAACTGAAGGTATAGAGTTTGAACGCCACAAGAAATTATTGATAAGTTTCAAAAAATTTCGTTGAAGAACTTAAAAGAAAACTTTCACAATTATATTAATAAAAAATAGGGACAATGGGTGGGAGGTCCTACATTTAAGCTCTAATTGGTCAAAAGTTCTACATGCGGTAAAAACTTTTAATTTAAAGTCCTATATGCGGTAAAAACTTTTGATTTAATCCCATTTGTTTTAAAAGAAGGAAGCCTTACTCACGTGATAGCCACGCGCTAGTTACATGTATCTACTTTCTGTGTAATATTACTGTATTAGTTACAGGTAACTAATTTTTAGTTTTTTATTTTATTTATTTATTTTTTTTTCCCAATTACATATTCCAATAATATATAATTTTTTAGTTACATGTCTTTGATATGTAACTAAAAAATTTGAGTTACATATTCCAATAATATGTAACTTTTTAGTTACATGTCTTTGATATGTAACTAAAAAATTTGAGTTACATGTTTGAATAATATGTAACTTTTTAGTTACATGTCTCTGATATGTAACTAAAAAGTTTGATATTTTTTCAATAACGTCACAAAATATTATATATATATATATATATATATATATATATATATATATGTAATTGTAACATGTAACATAAGCACATGTAACTAAAAATGTCCAAATATGTGTGAAAAATAACAATTATGAAATTGTAACTAACATTAGTTACATGTAACAGAATTCACTATTTTTTTAGTAACGCCACAAAATATTATAATATATATATATATATATATATGTAATTGTAGTATGCAACTAATATTATATAAGCACATGTAACTAAAAATGCCCAAATATGTGTGAAAAGTAACAATTATGAAATTGTAACTAATATTAGTTACATGTAATATAATTCACTACAAAATTCAAATGTACTCACTAAAAGGCTCCCTACAATCCCTACAATTCCTGCAATACGGGACTAAACCACAAGTGAAATCTAATTTAAAGGATTAAATCAAAACCTAATAACACAAAAGGACTTTTCACCAATTAGACTTAAAAAAAAAGACTTTTCACCCATTTTTCCTAAAAAATAATGTGTTTTTTTTCCTTGATGAACACACCCTCTTTAAATAGGCAGCTAAGAGAGTACAAGGAAACCTAGTCTAGCAAGGAAAAGGAAAACTAGTTTAACAAGGAAAGGAAACAAAAGAAAATGAAACTTCCTATCTTGCTTTTCATTTCTAGTCTAATAAGGAAAAGACTCCTAGTCTAAAAAGGAAAAGTCTAATTGGCAATCATGTCTTACAAATCATCAACTAAAGGACCTAAATTAAAATTAAAAGACTAATAATAAAATAAATAGGCTGAAAGTTCGTGGGTCTCACGCTTAGGCCCATTCAAGATCACGCTTAAGTCCATTCGCTTTCCTTGATGAGATGGATTAGGCCTTGATCGTCTTTTGGGCCTAATTTGGGCTTCACAATTTTAAATTCAAGCCATATCTTTTGAATTAGCCATTGAGTGCTTCTTTGTTCTTCTTGGATCTTGCTCTAATAATAGGGCCAATTGGAACATACAGCGGATCCTTTGATGGTGGTTGTTGGTTCTCATCATCCTCTCTCTCTTCAAAAGGATTCAACCTCGAATCTTCACCTACATCAATCGGAGAAAAATCAGAAACATTAAATGTAGCACTAATGTTATACTCACCTGGAAGATTCAACTTGTATGCGTTGTCATTGATCATCTCAAGGACTTGAAATGAGCCGTCCCCTCTAGGATGTAGTTTGGACCGCCTATGGGCTGGAAATCGTTCTTTTCTCATAAACACCCAAACCCAATCACCTGGTTCAAAGATGAGTCGTCTACGGCCCTTGTTGGCTTTGGTCACAAATTGCTCATTTTTCTTCTCTATGTGTTGTTGTACGCTTTCATGGAGTTTTTTCACCATCTCAGCCTTCTTTCCTCCATCCAAACTAGCCCTCTCATTAACTGGCAATGGTAGCAAATCTAAAGGAGTTAGTGAATTAAAACCATAAACAATCTCAAATGGTGAAAAATCAGTAGTAGAATAAACATTCCGATTATAAGCAAATTCAATGAATGACAAACAATCCTCCAAAATTTTCAAGTTCTTTTGAATTATGGTATGCAACAAAGTAGATGAAGTTCGATTCACTACCTCGATGTGTCCATTCGTTTGGGGGTGACAAGTAATTGAGAACAGTAATTTAGTTCCCATTTTTCCCCACAAGACTTTCCAAAAATAGTTAAGGAACTTAACATCACGATCAGACATAATACTTCTAGGAACACCATGGAGCCGTACTCTCTCTCTAAAGAACAAATCAGCGACGTGGGTCGCATTATTGGTTTTATTGCAAGATATGACATGTGCCATCTTAGAAAACCTATCAACAACCACAAAAATCGAATCCCTGACTTTCCTTGACCAAGCTAGGTAAGCCTAAAACAAAGTTCATGGAAATATCCACCCAAGGCTCACTAGGTATGGGCAAAGGAGTGTATAACCCATGTGGTAAGACTCTAGATTTGGCTTGCCTACACGTAACACATCTAGCACAAACTCTCTCTATATCACGTTTCATCTTTGGCCAAAAGAAGTGTTTATGTAACACGTTTAAAGTCTTCCTTACACCAAAATGAACATCAAACCACCCCCATGTGCTTCACGCATAAGTAACTTACGCATAGAACTATTAGGCACACAAAATCTATTTTCTCTAAACAAGTACCCATCTAGTCTATAGAACTTAGTAAACGCTGTCTTCTTACACTCCCCATACACACTAGAAAAATTATCATCGTTAGCATACAATTCTTTAACATATTTAAACCCCAATAACCTTTGCATTTAAAGTAGAAACAAAGACGTATCTTCTGGATAGTGCATCATCTATAATATTTTCTTTACCTTGTTTGTATTTGATTACATAAGGAAATGTTTCAATGAATTCCATCCACTTGATGCCTTCTATTCAACTTACCTTGTCCCTTCAAATGCTTCAAGGACTCATGGTCGGTATGTATGACAAACTCTCTGCGCCACAGATAATGTTGCTACGTCTCCAATGCTCTCACTAACGCAAAAAACTCCTTGTCATATGTCAAGTAATTCAACGTTGCCTCATTTAGCTTTTCGCTAAAGTACGTTATTGGCCGCTTCTCCTGTATCAAGACAACTCCAATACTTATTTCTGAAGCTTTACACTCAATTTAATTTTTTTTAGAAAAATCAGATAATGCTAATAAGGAAGCACCACGTAACCTCTTTTTTATCTCATTAAATGCACATTCTTGCTCAATACCCCATTTAAAACCTACTGATTTTTCAACAATTTCGTTGAGTGGTGTGGCTAGTGTACTGAAATCTTTAACAAATCGCCGATAAAAAACTAGCCAAACTATGAAAATTTCTTACCTCCGTTATTGACTTAGGTGTGGGCCATTCTTTAATAGCCTTCACCTTTTTCTCATCCACTGCAATCACTTTCTCGCTAACAACATAGCCAAGAAGCACCACTTTTTCCAAGCAAAAAGAACATTTATTTAAATTTGCATATAGTTTTTCTTTTCTTAGAACATCAAGCAGATAATGCAAATGATCAATATGCTCATCTAAACTCTTACTATACATCAAAATATTATCAAAATAGACCACAATAAACTTGCTTACAAACGCACGCAATGCATAGTTCATCAACCTCATGAATGTACTTGGTGCATTAGTTAGCCCAAAAGGCATTACCAACCATTCATGACCATATTTATTTTTAAAGGCAGTTTTTCATTCATCATCCTCTTTCATCCTAATTTGATGATACCCACATTTCAAATCAATTTTTGTAAGAATACATGACCCATGCAACTCATCTGACATGTCATCTAGCCCAGGAATGGGATGTCGATAATTTACCGTAATGTTGTTAATCGCTCAGCAATTAACAGACATATACCAAGTTCCATTCTTATTAGGCACAAGTAGTATCGGTACCGCGCACGAACTCATGCTCTCTTTTACGCGTCCTTTGGCTAGTAACTTCTCTACTTACCTTTGAAGTTCCTTTGTCTCCTCTGGATTACTCCTATAGGCTGGTTGGTTAGGAATTATTGCACCTGGCACAAAGTCAATTTGATGCTTTATGCCTCGAATAGGTGGCAATCCACTAGGCACGTTGTCAGGGTACACATCCTCAAATTCTTGCAACAACGAAACAACAACATTAGGCAATGATTCGTCAAGTTCGTTAGTACTAAAACACGCCTCTTTGTACAATAGCACAAATATAGGTCTGTTTGCATAAAAATCACTCTTGATATCACTCGCCTTAGCATAAAAGCTCACTTGTTTTTTTTTTTTTTTGGTTTTTCTCTCATTTTTTTCGCTCTCTTTTCTTTTTTCACTCTTTTTTTTTTTTTTGAACTCTTGGTCTCACAAGTTTTTTTCAACTCATTATCTCTTTTCAATAGCATTTGATCCGCATATACTTGTCTTGGAGTCGATGGCACAAGAGTAATGGTTTTATTGTCTTTGACAAATGAATGTCTATTCTTGAACCCGTTATAAGTAACCTTCCTGTCAAATTGCCACGACCTGCCTAACAGTATATGAGCCGCATGTATTGTAACAACATCACAAAGTACTTCATCTTTGTACTTCCCAATTGAAAAGGAAACTAGCACCTGCTTATTTAACCGGACCTCCCTACAATCATTCAACCACTGCAATTTATACGGTCTAGGGTGTTTCAAGGTAGGTAAATTCAGTTTCTCTACTAAAGTAGTGCTAGCCATATTAGTGCAACTCCTCCCATCAATGATCATTCTACATACCTTGTTGTTGACATGGCATCGAATATGAAAATGTTCTCCTTTTGCTGTTCTATGTCATCATCCGCAATTTAGGCACTTAGAGCACGCCTTGCCACAAGTGATTCTCCTTCCACCGGATTCTCCACATCATCATCTCAAGCATCCTCAAGTAGTAGCATCTGGTCATAATCACTCTTGCTTTCGGTTTCCACCTTTCCATCAACACGGGCTATCATGGTCTTCTTATTTGGGCATTGTGAAGCTACATGACCTACTCCCATACAACGAAAACATTTAATATCATGGTTACGAGTTTGATTTTCGGTTTTACCTTTGTTAGCATTGGGCACATCAACTCTTCGTTTTGGTGGTTAGGTTTTGGATTTTGAAACAACCCCTTTGTCTTTTTTCCCATTTGGCCTCCATTTAGTAGAGGAGCTCGGATTTTGAAATGACCGAGTTCCTTTCCTTTTAAGCTGTCGTTCTACCATTATGGCTATGTGAACCATGTCCTCCAACTGCACGTAATTTTGCATCTCTATCGCGTTGACAATTTCCCGATTCAACCCAACCTTGCCATTTTAGCTTCTCTATCTTCCTCGACATTAGTCTGGATCATAGCAATCTCCATCTCCTTGTAGTAGTCATCCACGTTTCGATAGCCTTGCGTAAGGCTTTGTAATTTCTAATACAAGTCTCTATAGTAGTAATTAGGGACAAACCGTTTCCTCATGATGGCATTCATTTTCGCCTACGTCTCGATAGGCCTCTCATGGTTTCTCCTCCTGTTTATCACAAGTTGATCCCACCATATTATAGCATTGTCAATAAACTCAATTATAACGAGTTTTACCTTTTTCTCCTCAGAGTAGTTGTGACACTCAAAGATCAACTTCAACTTCTTCTCCCACTCTAAGTATGCTTCGGGGTCGTTTTTTCCTTGGAATGATAGTATCTTCACCTTGATACTTCCTAAGTTATTATCAATTTGTTCCCCATACTTATCTCCTCTATTTTCATATCCACGCCCATAGTTATCAAAGGCGCGCTCAAGCGCTCGCCTAGGCACAAGGCGCCTCAGGTCGTCGGACCTGCGCTTCGCTCAGGTCTAGGCGATGAAGTTACAAGAAGCGCGCGCTTGTACCGCCTGAGCAACAGTCGCATGCGTCGTCGGAGGCGCGCCTGTGGTGGACAAGGCGTTTTTATTGAATCCGTTGCTTTTATTGAATCTCGAATTAGCCCTAGCCCAAGTCCCATATAAATACCCAGAGGTCCCAGACCCCTTACCTGCACAATCGGCCTTTGATTAAGACTCGAAACAGAATCGCACTTCGATTCTCTTTTATTTCCTTCGATTTCTCCATCGATTTCGTTGATCGTTGCTGTTGTTGCTCCGATTTCGTCGATCGATCGTTGCTGCTGTTTCGATTTCTCTTCTCCGACCTCTGTTGCTGCTCCGATTTCTCTTCTCGTTGGTTCGATTTCTCTTCTCCGACCGCTGCTGCTGCTCCGACTGTATGTCTTCAATTTATTTATTTACTTAATTAATTATTTATGTTTTATTTATTTACTTATTTAATTATTTATGTTTTATTTATTTTATTTACTTAATTAATTGTTTAATTATTTATTTAGTTTATTTTTGTTATTATTTGTTCTTTTAATTGTTTGTTAGGAGTTAGGACAAATTAAATGACTAGTGGATGATGACGATGATATTTGATTATTTATATTTTGGTTGATTGTATTTTTATTTGCTCTTTGTTTGTGTATGTTTAAAAACTTCCATTTGGAATTCCGGGCTATTTGCGAGTGTATTTTATATTTTCTAATTGGAATTTAGTCATAGTTTTACTTCTTGATTTTAGATTTGTATTATTAAAGTGCTATATATTAATTTATTTATTTTTTAAAATGTCATGCGCCTGGGGTTGCTCAGGCTAGCGCTTCGCCTAGCGCCTAGGCTCCAGGACACCTAGTGCGCCTAGAGCCTTTAACAACTATGTCCACGCCTAAATCTCCCCAAGCTGGCATTAGAGATGCGATTATTTTCATCTAGGTTATTCCCATCATTATCTTCATATTCATACCGAGGCGGATTCCTCTCTCTTCATTACACATTAGGAGCTCTAGGTGGCTGCTCTTTTTGTGAACTAGACTCAATTTTGTTTAGTCGCTCATGCACTTCATCAATCTGCGAGTTCAACTGTTCAAACTTTTGCTCAAAGGCGTTGTAAAAATTTTTGACGTCCATCTTTTCTGGTGCTTCATTGGACGAGCCTTTATTTGTTTCTTGAGACATGTTTAATAACCTGCAAAACAAAATTAGCAAACTTTACAAACACTCTCTCACGTGTTTGCACTCAAACAATGTCACTCCACTCGTGTATTACTTTTAATTGACCTTTTCTTCTTGATATTAGTCTATACTCTTTTGCCTTTTTCTACTCGTATCTTCCTCTTTTAGTTCTTTATCGAACTTAACCAATCTCAAGCAAGGTTTCTTGCAACAATCCAAACTTAACAATACCTTCACTAAGAATGCGATTTAGGAAAGAACAAACAAAGTGAACAAGATGAACAAAAAGGACAAGCTATGGAATGCAATAAGAATAAGGTAGATCTCAATTTTTTATTTTTTTTAAAAAAAGCAGTAACTATAACGAGATCTAAAAATGCATAGCAACTTTAAACAATCTGACCGGAATTGAAGATACACTTTGGCTAAGAAAGAATAAACATAAAAAGGAATACAAATAGATATCGAACAATGAAAAAATATGGATAGATCAAATCTAACTTTAGAACCTTGCTCTAATTACCATATGATGCGAACCTCATCACGAACTAGTAAGACCCAAAACCAATTTAGGGTTTCTTCACTAGGATCGATCTAAATTCAGATTTATAAACGAAAAAGGAAGAAGATAAAAATACAGAATTTGGATAGATTACTTTGACCTAACGTTTATGAATTAAACGTGAACCGAAGGTATAAAGAGAACAAACCTCGACCCAATGATTATAAGTGAATTACGAACCGGAGGTATAGAGTTTGAAACGTCACAAGAAATTCTTGATATGTTTCGGAAAAGTTCGTTGAAAAATTTAAGAGAAAACTCTCACAATTGTATTAATCAAAAGTAATGTTTTTTTTTTCTCTCATGGATACACCCTCTTTAAATAGGCAGCCAAGAGAATACAAGAATACCTAGTCTAGCAAGGAAAAGTAAAACTAGTCTAACAAGGAAATGAAACAAAAGAAAATAAAACTTCCTATCTTACCTTTCACTCCTAGTGTAATAAGGAAAAGACTCTTAGTCTAAAAAGGAAAAGTCTAATTATCATGTCTTACAAATCATCAACTAAAAGACCTAAATTAAAATTAAAAGACTAATAATAAAATAAATAGGTTGAAAATTCGTGGGTCTCACGCCTAGACCCATTCAAGATTACGCCTTAAGCCCATTCGCTTGCCTTGATGAAATGGATTAGGCCTTAATCGTCCTTTGGGCCTAATTTGATCTTCACCATTTTAGACTCAGCTCAAGTCTCTTGAATTAGCCCATTGAGTGCTTATTTGATCTTCTTGGATCTTGCCCTAGTAATAGGACCAACTGGAACATGTAACGGATCCTTTGATGGTACTTCTTGGTTTCCATTAGTAGCAAAGCGAAGAAAGACACCTATGAAAGAACTTCGAACTCCACACTTGTCCGAGAGAGAGACTGAATGCAACTCCACTGAGGACCTATAAAAGGAGTTCACGAAGAAGCACCCCTGGGTTATGTCCCCAAAACTTCATTTTCTGTTTGAGATTATTGACCATGAATCACCTCCAGCAGCAACACTACCTCATGGATCTCTTAATCGTGCAAGTTTATCCATACATCTCTGTTGCATGTAAGCGTGAATGGTAATGGAAATCTGAACGTAAGAAGACCTTACATCACACTACCCTTTTTTTCCAAAATCCTACCCTTGCTCCATCCCTTACCTTAAAAGCGAATGAAACATAAAACACTGGTTTAATGCAGAAGTAGCTTTCCATACAACAGTCTAAGCTGATAGTCCAAAATTGCTTGGATCACCTTTCTCAAATCCTTCAACAACCTCCATAACATGTCTTCAAATCCATTTCACTAAGAGAGCATGCTTGAACAACCTCAACCTTCTAACCCACTCAGCTCATTCCTTTAATGGGTCCACACACCATATTTGGCACACTGAAATCTCGAATAACAAATAGATAGACGGATTAGCAATAGTTAATCTACCTCCAGGTAATGTTGCTTCCCCCTTGCCACTTTAGTCTGGCATCTATTCACAAGGGGGATCCCACACAGGCATATCTTTAGGTATATTGCCCCAATGGAAGACCAAAATAGTTGTATGGAGAAGTGTAGACTTCTGTAGAGAACTCTGAATTTCTCCAGAAACTTGGAAGCCTCCAAGAGAGTGTCCTTTTTCTCGGTCTTGTGTCTAAGTAACTTGACACATACTTGGAAAATTTTACCACGTCTGTTGGGCCAGTCTATCTTCATTGGATGAAACAAGGAGCTGATGATTCGTTTACAAAAATGGAGAACTTGGCTTGTAGACACACCATTTATACAATTATACCATTTGGCCCCGGAGGCCATATTCCGAAAAATAAAGAGGCGGATGGCCAAATGGACATGATCGAAGGCTTAAGCTTGCAAAAGACACTAGCTGATCCTTTCTCTATTTGGTTATTCACACATATCTACATGTACATGGGATGACACATGGATTCACAAAAATGGAGAACCTGGCTTGGAGACAGCCATACAACTACACCATTTGGCCCCAGAGGCCATATTCCGAAAAATAAAGAGGAGGATGCCTCAGCAGACATGGTCGAAGGCTTATGCTTGCAAAAGACACTAGCTGATCCTTTCTTTAGTCAGTCATTCACATATCCATTGGCTGTAAGGACACCAAGCAGAACTTGTCTGTCCCAACAAAAGCATTTTGCCTACCCCAAACCACAAGTGAGGTCATTGATATTATGTGAAAAACAAGTGATTGGTCTGATATTATCCCATAGCTCAGGGAGTGGTGTATCTCCACCATCAAGTTCTCTGGAAGGTTATTTTTGGGTATTCGGAGTGTCAATTATTAAAAAAAATATATTATTCATGAAACGAAAAAGGAAAAAAAGATAAAAGACTAAACAGAGACAAAAAAGTTTGAGAACCAAATTGGCACAGCAGTGGAAAATGATATATTGTTGTTTCATATACCACTATCTATTTCACTCTTATATTCCTAAAGCTCTCTTTCTGGATTGGAATTGACATTAGGGACAGGCTGATGTTTTATGTATTTTAAGTTATGCATATATATTTTTTTATTATTAAAAACGAAAAGATATCTTTGCTTGTTACTTTCACTAAAATTTAGTGCTGAAGGATTAGGCTGGTCAGTCTATCTTTAAACAATTTTAATTTAAAGCACCTCGTTTCAGTTTTCCTCTTTGTACCATCTAGTCTTATGAATTTTCAATACTAACAAATATGCAATAGGATTTTCATGTAGATGCTCTATCAGTTGATTCATTGTTTAAGTAAGAAGGTCAAGGTTAGCATAAAAATAAAATAAGCAGAATTTGCAAGATCAGGGCTAAATGTCAACCTCCTTTTTACGTATAATTGTAGTTCAAGCAGCTGAACTTTTATGAATATTTTTTTTTCTTATAGTTTCAACTGTATAAATGCTTCAGCTTAGCCGTGAGGAAATTGAAGAGATCTATGGAACACGACATATTGGTCGTGATCAAGCACGTGGACTGGTTGGCTTGATGGATTTTTTCTGCTTCAGTGAGGTTAGTATCACTATCCCATTGATCCTTAAATTTATTTGGCTTATATTTGTTTTCCTTTTGATTTGAGAACTTACATGGTTTTCAACTTTTTATGAGGCATATGATATTACCTTTATCTGCTGATTTGTTGACTGTGATGCACTGCAAAAGGTCAGACATGGCAGCTTTCTCAATTTCATTTCTGAACATTATGTTCAAGCTATGTAGCCAAACTTCAGGGTCTTATTCTCTTCCATGCATAGTTGTCAAAGTCGCGCCCAGGCGCTCGCCTAGGCGCATGCGCTGCGCTTTGCTCAGGTCTAGGCGCTGAAGGTACAAGAAGCGACCGCTTTTACCTCCTGGGCGAGAGTCGCCTGCGTCGCCGGAGGCGCGCCTGCGGTGGACAAGGCGCTTTTTTTCCATCGTGGCCTTATGGGCTTTCGAATTAGCCGTAGCTCAAGTCCTTAATATATTCCCAGATCCCATACCTGAGCTTCTGAAACCCTATTGGAAGGAAATCGGCGTGAACAGAATCTCGAACAGAATCGCTTCGATTTCGTTCGATTTCTCCTTCGATTTCTGCTTTGGTTTCCTTCGATTTCATCGCTCATTGCTGCTTTTGATCCGATTGCTGCTCCTTCGACTGCTGCTGTTCCGATTTCTTCGCTTTCGTCGATTTCTCCTTCGCTGCTCGTCACGTTTGCTCTCCTCCGACTGCTGCTGCTCCGATTGCTTCTCCTTCGCCGTTCGATTTCTCCTTCGCTGTTCGATTTCTCCTCCGACTGCTGCTGCTGGTTCGATTTTCTCTTTTAGGTCACTGCTGTAGTGCTGTTCGTCGTCCTCCAGGTGCTCGGTAAGGTAATCGTTTGTTTATTTATTTATTTACTTAATTAATTATTTATGTTTTATTTATTTTATTTATATAATTACTTAATTAGTTATTTTATTTATGATTTGTCTATTTGTTTCATGATTCATCTTTAAAATGTGTTCTAATTTTCTGTAAAATGTGTTCTAATTTTCTGTTTCTGTTTCTGATTTTGATGATATATGTTCATGTTCATGTTAAAACTTAATTGTTTAATTATTTATTTAGTTTATTTTTGTTATTATTTGTTTGTTTAATTGTTTGTTAGAAGTTAGGACAAATTAAATGGCTAGTGAAGGATCAAGGGACCCCGCGTGGAGCCATGCGTATTTGGCGAATCCACAAGACAAAAATTCGGTCACATGCAATTTTTGTGAAAAAGTGACGAAAGGAGGTATATATCGGGCTAAACAACACATTGTTGGCGGATATAGAAATGTCACCGCTTGCAAAAAATGTCCATCTCACATGAGAGATGAAATCCGAGACTACATGTCCAAGAAGAAGAAGGAAAAAGATCAAGTTAATTTGCTTCCGGATTTTGATGACTACGAGACCGGAAGTGAGGATGAGGATGAGGATGATGTTCGAGATGGGACATCCCCGAAAAGACAAACACCTTCTTCAGGTAGAAATTCAAGTACATTTGTTCCAAAAAGGCCAAAGCAAAAAGGACGTTTGGATTTGTATTACACTCCCGATCCAGAAACGGTTGTGAAAAACCGAAAGGGGAAAGGGAAACAAACTAAGTTGGATGATAATGATCATGCAAAGAAAGAGTTAAGGTCCAGAGCATGTACACTCATTGCTAGATGGATGTACGATGCGGGAATTTCATTTAATGCAGTCAAATATGATAGTTTTCAAGCGATGATTGAGGGTATCGGACAATATGGTCCCGGTATGAAAGCGCCATCAGACCATGAGGTTAGAGTTCCTCTATTAAAGAAGGAGGTGCAGAAGACAAATGAAATGCTTGAAAAACACAAGGAGGAACGTGAAACCCATGGATGCTCAATTATGGCGGATGATTGGAAAGACAAACGAGAGAGGACTCTTATTAATTTCTTGGTTAATAGTCCTCGAGGAAGTGTTTTTATTGAATCCGTTGATGCTTCCGCTTATGCAAAGACTGGAGAGAAGATGTTTGAGCTACTTAGTACTTTTGTGGATAAGATTGGAGAATCTAATATGGTGCAAGTGGTTACAGATAGTGCCTCTTTTAATGTCATGGCCGGTAAGTTTAAATATTAATTTCTAATAATTATATTTTAATTAGAATATACATTTTTCGAATTTATTAGCAATTAAGTATTATTTTTTATTCTTCACAGGGAGGTTGTTGGAGGCGAAATACCAACATTTATATTGGACACCATGTGCGGTCCACTGTTTGGATTTGATGTTGGAAGACATCTTTAAGTTGCCAAACATGAATTGAACCTTTGTGAAAGCAGTATTTCTAAATGGTTACATTTATAACCGCCCCGGTGTAGTTAACATGATGAGAAGATTCACTCATCAAAAGGAATTGCTAAGGCCGGCAAAAACCCGATTTGCTACCGCTTTCATCACATTGTGTAGACTTCATCAAGAAAGGAATAACTTGAGGAAGATGTTCATTTCGGATGAATGGACCACTAGCAAGTGGGTGAAGGAGCAACAAGGTAAAAGGGCAAAAGACATTGTACTAATGCCGACCTTTTGGCAAAATGTCGTTTTTGGTCTTAAGGTATCAGGCCCTCTTGTTCGAGTGCTTCGTTTGGTTGATGGGGAGAGAAAACCCCCAATGGGGTATATTTATGAGGCTATGGATAGAGCCAAAGAAGCGATTGCCAAAGCATTCAAAGAGGACGAGGAGAAGTATAGTGAGATTTTTAAAATTATCGATCGTCGATGGAATATCCAACTTCATCGTCCTTTGCATGCAGCTGGTCACTTTCTGAATCCGGAATACTATCATAGAAACAAAGACATTCATCAAGATGAGGAAGTTATGAAAGGCTTCTATGAATGTGTTATGAGGTTGGTTCCAACTCTTGCTGCACAAGATAAAATTTCGGTGGAATTGGACAAGTACAAGAAATCCGAAGGCCTCTTTGGGATGCCTATGGCCGTCAGACATAGGAGCACAAAGTCAGCTGGTAAATTTTTTGTTTTAATTTTTGTCGTCTTATTGCTTTAATTTAATGATTCTAAATTAGTAATTATATTTTACAGTCGACTGGTGGACCTCATACGGTGGTTCGACACCTAACTTGCAAGCGTTTGCAATAAAAATCCTTAGTCTTACATGTAGTGCATCCGGTTGCGAAAGGAATTGAAGTGTTTTTGAACATGTAAGTTTTTTTTTTAATATTTAATTTGAATTTATTTAAAAGTTATCAAATATAATCCCCTTAAATAATGATCTTTTAATCTATTGCGCATAAATTATTGTAGATTCACAACAAGAAGAGAAATAGGCTAGCGCAAAAGCGATTAAATGATTTGGTGTATGTGAAATATAATAGAGCATTGATTCGTCGATATCAAGCACGCGACGTCATTGATCCTATCTCATTGACTGATATTGATGATAGCAATGAGTGGTTAATTGGTCGAGTTGATGGAACTTCTGATAGGGAGCTCAATGATGAGTATGTGCATGATGAAGAAGATGGATTGACATGGACAAATGTAGCTACTGCCGCTGGAGTAGAAGAGAGTCGATATAATTCTAGATCGAAATTGACTCCAAGGGTGAATGCTAGAAATAAGCAAGTGGCAAGTTCTTCTACTCCAACAATCCATTTAGATGAGGAAGAAGCAAATTCAGAAGAGACTGAAGAAGAAGAGTGTGAGTGGGATGATCACGTGTCCAATGGTGAAAATGTAGACGACTTCGCTTTGGTGGATGACGATGATGATATTTGATTATTTAGATTTTGGTTGATTGTATTTTTGTTTGCTCTTTGTTTTTGTATGTTTAAAAATTTCCATTTGGAGTTCTGGGCTACTTGCGAGTATATTTTATATTTTCTAATTGGAATTTAGTCATAGTTTTACTTCTTGATTTTAGAATTGCAATATAAAAGTGCTATATATTAATTTATTTATTTTTTTAAATGTCGTGCGCCTGGTGTCGCTCAGGCTAGCGCCTCGCCGTGCGCCTAGCGCCTAGGCTCCGGGACACCTTGTGCGCCTAGAGCCTTTAACAACTATGCTTCCATGGAAGTTTCATTAAGGAAAACATACAAAAATCCAAAGACAAATTTATTTAAACCCAGATTTTTTTTTTCTCCCCCATCCCTGTTGCCTTTTGACACCATCCAGAGCCCTGATCCTCTACCATCAAATCTTTAAGCCATCGTATCTTTTATTGGAAATATTTCAGTAGATTATATATTGTTTTGTTCACTGGAAAGAGAATCCTCTTGTACATACTGAAGATCCTCTTTTTCGTATAAAAGTTTGATTTGATTACCCAAAAAGGTGTATTGCTTGCGAAAGATAAGAACATTATGGATCACTTGTCAAAAGTTAAAGAAAGGAAAGAACTAGAGACGTCAATAATTGATACCTGAATCATGGCTTAACTAAGCAAAGATTTTTCTCTTACCAGTATTTTTGAAATAGAGTTTACTCTTTGTCTCTTGTGACTGCATTACATAGAAATTTCTGCATGTATAAATGCAGTTGATTTTCATCTAGAGGCTACTGGTTTCACGAGACAGCTGACTATTATTTTTTTTAGTGCAAACTGAAAAACCACAAAAGAAGAACAAAACAAAGAAACCAGTTTCATTAAGTTTTTCTTTAAAGTTCTGTCAGGTCCGGTTCAGTTTGGAGTAGTTCCCAGTTTGGTCTTGGTTTTAGTTTTACCAGAACTGAAGACCACATCAAATGCAGCAGCTCCACATCATCATGGAGTTAAATTTCACTAACCATTTCCTTCGAAGCATCAAGATGGAGCTGGTGCTAGATGCCCAAGTGGCAAGTTCACTTGCAGAAACGGAGGGATGGTTTGATCTGATGCATATACATATGATGGCTATTGAAAACTCTCACTTTTTTTACGTCTTTAACTTTTGCCCAAAAAATTCTCATGCCTTCTTTGTGTCTTTCGATTCTTCACGTTTAAAGAGCTCAAAAATTGACCAAGATTTTTTTACAGAGGCTCAATTGAGGTAATCCATATATATATATATATGTATTGATATATTCATATTATATCATGATTCATGTATAATTCATTTGCCCCGGCATATTGATAGATAGATATAAATATTCAACCCCACTAGTTTCTCTACCTCCCACTTCTGCAACTGCAACTGTTCAAATAGGTGCCTTGCAGCAAATATTAGTCATGTACAAATCTCTGAAAGCAAATCGGCGGGGATGAGACGGATAGAGAGGGTTCTGGATTGATGGCGGGCCTGACAGAGTAGAGAAAGTGCGGCAGAAAGAGAAAGACAGGCTCATCGGAGATGTACTGAGTGGTTGAGAGCTCTAACTTCGCCTCCTAGGTGCAATGAGAGGCAAATCGATGATGATGGTTGGAGGCAATTTCAGATTTGTAGAGATGGTGGTGGTTGGTGGGTTGTAGTGGTGGGAGTGTTGGGGGCTTCTCTTCTGAAGAAGTGGAAAAAATAAAAAAAGAAATAGAAGAGAGAGATTCAAGGAAAAGAAAGAAAAATTAAATTTATGATGTTGAGAAAGAAAGGGAAAGAAATAATTTTTTAACAATTTCGTAAAGGCAAAATTGTTCATTATGGGAATGTGATTGCACATGATCATTTCTCGTTCAAGTAAGTAGTTAAATTGTGTGGAAGGACCACTAAAAACTGAAATGGAAGATACAAGGTATATAATGTGTGACCCTTCGAAGATAAGGGGTCGCTTAAAAATAGGGTCCAATTTAGAGTCACAATGATGTAATTTGCTGATTTTTATATCAGGATTTTGAACTTAATATTCTCAGCAACTTGAAATCAAATTATTATTATTTTTGGTAGTGTCAACTACTATGTAGTTTATCACTTTTTTGCTTTCTAATAGTTGAGAGATGAACATTGTTAGTATTTTACGCAAATAACATAACATTAAGACTAACGAAATGGTCGAAACACAATCATGTTGTTGTACGCGTGTTAAAAGAGTGTCGGCATGTCGGACACTCATAACACAGGTACATACCATTCTTAGAAGTGTCGGTGATTCCTAGATCATAACAATCCACTTACCCACTCTCATTTCAACTTCTTAAGATTAGGTTATGTTATGGCTTGAATATCACGCACGCAGAAAAAAATCTCGAAGAGGGTTTTAAACAAATCGAGCCGTCTTATTTGTTCAACATCTGTTTATTTATTTCAACCAATTTCCAATTTTGAGCCAAGCCTCTCGTGTTCAAGATTGGCTCGTTTAACTAATTGAGCTGTTTGCGATCCTAAACGTGCTTGATGCTGATCGACCGAGGCCACCGCTTTGAACTTATGTATGGCGGAGGCGGAAAAATCATTAGTCTCTTTTCCTTCAATAGTTAAATATATTTGTAACTAATAAAGTAGCCGTTATTCTTATTTTGGCAAGTAGCCGTTATTCTTTTTTTTTTCAAGTAGCCATTAAAGTAGCTGTTATTGTTTGCCTATATAATGAGGTTTTATTGTAATAGAAAGACACAGTTGATTAATTGATTATTGAGTTATTTGAGCAAGAATCTTTTTTTTTTTTTTTTAAATTATTAGTTTTTATTTATTTTTTTAAATTGGCCTCCTTTATCAATTTGGTATTCAGAGCTCATTTTGATCCTTCACGCTTCGCGTGCAACCCAAAACCCTAGCCACCACAGATCAGAAAACTCTAGCCACCATCAATTACCCTAGCCACGTGTTGCTACAACAACCCAACGATCCAGATCCAATAGCCACTGCTCCGGATCTAAGTTTATCGGACCTGTACGAGCCATTGCGAGCGCTGGCCAGCCTTCGCTGGACCTCGAAAGGCCTGTTCGAGCCCTTCGCGGGCCCTAGCTGGAGCGTCGTGGCACCCCAAGTCTGCTTTAGATTCCATCCGTAGCGGCTGCCAGTTGCTTTGTGGCCTAGGCCCGGTCTGTAAGTCCTACTATATTTACATATATATATATATATATATACACACACACACTCTATTTTTTATTCCTAGTTTTTTTTATTTGATATATTATTAAAAAAAAAACAGAAATAAATATTTATAAAAAAGAAAAAAGAAATAAGTTAAAAAAAAGAAGCACAGATAATATTAAAAAAAAAAAAAAAAAACAGAAATAAATTTGAAAAAAGAAATCAGAAATAACTTAAAAGAAAGAAAAAAACAAACAAATGATTTCTATTTTCTAGTTACATTAGTACCCTATTGCATTATTTTCTTTTGTGACAGATATAACATTATAGTACTTCCATTACGAATATTTGGGGCATTAATATCATCACTTTATAAACCACATGACTATTCAAGACCTAGAAACTTCCTAAAATTCTATTTGACAAGAATTCCAAACCATGTTAGAGACTGTATCTAATCTTCAAAATTTCGTAAACCACCTTCAAAATTCTGTTAACCACCTTAGAGAGGAAGTAAACCAAAATCGAGATAATCTATATACCGACCTCCATAAGCGACAAGTTGAATTCCATAAAAAGATCTGCATTGACTTAGGTAGCCTGATTACTCAACAAGTCACTCAAATAGTTGAGCAACACACAAACCATAGGGCTACTAGACACATGTAAAAACAACTAGTACGGGAACGTAGAGTGGAGTCTAATTTTTCTCATCATAATGAAAATTTACTATCCCCACACTCATTGCCGACCGCTTCGAAAATCCTAAATTCAAGTTCTTCACCTACTTTAGCTCCTTCTCACAGTCACCCCAAGCGAAGCACGAATGAAATAGAAGGTAGGCACAAGGACTTCTGTTGAAGATTTTCCCTAGAGAGTCATCAGCCCATAGCCCCTAAGTATCCATTTGATGAGGCTCCAGAATTTTTCGATGAAGTATACCCCAATGAAGGGGACGCCTTTGGCTATCCTAGGCCAATAAGAGCTCAGGGTAGAACCCATCAACCTCACTTTGGCCATGATGATATTACTAGAAAGGTGAGGGTTGATGTTTCTTGTTATGATGTCACTCTAAACCCTAACACTTTCTTAGATTGGCTAAATGATTTGGAGAATTATTTTGAATGGTATGAGATGTTAAATAACTATAGGGTAAGATTTGCCAAAATGAAACTTATTGGGTTCGCTAAGAGGTATTGGCAAGGTGTCCAAAGAAACATGGAACGAATAGGAGAGAAACCTATCACCCTTTGGGATATCATGAAACGTCGACTAAAAAAAAAGTATCTCCTGACATGTTATATGCAATAACTAATGAACCAATGGCTCAACCCTAAGCAGTTATCCTCTAGCGTATCAAATTATGTAGCCTGATTTGAGGAATTAATGCTGAGGTGTGATATTGATGACGCATCATGGGTTCGTGTCACCAAATTCATTAATGGGTTAAGGCCTGATATTCAAAGAGAAGTCTCTCTCCATTCGCTAGAATCATTAGAAGAGGCATATCAAAGGCTCTAGAAATAGAGAGGTTCTCTAGGTTTCCCGATTAGAGAAAAATAATTTCTCAAATAGGAGGATTAAATCTGTCCAAATCTGCACCTTTTAAGAAATCACATGAGACCAATCAATCACAACCTGTCTCCGTAGCACTTGACAGTAGTTACAACCCCAGTCATGTGCCTCCAGGAACTTCTAGGACAAACTTTAATCCTAGTCAGAGTATCCACCAGTGACCTAGTATGACTAAGACTAGAGATTTTTCTCCTCCATTGAATGTCACAATTGTCATGGTATAAGTCAATTGGCATCACGTTGCCCACATCGAACCATGACAATAGGTGTCGAAGAGGTAGAACCCCTAGATGAATAGAAAGCTAACCAAGTTGTGGAACCTCTAGACCAGATAGTAGGGTCCAAATGGAACACAAAGATCGACTTGCGTAGTGGGTACAAATTGGCAGCTGATGTTCATCGTAGGAATGTAGACTTTAAGGAGGATGAGTATGTAATGGTTCGAGTTCACCTTGAACGATACCCAAAATACTCTTTTAAGAAACTGCATGCTACAGCTATGGGGCCACACCGTATTCTCTGTAGACTTGGACTTGATACTTATTTACTTGATTTGCCATCTCATATGCATATTAGTCCTATTTTCAATGTGGAGAACTTGCTACTTTATCAAGGCACATTCGAGCCTCCTATTTTTTCCATAGGTACTCTTCCTGGGAAAGATGTTAATTTGCCTACACCAAAGCTCCCCATCTGCCACCATATAGAGATGATCAAATTGAAGAGATGTTAGAAGACGAGGTTATTGGCTCGTCACAAGGTGGATATTAAAGGTATCTTATCAAATGGAAGGGTCGACTACTCTCAGATGCTACGTGGATTCTAAATGAGGAGTTAAGACGACTTGCACTTGATCTCTTGGAGCAGTACCATTCTTATAACTCTCCGGAGGCGAGTTCTTTTCAGCCAGGGAGAATTGATGGGGATCGACCGAGGCCACCGCTTCGAACTTACGTATGGTGGAGACTCGAAAATCATTAGTCTTTTTTCCTTCAAGAGTTAATTATATTTATAACTAATAAAGTAACCGTTAAGTAGCCGTTATTCTTATTTTGTCAAGTAGCTGTTAAAGTAGCCGTTATTTGTCTTTTGGCAAGTAGTCGTTAAAGTAGCCTTTATTCTTATTTTGTCAAGTAGCCGTTAAAGTAGTGTTATTGTTTGCCTATATAATGAGGTTTTGTTATAATAGGAAGAGACCTTTGATTAATTTATTATTGAGTTATTTGAGCAAAAATCTTTTTTATTTTATTTTATTTAAATTATTAGTTTTTATTTTATTTTTTTCAATTGGCCTCCTTCATCAGAGCTTAATAGGGTTTTATTTGTTTTAGAAAAAAATATTTAGTGGTTAATTTTTAACGCTTAAGTGTACTTGTAAATAATATATATCTTAATACATTCAATAACTCTTAATATTTTGAGATATCACGTAGAAGTATCGAATTTACTTGCATTTTACAATATAACAATTTGAATTCATTTTCTCAGTAATATTACAAACCAATTTATATGTAATTATAATCAATCTAATTTGCTAATCTAACAGATGAAACTAGTATATGTAGAGGTAAATTTTTCTTCCACAACAGTTGAACTTGTAAGACTACTGAAATTAAGTTTTTTGTAAGGTCTGGTTTTCTATTTAAAGGTAAAGGTATAGCTAAGTGCTAATCTTTTGATATCTTTCGAGCATCTGCTGTTTGGTATGTTTAATGAAAGAGTTTAAACACAAGCTTGAGTTTCGTTCGTTTATTAAACAAACGAGTTATGAACGGTTAAGGAGCTGTGCTTGATTATTTCACAAACGGCTTCTTTTGTTTATCAGATAAACAAGTTATGAACAGGCTGCTGATGAGGCAAGCTTGAGTATTTTATAAACAATTGGGTTTGTTTACAGTCCTAATCTTAATTGTGTTGATGAAAATTTGAAAAGCAGGAAAACGATGTTGCTCTATTGTTTTGTTTGAGAGATGTAATTTTCTCTTTCTGCACTCTTATGTTTGTGGAGGATCTGGTTTTAAGTGGATTGTAGATATGACTTTGGACCTTTCTTGTATTTTTGTAGTTGTTTCTAGGGGTTTTTATTTCTCGTCTTACCTGGAAACTGTGTGCCTTATCTTCCTTTGTAGGCATGTCTGATAGCTGATATCGTGCAACATTTTGTTGATGCTAAACTGGAATTTGATTCCGGCTATGTCTATCAAGATGTAAATCGTGCAATACAACATGTTCACCGAAGTGGTTTAGTGCATAAAGGGATTCTCTCGGATCCCCAGAGGTACCTTGTTAAAAATGTGCGTGATATGTTATGTAGTTTATTCGATCTCCTCTCTCTCTCTCTCTCTCTCTCTCTCTCTCTCTTGAGTTTGTATCAGATTTATAGTGTTATCACTTCAGGTTATATTTTTTCCTGATAATAACTCATCATAATCTTCTTTTTTAAGGACCTAATTTTTTTTATATGGACAAATGTTCCAGGGTCAGCTGTTACGATTTCTCAGGATGCTAAGGGAGAAAGGGAAGAAACTTTTTTTGCTGACCAATTCTCCCTATTATTTTGTGGATGGAGGGATGCGCTTCATGTTAGAGGTAATTGTCAGAAATATCCTACAACTACCTTTTAAATCTTATAAATGAGCAATTGTGTTTTTGCTTTCGTACGTGTCTACATTGATCAGGTTTAAGGGTTATTACTGCTTAATCTTATTCAGTTTCCTTGTATTTGCAGAACATATCAATTTTTACAATCCCACAATTTCATGTTGATGATTATATTTTTTTTTTGTGCTCCACTAGTTTATTGGTTCCTGTCGCGTTACCTTTTCTGAATCACCTTTTCTGAATCTTGCCTCTTGCTCCTGGGTTATATTAATACCAAAATGCAGAGGGATGCTAAGGTGGAAATAGAGAAAATTTTGTATCATTTGGTATTATAATTCAATTCCATATCTTTCTAGCATCTGGATCAAGGCATTTTAAATGACGTTGCTACAACTTTTGGGTTGCCTTTAGGTTTTATCTAGTTGAATGTTTTTTCTGATTCTTCTCTCTTGCTCCTGGTCCTGGATTGCATTGATGGTGCCTCGATTTGGAGAGAATCACTCAATGAAGGATGACTTTCCCGCTCAGCTGCTACTCGCCTGGCTTCTTGCAAGAATTCTTACGCCGGGGGGATTGGCTCCTTGTACAAAACCTCCAGTGTGAGAATAAGTAACTGGGGTTGGATTTTTTAGTAAGTTTTTTCTCGAAATTTAGAACTTACCTGCAGTACCTTATCCTTCGAGTATTTATAAACATTTTTGGCGAGAGATAGATCATTTGGAGCGGCCTTCCAGCGGAATCCGTTAGCGTAGATGCGACGGCCGTTAGAGGGGTTACATGCATTACGCATGGGGCAACCCACCTGGGCAACAAATTTGCGTGAGTCCCCCAGGCGGGTAAGGGGCAACCCAGAGGAAACGGGTTCAAACTCTTCAATGGGTCTTGGGTCAATGCATTGTTCTGCGGATTCTTACTAACACGTAGATAATGACTATTTTACTCTGTATCATCATTAATAGCAAACTGCATAGATGAATGCTGAGGTGGCACTGGAGAATATATATATATATATATACATATATATTTTAATATAATTAGGTATGCATAAGTGAATTACCAGCTCCATCTTATTCCAGCATCTGGATTACACTATATTAAATGAAGGGATACAATGTTGGGTTGCCTTGGGTTTTATCAACTCAGCATGTTGATGTGTCTTTTCCATAGCTCTGTGACTTGAGTAGTTGGAGCTTGGTGGCTGCTAAGTAAGCGCTGCCACTTTCACCGCAAGCGTACGGATCAAGTTTTAGTATAGTGGACCTTTTGGTCGGGTATCGTATCCACAGGGATTGGTTGAGATTACTATCGAGTATTGCGATTGTCATAACCTAATTTTATCTAGGCAACAAAAATGAAATTTAATTTAATACTAATACTAAACTAAAATACTAATTAAGTTAACTATACTATAAATACTAATTTGAGATTGTTTAAGGGAGTAGATTGCCTAGGGATTAACTTTATTTACTTGAATGCGTTTGATTTCGTTTTAGTTAACATTAATGGCGTTCGGCGTATCCGACAATCTCGGTTCGTAAACTCCCTTGCCACCTCTTCCGAGTGTAAGACCGGGGAATACGTGACTTCGTGTCAACGCCGAAATTCCCCTTAACGTCTTAACGACTCTAGGTCACGTGAGTCTCGCCCCAATGTCATCGATTGCACACTTTCTAACGCCTTCCTGGGTCGTTAGATTGTTGTGTTGTGTTAACCCTAGTCCGAATCCGGAGTTACCTCTCCCGAGTGTCAAACCCCATATTCTCAATATATCTAAACTAGCATATAATCATAGAAAACACGGCAACACAATCGAAATTATAAGGAACAACCATAAACGAAACACAAATTCAACCAAAACTACATTTTCATAAATAATACGTTAATCCCTATTACAATCCATATTTAACTCATGGCCCTAACCGTTTATACAATGTAAAACGAGCTAAACATGCTCAACAACTACCAAAATGAAGAAAACAAAGAGAGGAAACGAGCGACTTAGCCGATATCCGAAGATTTGCCGCTAGAAACGTCGATCGATCGCTTCCTCGTTGATCCTCCACCTCGGGTTGAGAGCTCTCCCTCAAAAATCCCTAATCCTACTCCTAAAATATGGCCTAAGGCCTTAAGGGCTGAAGAGAGGGAAGAGAGGAGGAGAGAATGGATTAAAAATATACCAAAAGATCTCAAAATATCTAATAAATATCAAGAGTGTGCTGCAGGATTTTCGCCTAGGCGAAGTTAAGTCGGTTAACTTTTTGCCGGAAATTCGCCTAGGCGAAGTTACTGCAGGTTTGAAATTTTGTTTTGGCTGTAACTTCTTCATCCGAACTCCAATTGAGGTGATTCAAAAACCTATGGAAAGTTAAGAAAAAGATATACAACTTCCATGTTTTGAGTATTTCCAAAATCGGATTGCATCATAGTCCAAAATAGCCTTGAAGTTACAGCACCTGTATCGGCTTTGCGGGTTTGGTGACCGCCTAGGCGAAGAAGTAGGCGGTAGACTTGGAAATGTTTCTACTGGGGTTTCCACCTAGGCGGAGGAATTTCTTGCCTAGGCGGTGGGCTGTCAGTAGCCTTTTGTCATTCTTAGTATCTTCATTGCCTAGGCGGAGGTCTGGACGCCTAGGTGGTGGGCTTCCTTCATATTTTTGCCTCCTTGCTTGTTTATCCACCGTAACTTCGACTCGCTTTCGGTTCGATCTCATCGTTTTCGTTCCAGTTTCCTATCTTTTTGCTCTACACACCTGATTTATACAAAAAGTATAAAAACATATTAAAACATATAAAAATAATTATAAACGTACTCGAAAACTAATAAATTCAGATTGAAAATACGTAGGTAATTTACACCTATCAAATACCCCTAAACTCATAATTTTGCTAGTCCTCGAGCAAAACACCCACACAATACGAGAAAGTATACAAACTAATTACGAAATTAAAAACTACAAACGAAAAACATTAAAAACAAAAATGTGTAAGTTTTGATTATCATCTACCGGCCGAAAGATTTTTCCCTCATCGGCCCCTAATCCTATCAAGTTCAAACATAAATCACACCATGTGGTGTTCTAGAATTTCAACGTTTAAAAATAGTAAGCGCCATTCTAGATCCTATTTAAGTGTGTGTGATTAAACTCAATTATACTACTATCCATTGATTAGATGTGATTATCCCTAAATAAAGATCATGACTAAAACCTTTAAGGTATAGGCAATCCATATGTCTGACCTGGGATCTATTCTCCACTAATGTAGGCTCGGAGGTTCATGAAGATCAGTAGGGCTTGGTTCGGTTTTGGAATAGAGAACAGGTTAACGTCGTTAACTTAACGTTACCTGAGGCACATCACTTGGCATTCTCACACTTGAAACTCCATATTTTTTAGAAACAACCTTGAATAAATGTTTAAGAACGTCGTACTCACTTGTCATGTCAAAAAGAAACAATTTTTTTTTTCTTTTTAACACACCCCCAAACTCATTCGAATTTCTACAATTTTAAGAGTGTGCAAAAATGATTAAATAACACACCCGAAAACGTATTCGAATTCTTATAACCTTAGGAATGTGCAAACAATATGAACGATAAACGACAAGCGAGTAATCTAATACCGAACCAAATTAGAATTTCGGCCTAAACCTAACTGCTCACATCAAGTAGCGAAATGCTAACTTGATTCACTCAAATTGTGCCTTTAATTTAGCGATATAGGTTTGGAAAAAGTTCAATCGGTTAGGGTATTTGTTAAGTGTTCAGAATTGAAACGGTTATTAGGTTTCGACAGGGTAACGAGGGATAATGATATTGCATGGTAGGCTTCAAAAAGCTCAAGCAATCAAATGACTACCTAAATTATATCTCCTAAACAACCTAGCCTAGGATTTCGCCTTGAATTTCTCCCAAATCAGGTTCTAGAATCCCTATTGTCATGAAATTGTTTGACGGATAATCAGTTTCAAATCAATAAGATAGTGCTATATTGAGTTTACGTGCTCGTGTATTTAGGATCCACAATAACTTTTACTAAGACGATACGTCAAGCACACAGAACACACATGAATGAGCTTTACGCTCGACCTCAAAACAATTAGGGGACAAAATCATCATCGGATATAGGCTCAGATGATGTCAAAACTCAGCACAAAACAACAACTAAATTAAACATACTAATCCTAAATAAGCATGCAAACGATAAAAACAGTAAAATTTAACTAAAAACATATACACATACTAAAACATACTACACATCACCACCAACTCAACACAGGTGATGTCCAAAACGAGTCGTCAGCGATCCCAATGATAGTATATAGCATGATATTGAAGACGGGGGTTTAGAACACGTACCTGGGAGGCGAGACTCGCCTCCGACTCAAATTGACGGAGATGTATCTAACTTATTTGTGACACTGGGTTGCCTCCCAAGAAGCGCTTGGTTTAATTTCCTCAGCCCGACACATGCCCTCAAGACTGGCGAGATTTTCAATGATTGAACTGCAAGAGCACCTGTCGATCTAACATCTTCAAGCATCCTCCCGGAAACAAAAACAAAACTACAAACGAAAATTAAATTAAAAAATGCCTAGATTAAAATCAAGTTATTTACTCTCAATATCAAAAGTAACATTCCTTCCAATCCCCGGCAACGGCGCCAAAAACCTGGTGGCCGCAAATAATGCGCTGCCACTTTCACCGCAAGCGTACAGATCAAGTTTTAATATAGTGGACCTTTCGGTCGGGTATCGTATCCACAGGGATTGGTTGAGATTATTATCGAGTATTGCGATTGCATAACCTAATTTTATATAGGCGACAAAAATGAAATTTAATTTAATACTAATACTAAACTAAAATACTAATTAAGTTAACTATACTATAAATACTAATTTGAGATTGTTTAAGGGAGTAGATTGCCTAGGGATTAATTTTATTTACTTCAATGCGTTTGATTTCGTTTTAGTTAACATTAACGGCGTTCGGCGTATCCAACAATCTCGGTTCGTAAACTCCCTCGCCACCTCTTCCGAGTGTAAGACCAGGGAATACGTGACTTCGTGTCAACGCCGAAATTCCCCTCAATGTCTTAACGACTCTAGGTCACGTGAGTCTCGCCCCAATGTCATCGATTGCACACTTTCTAACGTCTTCCTGGGTCGTTAGATTGTCGTGTTGTGTTAACCCTAGTCCGAATCCGGGGTTACCTCTCCCGAGTGTGAAACTCCATATTCTCAATATATCTAAACTAGCATATAATCATAGAAAACACGGCAACACAATCGAAATTATAAGGAACAACCATAAACGAAACACAAATTCAACCAAAACTACATTTTCATAAATAATACGTTAATCTCTATTACAATCCATGTTTAACTCATGGCCCTAACCATTTATACAATGTAAAACGGGCTAAACATGCTCAACAACTACCAAAATGAAGAAAACAAAGAGAGGAAACGAACGACTTAGCCGATATCTGAAGATTTGCCGCTAGAAATGTCGATCGATCGCTTCCTCGTTGATCCTCCACCTCGGGTTGAGAGCTCTCCGTCAAAAATCCCTAATCCTACTCCTAAAATATGGCCTAAGGCCTTAAGGGCTGAAGAGAGGGAAGAGAGGAGGAGAGAATGGATTAAAAATATACCAAAAGATCTCAAAATATCTAATAAATATCAAGGGTATGCTGCAGGATTTTCGCCTAGGCAAAGTTAAGTTGGTTAACTTTCTGCCGGAAATTCACCTAGGTGCAGAAAAATTCGCCTAGGCGAAGTTACTGCAGGTTTGAAATTTTGTTTTGGCTGTAACTTCTTCATCCGAACTCCGATTGAGGTGATTCAAAAACCTATGAAAAGCTAAGAAAAAGATATACAACTTCCATGTTTTGAGTATTTCCAAAATCGGATTGCATCATAGTCCAAAATAGCCTTGAAGTTACAGCACCTGTACCGGCTTTGCAGGTTTGGTGACCGCCTAGGCGAAGAAGTAGGCGGTGGACTTGAAAATGTTTCTACTGGGGTTTCCACTTAGGCGGAGGAATTTCCTGCCTAGGCAGTGGGCTATCAGTAGCCTTTTGTCATTCTCAGCTTCTTCACTGCCTAGGCGGAGGTTTGGACGCCTAGGTGGTGGGCTTGCTTCATATTTTTGCCTCCTTGCTTGTTTATCCACCGTAACTTCGACTCGCATTCGGTTCGATCTCATCGTTTTCGCTCCAGTTTCCTATCTTTTTGCTCCAAACACCTGATTTATACAAAAAGTATAAAAACATATAAAAATAACTATAAACGTACTCGAAAACTAACAAATTCAGATTGAAAATACGTAGGTAATTTACACCTATCAGAGCTCCACTCTAGACCAGAGAAAATTTTACATTATCTGGGGTAAAAAAGGATTTTTTTTTGGCTACGTGTTCTCAGTAGAGGGAAGTTAATTGTATGTGTAGGAAAGCACGGTAAAATATGTCCTCCAAATAACAAATCTATTTCAATCCAACATTTATTTTTCAATTATGTCAGACTTATCTGCAACCTTAAAGTTACTGAGACCAGACAGGAAATCCATTAGTGTTAAAATGAGAATTTTATTCATTTGATGGGATTCCTAAAGTAGACATTTATAGCCTAATGTGTTTGCTAAGATCATATTGAGTTGGAAGTGCAAAGAATATATCACATATCCTACCAATCTCATTCCCATGGATCTCATCGCTGAGTTGTAATTCGCTTGAATTTCTGACATATGTACTTATTGCAATTTGTAGATTATGCAACATAAACTAAACCACAAAAGAACACGCATTCAGGGAACTATAAGAAGGAAGATAAAATTTATCATGACTCAATTATTGCTAGCTTCCTTCCTACTTCCCTCTCTTATCTGTGTATAAGTTATTTATTTTACTTATCATTTGTGACTTAAAAGTAAAATTAAAAAAAATACCAAATTCAGTCTCCATTTCTTGGAACATGCTTAGCCTTTGGCTTAGCTGCCTGAAGTAGTCTTTCTCATACTCGAACGGAAAAGTCAAAACACTAAGGTTTTTGGGTGATTCTTAACCACTGAAACAGTAATCCTCTTATTTGCAGCATACAAGAAAATATCCACATTTCTGAGGTGGGGTCACAGGCTATGACTCATGGAAGTGCAGGATTACAATTAGTCACAAACATGGTTTTAAAAGAAGACAAGACAAATTAATCACAATTTGGTTTCTCTTAGCTGTCCTCTTTCTTTGTCTCTCTCTCTCACACACACACACACACACACTCTCTATGTGTGTGTGTGTGTTTGTGTGATGCACATTTATGTTGCATACTTTCTGGAATTCGGTCTCATATGCATCAATTACCTGCTATGAGCTGAGATACGTCTGCATCATATGCTTGAGTGATGCGAACTTTATCAAGGATTAGTGAGACCCGAAACCAACTTAGGGTTTCTTCGCGAGGATCGAACTAAAATAAGATTTATAAACGAACAGATAAGAACACGAAAATACAAAATTTTGGATAGATTATCTTGACTCAACGTTTATGAATGAAACGCGAACCAACAGTATAACGAACGATCTTGACCCGATGATTATAACGAATTACGAACCAAAAATATATAGTTTGAACGCCACAAGAAATTCTTGATAAGTTCAAGAAAGTTATTTAAAGAACTTAAGAGAAAACTCTTGCACTTGTATTAATCAAAGTAATGTGTCTTTCCCCATGGGATACAACTATCTTAAATAGGTGACCAACAATAAAGGAAAAATCCTAGCTAGTGAATAGTGCGTGTGAACAGTGTCGGTGAATAGTACCATGAATAGTGGCGGCCACAATAAAAGAAAACCCTAGAATAATAAGGAATCCTAGAGAAATAAGGAAACCCTACTCCTAATCTAAAAAAGAAGGGACTAATTCCTAATCTAAAAAGGAAAAAGGTTAATTTGGCATTCATGCCTTACAAATCAAAAATTAAAATATATAAAAATAAAGCCTATAAATAAATGATCTGAATTTTTCGTTCCGCACGCCTAAGCCCATTCAAGTTCATGCCTAAGCCCATTCGCCTGCCTTGATGAGATAGACTAGACCTTGATCGTCATTTGGGCTGCATTATTTTAGATTCTACCCAAAGCTCTTAAATTAGCCCATTAAGCGCTTCTTTGATCTTCTTGGATCATGCCGTAATAATAGGCCCAACGGAAACATGCAATAGGTTCTTTGATGGTGCTTGTTGGTTCTCATCATTGAGTATGCTTAAGGTTTGAACAGTTTGCATTACATTTGTATATCGTTTAAGGTTGAGTTAGTCTGCATCATATGCGTGGTTATCGGTGCTTTATGCTTCTATATCTGTACCCTTTTTCTTTCTATGGTTTATAATTTCAAGCTTCTCGTTTGACCTTCCATAGGATGTATCGTTTCATTTCCTATTGTGAAATTATTTGTCAATAAAAAATAATTGTGGGAGTACTTCATGGTTCGTTGTTTGTTTCTAATAACTTTTGTTTCTCATGGTTCTTTTGTTCTATGTTCTCCATATCGGGGTAGTAGATTTGTGTGAAATAGGTTTTCCTGATTGATGTCATTGACTTGTGAATTAGGATTCTTTGGGTCAAAGAGATTCCTGGAGGGAACTTTTTGATGTTGTGATTGCCAAAGCCAACAAGCCAGAATTTTACACATCTGAGCATCCATTCCGGTTCTTGCTTCAACTCCTACTTTTCCTTCTGAGAGTCACAAATTTGAACGAGTGATTTTCATTTAGTTATTCATTATATTAATCATTGCATTTCTTTCCCTGTTAAGTATATTTGTTTGTATATGCATGCATGCTCTTCATCCCCCTTGAGGTTTTCTTCTTGGAATTTTAAAATTTGTTAGTTTTTCTGGTTTCCTTGAAGAAACAGCAGGAGGCTAAATATATACTCATAGTAGGGTCATTTGCTTATGCTTCTTTGTGTACAATCAAGTATAGAAGGCACATTTGATGTTTTATTATGCGCAAAGTAGCCCCTTTTCCTTGAATGCTGTACTTCCAAAGAACTTAGCACAAAAAATTAATAAAAGAGAAGTGAAAACTAAGGCACCTCCATAGAGAAGGCTTCACAAATACAATGAATTCTGGACCAGTGACCTATGGGATTTGGTTTCCTTCTCTCAGTTTCTTGCAGTTGAAGACTGTGCTGTCTTTTGACGCACAGCTGGGTATCTGATTTTAAAATGGTAAGGATTTGATTTGTTAGATGATCTTTACCGTTGTGACAACTAAGGGAGTCGAGATAATATGATTGAAGTCTGGTGAAATGGTCTATATCATTTTAACATATATGTATGTTTTTTACCCATTCCAAACTTTAGCTTTTCTCATTTCCTTTTAGAATTTGTTGGCCTTCTCATATGCTAATATTTGTTGGTTTCACTGTGTATTTTGGATGTAGCTGTTATGATGTAGAGAAGGACACTTTGGCATTCACGAAGGTGGATTCTTTTCTTCCAAATAGAATTTACTATCACGGGTGCCTTAAATCGTTCTTGGAAATTACAAAGTGGAATGGTCCAGAGGTACACCATTTGATTTGTTTTCATCTTTAGGCTTCAATATATGCTTATTATGCTGGTCAATGTTTTAAAAACCGGACCGGACCGGTCGGTTCAACCGTCGACCGGCTACAATTCTAGTCTGGAAAAAGGCTTTACCCGCATGATCCATAGTCTATAGTCTAGTTTGTAGAGCCAATGGTTACCATCCTGTGACCTGTAGGTGAGGAAGAGATGTGACCTTTTCCCCTAAAAGACCGTTCTACCCTAAAAACCGGCCAACCGGCCGGTTCGAACTGGTTCGACTGCTGTACTGATGAACCGGAGCGGTTCTAGTCGAACTGAATGGGTTTCACCTTTTCCCATTTGCTTAAATACTTCTCCCAAAAAACCCTAATTTCTTGTTGGTGCTTCTCTCTCTCAAATCTATCTCAGGACTCAGATTTCATCTATTCCCCATTTTCGCTGATCTAAATCATCTCCAATTTCAGCTATTTCACCACCAATCTGAGTCTTTTACCTTGTTTTTCTGTCTGATTTCAGTCAGATCTCTTCCCCTGTTTTTCAGCCAACCACGAACAGACGACGTCCTTGCTTGTGCAACCTTCGACGAACAAACGGATCTGATCTCCGGCTGCAGGAGAGCTGGGTGATTGATCTTCTCTATCTCTTGCTGGATCTTCTTCACTTGGTTGTGAATTGCAACGGCACCCAAAAATCCATATTCTTCTTCTTCTTCTTCTAGTTTTCTTTGTTGTTTTCCCTATTGTTGTTGTTTCCTCTCTGTTCCATTTCTTGGAGAGAGAGAGAGAGAGAGAGAGAGAGAGAGAGAGAGAGAGAAGATTTCTTTTGAACTGTAGGAGGAGACTTCTGTTAAATGGTATTTGTGTCTTTTCTGTATTATTTAGGGTTTTCTGTACGGTTTAGGGTTTGCTGTGTGGTTTCCTAAATTCTATTATAAATAGAGGGAGAGGTTAACACAATGGTAAAGCCTTCTCATTCTTTTCATATTCTCTTGTTATTTTAGCGTGGTATCAAGAGCAGGTTATGGGACATATATCCCATAGATTTGTTCAACCATTTTTATCTTTCCCTTTCCCTCTTTCAATTTCCCTCACCATCTATATGAAAAATAAAAAAAAGAGAAAGGTTTCAGAAACCATAGCAATCGTCAATCAGAAACTCAACCTTAGCAGTCGTTGATCAGAAACCCTAATCACGCCTCCATCGTCGTCGCAAAGCCCCATCGATACCTAGCTGCTGTCGAATCCCTAGCCGCCGTCGCAAAGCCTTGTCGACGCCTTCCCTATCGTCGACGTCAAGATCCACGCCTCCATCACCTTCGCAGTCTAGTTCCGACACCATCCCGCCGTCACCATCCAGTGAGACACCTACCCCACTGTTGCTGTCCAGATTCGAGCCTCCACCAACTTCGCAGTCCACAACCAACCATTGCCAGCAGTCCTCTGACCTCAAAACATCGTTATCTCATATAATCCGCCTCGACAGAATATGATAAAAAAAATGAGGAATGGATTCAAGTTGATGCGCAGATTGTAGCGTCGTTGTGGAATTCGATGGAGCCTCAAGTTGCTGATTTTTGTACTCATCTAGATACGTGTAAAGCCATATGGGAGTATTTTCGTATGTTGTATTCCAGTAATCTCACCAGGATGTATGATTTATCGGTCGAGTATTTCCAATTTCAGCAAGACACGCAATCCATTACAAATTATTTTGCCACATTCAATAACCTTTATGAGGAGTTAAATATTATTCTACTAATGACTATCGATCTGAAAGAAATGTAAAAGCAACGTGAGCAGATGGCTGTCATGAAGTTCTTAGCTGGATTACGCCCAGAATTTGAATTGGTCCGATCTCAAATCCTTTCTAGTGCTACTCTTCTCACTATTACTGAACTGTATTCTTGTGTCTTGCGTAGCACTACCAAGGACAATGTTCTAACTCAAGTTCGTTTGCACCATCTGGGCATTCGATGCTTGTTACTCAGATTCCTACACGAGATCGTGGTGATCAACTCAGTGGTGGTCGTGGTGGTTCCTCTCGTGGTGGGGGCCCTCGGGGAGGACGTAGTGGTCGTGGCTCACATCATCAGTGCTCCTTTTGTGGAAAGATGAATCATATTAGAGAAACATGTTAGTATTTAGTTGGCCGTCCACCCAAAATTGCCAATGCAATGACATCTGATCCAAATAATCCTACTATTTTAGAATCTCAGACGGTCAAAGACATCTCTGATGAGGAACATACTCAATTCCTTCAGTATAAGGTATCCCAACAGGTATCTCTTCCCATTACTTCTTTAGCTCAACGAGGTATTTCTACTGATTGTCTTTCAATTCGTTTTTCCCCTCCCACACCCTAGGTTATAGATTCTGCTGCCACCGATCACATGTCAGGTACCTCTACCTTATTTACACCTATTCAGTCATCTTCTTCGTTGTCTCCTGTTACAGTTGCTGATGGTTCCACTGTCCTTATCCGTGGCATTGGCACAGTGGAACCCTCACCCTCCTTATATCCATCATCTGTCTTGTATATTCCTTCCTTTTTTTTTTTTTTAATTTGATGTCAGTCAGTAAGCTTACTAAATATCTTAATTGTTCTGTATCATTTTTTTCCTGATTCTGTGATTCTCCAAGATATGTGGACGTGGAAGATGATTGGCACAGAACATGAGGAAAATGACCTTTATTACTTTGATGATCATGACGAGAGTCCTGCTATCCCACCTACTGTCTGCCTTGCTATTGCGTCCGCTTACCAGATCCATTGTCGCCGCAGTCATCCCTGTCTTGGTAACCTCAAGTTTCTTGTTCCTAATTCAAGTCATTTGTCTTCGTTAGAGAGTGAGTCTTGTCAATTGGGTAAGAATAATCGTATTTCATTTGCTTCTTCAGCTCCTGTTTGAGCATCGAGTCCTTTTAGTTTAGTTCGTTCAGATCTTTGGGGTCCTTCTCGTGTTACTTCTACATTAGATTTTCATTATTTTGTCACATTTGTGAATGATTTTTCTAGAGTTACTTGGCTTTATTTAATGAAAGATCGTTCAGAATCATTTTTTATTTTTTATGCATTTTGTGCTGAAATTAAAACTCAATTTAATGTACTAGTGCGTATTCTTCGAAGTGATAATGCTCGAGAATACTTTTCTTTGCCATTTACTTCCTTTATGTCACACTTTGGTATCTTACATCAGCCTTCTTGTCCTTACACACCGCAACAAAATGGAGTTGCTGAGTGTAAGAATCGACATGTGCTAGAAGTGGCCCGTACTTATCTTTTTGAGATGAACGTTCCCAAATACTTCTAGGGCAATGCGGTTTTTACAGTTTGTTTCCTAATCAATAAGATGCCATCCTTTACTCTAAATGGCAAGGTTCCCCATTCCATTCTTTTCCCTCGTTCTCCCATGTTTAGTTTACCTCCTTGAATATTTGGGTGTGTTTATTTTGTTCATTAGTTGACTTCCGGCAGGAACAAGTTAGATCCCTGTGCTTTAAAATGTGTTTTCCTCAGCTATTCTCGCACGCAAAAGGGTTATTGTTGTTATTGTCTATCATTACGTCGCTCATTTGTGTGTGTAGATGTTATATTCTTTGAGTCTACCTCTTACTTTTTTGTCCCATCCTCTCGAGATGATCTGAATGTTACACTTCCTTTGACAAGTGTACCAAACCCTACACTATTTTCCTCTACTCTAGATTCTATCTCGCCTAGTCGTCCTTCAACTCCTTTGCAGGTATACTCTCGTCGCCAAAAGGTAACCTTCGTTGTCGTGCCCATCGATTCTGTGTCCTCAAATTCTTCTCCAGCTAACCCATCTATGTCTGACCTGGACATGCCCATTACCATCCGAAGGGTAAGAGCACCTGTACTAACCATCCTATTTCTAACTTTGTCTCGTATGCACACCTATCCCCTTCATACTCTTCTTTTGTTGCTTCTTTGACCTTTGTTTCTATACCTAAGTCTGTTTCAGAGGCCTTCACTCACCCTGATTGGGCAAAAGCAATGGAAGAAGAAATGTTTGCCTTATATCAGAACGACACTTAGGATCTCGTCTTGCTTTCGTCTGACAAAACAATAGTTGAATGTAAATAGGTATACACTGTCAAAGTTCATCCGAATGGCACCGTTAATCGACTCAAGGCTCGCTTGGTTGTCAAAGGCTATACTCAGGTCTTGATTACTACGAGACCTTTTCTCCCGTTGTCAAGCTCGCTTCTGTTCGCTGGTTCATCTCTCTGGCTGTCACTTTTCGTTGACCGTTACATCAGCTCGATATCAAGAATACTTTCTTAGATGACGATCTGACTGAGGAAGTATATATGGTGCAACCTCTTGGGTTTGTTGCTAAGAGAGAGTCTGATTTGGTATGTCGCTTGAAGAAATCTCTTTATGGTCTCAAGCAGTCTCCTAGAGCATGATTTGGAAGATTTAGTGAAGTGGTCATTGAATTTGGTCTTCGGCGTTGTGGAGTCGATCATTCCGTCTTCTACAAGCATAGTAAAGTCGGGAGAATATTGTTGATTGTGTATGTGGATGACATCGTTATTACTAGGGATGACCACGGTGGTATTCAAGAATTCAAAAGTTTTTGCATGGTTAGTTTCAAACAAATGATTTGGGTCACCTAAAGTATTTCTTGAGGATTGAAGTTGCTCGATCAAGTCAGGACATTTACTTGTCTCAGAGAAAATATATTCTTGACCTATTGAGTGAAACGGGAATGCTAAGAGCTAAACCGATTGACTTGCCTATGGATCTAAATACCAAATTGTTGTCAGATTAGGGTGTATCACTGACAGATTCAACGCAATATAGACGGTTAGTTAGGAAATTGAACTACCTGACAGTTATCAGGCTAGATATCTCCTTTGCTGTTAGTGTTATCAGTCAATTCTTGGATCGTCCAGTGACTTGTCACTGGGATGAGTGATCCGTATTTTTCGATATCTGAAAGGTTCTTCTGGATGCGGTGTGTTATATCAAAATTTTGTTCATACTTAAATAAAAGGCTACATAGATGCAAATTGGGCCTGATCACCCTTAGATAGGAAGTCTACTACTGGGCATTGTGTGTTTGTTGGTAGTAACCTTGTCTCTTGGAAGGGTAAAAAGCAGACAGTAGTGGCGCGGTCAAGTGCAAAATTGGAATACAGGGCAATAGCTCATACCACTTGTGAGTTAACTTGGTTGAAACATTTGTTGGAAGAACTTGGATTTGAACACTCTTCACCGTTGGACCTGGTATGTGATAATCAACCAACACTTCATATTGTATCCAACCCAGTCTACCATGAGAGAACAAAACACATTGGAATTGACTGTCATTTTATTCGAGAAAAATTGTTGCAGAAGCAGATTGAGACTAAATATGTAATTTCAGTTGATCAGTTGGCTGATATATTTATTAAACCGTTGGGGGGTTCAAGGATAAAGTACATTTGTAACAAGTTAGGAGAATACAATATATACTCTCCAGCTTGAGAGAGAGTGTTAAAGGGTATTTGTGTTTTTTTTTTGTATTACTTAGGGTTCCCTGTACGGTTTAGGGTTTGCTGTATGGTTTCCTAAATTCTATTAAATTGAAATGAATTAATCAATTGTATATCACATTAATCATACAATATGAGACTACATATAGGAAAACTTAAGAACTAAAAAAGGTAAATAATTAATTACAATTAACTATTTTCCTAATCTGTATATTTGACTTTCCATATATACAAATACTACCAATATTGAATATTCCAACACTCCCCCTAAAGCTAGTATGAAGATATCTTCCATTGTCAGCTTACATACTAGATAGTCGAATCTCTTATTTGGTAATCCTTTTGTTAGAATGTCTGCGATCTGTTCAGTAGTCGGTACATATGGCATACATATTTGTCCACTATCAATCTTTTCCTTGATGAAATGCTTGTCCACTTCCACATGTTTTGTCCGATCGTGCAACACCGGATTGTGAGCAATCGCAATGGCTGATTTGTTATCACAGTAGACCTTCATAGGTACTAAATTAGATATCTTCAACTCTCCGAGTAATCTGTTAATCCATAACACTTCACAGATACTGTGAGCCACTGATCTGTACTCCGCTTTTGCGCTGTTTCTAGCTACGACATTCTGTTTCTTGCTCCGCCATGTGACGAGGTTCCCACCAACAAAAGTACAGTAACCGGAGGTCGATCTCCTGTCCGTGATGCTCCCAGCCCAGTCTGCATTGGTATAAACCTCTACAAGGTGGTGGCCACGTTTCTTGTACAAAATTCCTTTTCCAGGAGTACTCTTTAAGTACTTTAGTATTCTATAGGCAGCATTGAAGTGTTCTTGTCCTGGTGAGTGCATGAATTGGCTGACCATGCTTACGGCAAAGGCTATATCAGGACGGGTATGTGATAAGTAGATTAACCGCCCCACTAGTCTTTGATATTGTTCTTGGTTTATCACAGCTTCAGGTCTGGCCGGTTGTAGTTTCTCATTCGGTTCACTTGGAGTTTCTACAGCTTTGCACCCGAGTAACCCTGTTTCAGGAGTACTCTTTAAGTACCTTAGTATTCTATAGGCAGCATCGAAGTGTTCTTGTCCTGGTGAGTGCATGAATTGGCTGACCATGCTTACGGCAAAGGCTATATCAGGACGGGTATGTGATAAGTAGATTAACCGCCTCACTAGTCTTTGATATTGTTCTTGGTTTATCACAGCTTCAGGTTTGGCCGGTTGTAATTTCTCATTCGGTTCACTTGGAGTTTTTACAGCTTTGCACCCGAGTAACCCTATTTCATTCAGTAGGTCGAGTACATACTTTCTTTGACTCACAAATATGCCTCCCTTTGATCTAGCAAATTCCATTCCAAGAAAATATTTTAATGGACCTAAGTCTTTGATTTCAAAATTATCAGCAAGTTTTCCTTTAAGTCTTCTCAACTCGTCATTATCACTTCCTGTTAAGATAATATCATCTACATAGACAATTAAAATGGCAATCTTACCATCAATTGAGTGTCTATAAAACATCGTATGATCTGCTTGGCTTTGTTGATAACCCTGACCTTTTACAGTGGTTCCAAAGCGTTCAAACCACGCTCTTGGAGACTGTTTTAGGCCGTATAGTGACTTCTTTAACTTGCACACCTTTCCTTGTCCTATCTTTCTTTCAAAGCCCGGTGGTAAACTCATGAACACTTCTTCTTCCAAGTCTCCATTTACAAAGGCATTTTTCACGTCTAATTGGTGTAGTGGCCAATCAAGATTCACAGCTAAGTTCAATAGAACCCGAATCGAGTTTATCTTAGCAACTGGAGCAAATGTTTCTTGGTAGTCTATTCCATATGTCTGCGTGAACCCTTTAGCCACGAGTCTTGCTTTATACCGTTCTATGCTTCCATCTGCCTTACACTTAACTGTGAATACCCACTTGCACCCGACTATCTTTGTATCCTTTGGCGAATCAACTATTTCCCACGTACCACTCCTTTTAAGAGCATTCATCTCTTCCAGAACTGCTAGCTTCCAACCTGTATCACCTAGTGCTTCCTCAATATTCCTTGGAATAAACAAATTAGTAACTTTAGAAGTAAAGACTCTATAAGGTTCGGAAAGTTTTGTATAGGATACATATCTAGATATGGGGTGATTGGTGCAGGTTCTAACTCCTTTCCTGATGGCTATAGGGATATTAAGATCTGGAGGAATACTGGAATGAGAAGATTCATGAGGAGGTGGTTAAGATATAGGATTACCTGGATCATTACTTGGGGAGTCGGACCTTGTGCTAGAACAGTAGGCTGATCTGTATTCTTTTTTATACCTCTCCGAGTATAAACCCGCAACTCAGTACATGATTGTGGTATTTCTTCATCTGTTTGTGAAGGAATTATGCTCGGCACTTTTGTACTAGTAGGGATCCCTTTTTGTTTTTCAATATTGTCATCACTTGTTTTTGACTGATTTGGAGGAAAAATTTCTAAGACTGTGGTAGGGAGAGGATCATCAGTGACCCAAAAATTCCCTTCCATTACATTCTCCTCCTGAAAGGGATTTTTGTCAAAGAAGGAAACATTTTCCAAAAACGTGACCCGTCTATACTAACATGAATTTTCTTGGTTTGTGGATTGTTAACACTTATACCCTTTTTGATTTGGTGCATAACCGATGCAAACACATTTTTCTGCTCTAGGATCAAGTTTAGACCGAAATTGGCTAGGAATATGAACATAAGAGGTGCAGCCAAATATTTTAAGAGGCAGGTCAGCTGATATCCTAGAAGCTGAAAAGCGTGTTTTGAACTTATCAAATGGTGTGGTGTAATTTAGAATACGTGTAGACATGCGATTTATTAAATATGCGGCTGTTAAAAAAGCATCACCCCACAAATATTTTGGAATATGCATCGAAAACCTGAGTGCACGTGCGACTTCGAGTAAATGTTTATTTTTTCGTTCAGCAATGCCATTTTGTTGGGGCGTGTCACGACACGTGGATTGATGTAGAATACCATTTGTTTTCAAAAAACTGCCTAAACATTCATTGAAATATTCTGTTCCATTATTTGTGCGAAGAATGCTAGGTTTCATTTGAAATTGGTTTTCTAGCATAATGCAAAAATCTTTAAATAAAGCTGCTACATCAGATTTTGCACGCATCAAATATGTCCAACATAAACGTGTGTGATTATCAATAAATGTCACAAACCATCTTTTTCCGGATAGTGTTGTGATTTTTGAAGGGCCCCATACATCGCTGTGAATTAAATAAAATGGTTTAGATGTACGATATGATTTTGAAATATAAGAAATACGCTGACTTTTTGCAAACAAACAACTTTCACAATAAAAGGAAAAACAATCTATATTCTTAAATAACGTCGGAAACAAATGTTTAAGATATTGAAAACTTGGATGTCCTAATCTAAGGTGCCAAAGCATGATTTTATCACGAACAGACGTTGAACTCATACCACTGGTGCCGTGAGTTGTTTTATTCCTCAAGGAGTTATCATCGAAGTAATACAGGCCATCCACCAATCTAGCACTGCCAATCATCTTCCCCGAGCTCTGGTCCTGAAAGAGACATTGAGATTCAGAGAAAATGGCATGACAATTCGAATCTCGCAATAGTTTACTTACAGATAAGAGGTTACAAGTAAATTTAGGAACGTGGAAGACCGTTTTTAGATTAACACTATCTGAGATTGTTATTTGGCCTTTTCCTGCAATGGGTGAGAAACTACCGTCTGCAATTCTAATTCTTTCATTACCAGAACACGGTGAATAGGTATTGAAAAGGTGATAAAAACTTCTCATATGATCAGAAGCACCTGAATCAATAATCCAAGATGCTGAATTTAAGGAACAGGAAAAAGCTCTAAATTTACTACCTGTTTGAGCTAAGGAAGCATTAGGAGTACCAAATGATGGATTAACAGTCAGCAGTTTCAGAAGTTGATCAATCTGTTCTTTGTTGAATGGAGTGGTGGCAGCTTCATGCGCGGAAGGATAGGATCGGTTAGATTTTTCTCCCGTTTTGTTGCTCTTCAAATTTGCTGGTTTCCCATGGATTTTCCAGCATGTTTCCCGTGTATGACGGGGCTTGTTGCAGTAGTCGCACCATATACGAGGTCGTTCCTCTGCTCGGCGTGGAAACCTGCTGGAGTGAGCATTAGCAGCAGCCAAAGCAGACTGGTCAATTGGAGCAACTGTAGGGCTGATAATTTGTGGCTTGTTAAGCATAATGTTCCGACGGGTCTCCTCCCTTCGGACCTCCGAGAAAACTTCATTAATTGAGGGAAGAGGCTGACGACCAATGATTCGTCCCCTAACTTCGTCAAGTTCCGGTTTCAGAACTGCTAGGAACTTAAAAACACGATCATAATCCACCAACTTCTTATAGTGGCTATAATCCTCGGTCGAATGCCATTCATGATCGTCGAACATATCTTGATCTTGCCATATTCTCTTCAATGAATTGAAATACTTGGTGATACTGTCTTCGCCTTGACGGATATCACGGAGTTTTAGAGTCAACTCATACTTTTGAGATTGGTTTCCCAGATCAGAATACATCTGATTTACATTGTCCCAAAGTTCTTTCGCCGTAGGGTAGCACATGTAGTTGGAGCTGATTTCCTTATCCATATAGTTTACGAGCCACGTCATCACCATGGAGTTTTCAGCATCCCAAGTCGTATGCGACGGATCTTTGATGGAGGGTTCCTTTGCATCACCGATTAGATATCCTATCCGTCCTCGTCCACGGATATACATTCGCACCGATTAAGACCAACGCAAGAAATTGGTTCCATTCAGACGAACAGAGGTGATTTGGATGGAGTGGGATTCGGAAGGGAGATGCTTTGGTTCGGTAAGTTGGCTGGACCTTGGGATGGATTCTGAGGTAACGTCGGACATGGTGAAGGCAAGGGGAAATATCGTCAGAAATTAAGAATCGTCGGGTTGGCCTTCAACGGGTAAATCTCGCGAAACCAAGCTACTGGATGTTGAGTTGACTCACTGAGAATCACTGCGTTGACTCGCTGAGAATCGTCTGAGTTGACTCGGTTTCGTCGATTTCAAGCAAATCAGGCAACGGTGGCGGTGGCTAGGGCCGTGAGTGTTCGTCGGTGGCTGCAATCGAGTTGAAATCGCAAGATCTGTTTCGTACAGATCTCGCGAGGGTTCGTTCGTCGGTTGCTAGGGCTCCGGCGAGGCTGTCGGCGGCAAATGGAGGATTGACGAGGCTTCGTTGTCGGTTGTAGAAGGCCGGAGAGTGTTCGTTGGCGGCTGTAGAGGACCAGCGAGGCTTCGTCAGTTGTAATGAGGGCTCGTCGTCGGCTGTAGGGGAGCTTTCGTTCGTCGCCTGGCTGTAAGAGACGCTGGCGAACCTTCGTCGGCTGTTGTTGGATGCCGGCGAACGTCGTCGACGACTACAATGGCCGGCGGCGAACTTCGAAAGCTTGTAAAGGGCCGGCTGCTGCTGCAGAGGCTAGGGTCTTTTGGGTTTTAGCTCCAATACCAAATTGAAATGAATTAATCAATTGTATATCACATTAATCATACAATATGAGACTACATATAGGAAAACTTAAGAACTAAAAAAGGTAAATAACTAATTACAATTAACTATTTTCCTAATCTGTATATTTGACTTTCCATATATACAAATACTACCAATATTGAATATTCCAACATATTATAAATAGACGGAGAGGCTAACACAATGATTAAGTCTTCTCATTCTTTTCATATTCTCTTGTTACTTTAACAACTTCTTTTGGGCTGTAGGAGGAGATATGAAAATTTTACTGAATGAATTTCGAGAAGACTTCTTTCGAATTGTAGGAGGAAATATGGATTGACCATTCCATGACAAAATGCCATTCTTCTTCCATAAAATTACTAAACTGCCATTATAGTGTTGTCTGTGTTTCACACTCTTGGACTTTTGACGCATTGGCTACGTAGTTTGTCCATTTTTATAATTTTTATTTAGATAAATACATATATAAATATTAATGAGGTAATTATGACGTCATTGGTTCGCCTACCAATTGAACCGGTGACCCATGACCCAGTGACTTTTCCGGTCTGATGTCCGGTCCGGTTTTAAAAACATTGATGCTGGTACATGTAAATGGACAACTTTATGTCTTGCCGTGCTTCAATTAATTGCAATTATATGTAATCCTTGCAACTTTTAATATCCATTTATAACTTTATTTAAATGACATTTTAGGTGATATACTTTGGGGATCACTTATTTAGTGACCTAAGAGGACCGTCAAAAGCTGGGTGGCGTACGGCTGCAATTATCCATGAATTAGAAGTATGCCTTGTACATTAATCTTTCATCTTAGTTTTTTTTTTTTTTTGATGCAGTTTGCTTTTTTGCGGATACATTATTATGTTGATAAACTTTAAGGCTCCCCTCTAACACAGCATGTTGGTGCTGACTCTTGACTTGATGAACCTAAAGTCTAAACGTGTATCTCTTGATGGAAGAAGCGTGTAGTAGTTGATTAAGAGGAGTTGAGGTTGCAGTCTTCTAAAGTTTGCTTCTCTTGTACTTACTAATTGAGGATTTCTTGAATTTATATTTGAGTAAAAGGATTCAATTGTTGATTTTGTTAGTGCCCTTGCGAGCGAACTCATGTTGTTACATATATTATGTGTTAGTTGGCTTGGGATATAACAGATCGCATAAGAGTCAGTCCTCTTTTCGGATTTGGTGTCAACTGTCAGGGTGTGATATAATTTAGGGAAACTTTTTTAGAGGTCTTAAAATTCCAAAAACAACTTTCTAAGGACCATCTCATGTATAAAAAAATCACTGTTACTGGACTCCATAAAGTGGTGTTTTTATGGGATGGGACTTTTGGGCAAATTTCCCTAGCACACAAGCACTGTCAATATTCATTTTTGGGGGGTAAAGATGGGGCTTGTCCCACATTAGCCGGCAAGGCTTAGTTCCTGACATTTATAAGGGTGCCACTGCACTAATTGGAAATTAATGGTTTTTAGCTTGGCATGGAGAAGTAAAACGATAAGGTGTAGCCTAAGGTAATCTACAACAGTTGTTTCTTGTGGCCATGTCTGAGTCATGCTCTCCTGAAGTCCATAGATGCTTGTTGAAATTTCATACGAGACCTCTCTCTCTCTCTCTCATTTTAATTGATTTCGAACTTATGCTTGTTTTGGTGATTCAATTTATTGCGTGCAGAATGAGATAAGGATACAAAATTATGATAATTACCGTTTCGAGCAGGTATTTTCTGTTCAATTTTGTACATATACTACCTGAAATAGTCTGCTAACAATATATCCTGTATTATTATCATTAAATTCTTTGGATGGGTATATTGGCACCCTTTCCATCCCCTAAATATACTTGGGAAAATTTCCCCATCTACTGGTCTATACATCTGAATGCATTCACGCGTGATATCTTTGTTTGCTTCGCCAACTTATCACTAAAAGAAAAAAACTTAATATCTCTGATTCTCTCTCTCCATATAAACTGGGCATGAATATTTAAGATTGTATTATTTATATGTGCTTTAGGATATCTATGTTACTTGGATCTACAGACTACTTGAAAACATTTATCTAATTTAAAGTTCTAATTGCCTGCCTTTTTAAATTCGGCAATGTTATTTGATATTTTTATTCATGCATTAAATAGAGAAAAACAACATAATAATGGTTAAGCTGCTGAGTAATCTTTATTGCTCTGTTTGTGCTAGCTTACTTTGAGTGGTAGTGTCTTTAAGTTATGGTATGACCCTTTTTTTTTTTTTTTGGTACAAATGGTTGGAGAGAGTTTTTTGAAGACAAGAACTCTCACTAGGGAGACACACTAGATAACTGTTAGGTTACAAGTCTTGGTTGGTATGACCTCTATTACACTACAGTAACACTGCAGAAGTAAAACTAAATTGAAAAATATCATATTTGATAGTAATATAGACTGCACTTTGTTCTAGGTTTCTTGATGGTTAATACCTTGTTCTGTTGAAGCATCAACCACTGGATTTTAGGTCAATTAATATGTATAAGCATACATTCTAGGCGTTAGTGTCTAGCACACTCTGAGTAGTAATGCGGGTGGAATGCCCGCCCAATAAGCCTCATGAGAATAACTCTTGAGCTCGTTTAATTGGGCCCAAGGATAAGAGTAAAATGACCGGTGAAGAAGTTCATCCCTGCAAGACTGCCTCGCGATGGGCCACACAACCCAATCAGGACATCTTTTGAAAAGAGCCTAGGCCTAGGCCCACGAAGGACTTGGTCAAGCAATAACTGGCCACTCCCTCGTGATCGTCTGATTATGGACACTCGGCCGATAATGTGGTAACCGTCAGAGATGTGGAGAAGGTAACCAGCCAAGTACCAACACAATGCATGAAATCCGGAAACAGCAGAGAAAAATAGGTATAAATGTAAGGGAAATTCATACAGTTAAAAAAAGGACTACACTTATCTTTTCTCTTAAAACATATTGACTTATTCTCACTCCGGAGGTTCTTTAGTTGACACTACATTGTTTCCAGCGTTAGTCTATTGGTGTTGTAGGTTGACAAGTTGTTGAGAGTGAATTTGCTGTTGTCGGGGGGACTAGAGGAACTAAAACTCCACGACGAGGTTTAGACTGGGGGGCTGATCTAGTAGAACTTTTCCTCTTCTTCAAGGAAAAGGAAAACAATTGGCTTCTCTCGTTTTGTGACATTTTCTTAGCCTTGACTTTGAGATCGGACCTTGGCAACCAAGAGTTGGGTCAACTCCGCGGCAATAGCTGGATTGAGTGGGATGCTTTTGAGAGCTTCTTTGCCTAAAAATAAGAAACACGATGGTCAGAACTCAACAGCAAGGTAAGATTTTAATAAACGAAGATCAGAATGGGATTATTACTTGGATTACAACAACCCTTTGGAACAACTGGGTCTGTCCTCACCTCCTCAGGGGAAAACTCCCAATCTCCACTAAAACACAAGTAGCAGTTCTTCCACTTTTTGACTAAGGTGGGAAGATAAGTAAGAAATTGGCAATCAGATGGGTTGGATAGGTAAAACCTCTCCTTGTTTAGTCAAGAGGCAAATAAAACGTAAAAAAGTTCTTTTAATCTTCCGAATGTGAGGGAAACGAAGTTTGTCCAGTCTTTAGCATTCAGGAACAGACTCTGGACATTTTGATTCAGACCAGAAGTTCCGATTATTTCCACCACTTCCAAGTTTCACTAACAAGTTAGTAACAGTATTAGCTTCCCTGTAGCGGTGCGAAATAGAAGTATGAACCTTAGATGCTAGATCTTTTAAACTCCTAATCAATGATGTTAATCTCCATGGGATTTTTAGCTCTCCTAGCGACCATTTCTACTAGTGAGGCATTATCATTGACTATATCCACGGAGAACCATTTAAATTTAACACAATACTGAAGCGTGATCTAAAGGGTTTTTGATTCGCAAGCAAGGTAGATCCAAACTCAAAAAATTGAGTGAACCCAAATAAAAGAGTCCCATTAGTATTCCGCAAAGTATCGCCTTCGCCAATAAAACTAGGATTTCCTCTAGAGCTATCGTCCAAGTTCATCTTTAGTCTATTACACAGTCAACTCTAGTAAACCAACTGAATCGTAGATTTCGTATTCTTTGCTGGCGAAATAATCCTGGACAAAGTTCGGTGAATATTAAATAGAAATTTTTGAACATTACATTGAATCCCATCAAATCTAACATTTTTACGCATTTTCCAGCTTTCCCAGCACAACACAGAAGGAATGAGCGTATTACAATTTTTTTTTTTAAGAATGATAAATCTTCATTGTTGCCACCAACCAACCAATATGTCAAATACTTCTCCATTCCATTAAGTCGTTCCAAAAACAGTCCACACACTCTTTGCCAAATCCCCTAGTGAAAACAGGTGATGTTGAGATTCAAACTGAGGCCCCATAACAACATTTACAAAGGGAGTAGATTTTCACATCTTTCTGTTGAATCGCCTCATCCACTGGACAATTTGATGAAGGAGCCTCCCACATAAAGATAAAGATCTTTATTGGAAGGGATTTATGTCAGATCTTATCAAAAAACAAATGAGCATTTTGTTGTTTCCTTACAATTTCCCAGACAGTTTTCACTGAGAAGATTCCCGAGTTAGATGGTTGCTAAATCATAATATCCTGCTCAGACACTTTAGAATTTGAATATTTTCCAGTTCTCTCAAAATATATTGACTATTCTCATGCTGAAGGTTTTTTGACTGACATCACACTGGTGCCATCCTTAGTCTTTTGGTACTGCAGGTTGACAGGTTGTTGAGAATGGATTTGCTGTCTACATTAGGTAGTACACACGTGAATGAAAAGAGATGTTGCGAGAATGGAATTGACTTTTGAAGGAACACACCCATTTGAAATTCAACACTATTCTCTCACGGCATGTTTGGTTGGACGGAATCGAGGGCGAAATAGAATCGCATTCCGCCCTCGATTCCTATTCCGTTGTTCGGTTTTCCAATGGAATCACTTTTGTGATTCCATTGGAATGAAATATGATGGAATGAGATTCTATTTGAGATAGGGTGGAATGAGATTCCAATCCAAAGGAATCAACAACCTAAATTACATAATAACCCTTGTATTTAAGTCCTTAAAAATTGAGAACAAAAATTAAAAATTAAGAACAGAAACAAAAATTAGAGAACATAAAATTGGAAATAGAAACAGAAAATTGAGAACAAAAAATTGAGAACAGAAACAGAAAATTGAGAACAGAAATTAAAAATTGAGAACATAAACTTAAAATTGAGAACAAAAACTTAAAATTAGAGAACATAAAATTGAGAACGGAAACTGAAAATTGAGAACAAAAAATGAAAATTAAGAACAAAAATAGAAAATTGAGAACATAAACTAAAAATTGAGGACAAAAATAGAAATTTAGATAACAGAAAATTAAGAATGGAAACTGAAAATTGAGAATAAAAATTGAAAATTCAGAACAAAAATAGAAAATTGAGAACAAAAACAAAAAATTAGAGAACGGAAATTGAAAATTGCGAACGGAAACAAAAATTAGAGAATAGAAACTGAAAATTGAGAATAGAAATAAAAATTAGATAGCATAAATTTAAAATTGAATGGAATAGTGAAATATAATAAAATAAAGGAAGGAATGAAATAGTGAAATATAATAAAATTTTGTAAAAGTGGCAGAGAATTTTATTATATTTCATTCTATTCCTTCCCTCATTTCATACCAATCAAACAAGAGAATGGAATAATAATTTTATAAGGGTATAATGGTAATTTTACTATATTTCACTATTCAATTCATTCTCTCATTCCATACCAACCAAACAAGAGAATGGAATAGTGATTCCATTGACAATTCCATTACATTCCTTCTCTCATTCCATTCCACCCTCATTCCATTCCGTCCAACCAAACGAGCCGTCAGGATTCTTTTATTCCATTCCCACATGCCAAATGTGATGCTAGTGTTCCCTTGGTTCTTTTTGGACTGCTTCCTTTTCACTTAAATTTTATTACCCTTTTTCTGCAATTTAAAAATAGGTTAAACTTTATGATTTTTTTGGTAAAATGCCGTTCCATTCCCCCGCCCCCCCTTTCGAATCTGTTCTTACTCTTCTGTCTTCAATGGATGATCATTTCTAGAAATAAAAACTGTCTTGAAGTATATTAGGTGGCGTTTGGTAACCGTTTCTGTTTCCATTCCAGTAGTGGGATGAGATGGGAATTTTGTTTTCTTTTTGGGAGTAGAATCGCGTTTGGTAATGATAATTTTTTTTTTTTTTGTTTTGGGAAGGAAATTGTGTTTGGTAACGATTTTATCCTAAAATCTTTTTTTTTTTTTTTTTTTACTGTTTTGGCCTGACGGCGGTGGCGCCGTCGCCGGCCGGCCGGCGGTGCTCCGGCGTCGGAGACGGCGTTGGCCCCCTCCGGCGATGACCGGACGGCGGTGGCGTAGGCGACGCCGGTCGAAAGACAATGGCGCCGTCGCCGGCGACGGCCGAAAGTGGCCGGGAAATTTCTGGCCGGACGGTGACTGGCGGGGGCGGCAGACGACGGCGGACGGTGGCCAGCGGCGGCAGGCGGTGGTTGGCCGGTAGGTAAATAATGACCATGTGTTTTGGGAATGAAATGGAAATAATGAGAAACAATTTTTTTTTATTTCTCATTTCTTAAGAAAAAAGTGGGCACAATTCTCAAATGGGAATGAAATGGAAACGGAAACAAAAATTACCAAACGCTATTCCCAAACAGAATTCCCAAAAATCTGGGAATGGAATGGGAATTTTTGGAATGGAAATGGTTACCAAACGGGGCCTTACTTAACAATTTCTCAAATTTCCCCATTTCGCGCCAAACCCTTATGGCATGTTTGGTTGGACGAAATCGGGACGGAATGGAATTGCATTCTGCCCTCGATTCTTATTCCATTGTTTAGTATTCCAATGGAATCACAAAAAATCAAGGGAATGAGATTCTATTTGATGTGATGGAATCAAATCCAATCCAATGGAATCAAAATTAAAATTACAAAAAAATCCATCGCTGATCTAGTCCAATCCAAAAATTAGAGAATAGAAATAGAAATTAGAGAACAAAAATAGAAATTAAAGAACAAAAAATTGAGAATAAAAACAGAAAATTGAGAACAAAAAGAGAGAAAGAGAGAAAGAGAAAATTGAGAACAAAAACAGAAAATTAGAAAACTAAAAATTGAAAATAGAAACAGAAAATTAGATAACAGAAAATTGAAAACAAAAAATTAAAGAACAAAAAATTGAAAACAGAAATAGAAAATTGAGAACAAAAATAGAAATTAGAGAACGGAAATTGAAAATTGAGAATAGAAACAGAAACTGAAAATTGAATGGAATAACAAAATATAATAAAATGAAGAAAGGAATATAATAGTGAAATATAACAAAATTTTATTATAAGGGCGTAATGTTAATTTTATTATGTTTTACTATTTCATTCATTCCATACCAACCAAACAAGTGAATGAAATAGTGATTTTATTAACAATTTTATTCTATTTCTTCTCTCATTTCATTACTTCTTCCATTCCATTCCACCCGTATTCTATTCTGTCTAACCAAACGAGCTGTTAGAGATGGTTGAACAAGTTACATTTTAGGTGTGAGCTACTTGTCTTGTCAGGGGATCTATAGGGCCAATGTAAAAATGTAACCTCCAAATAAGTGCCACAATATCGGCAGGACTACACTGAAAATTCCAAAAAAAATCGTCGGGTCCATTTGTGAAATAATGGTTCATAATCAGAGTAGGGGTCAAGATCCCCTAATTAATTTCATTTATAGGAGAGAGAATACACGATCCTCCTTGGAGAGAACCGTCTATTTATTGGCAAAAATGATGCGCTCAAAGCTAGAGGAGCTTTGAAGTTGATGAATGACACAGGAGAATAATGATGCAAGTGTTTGATTATATACTCTGTTCTTGATAGGTTTTGTAGGATTCTAGACTAAGAACATCTAGAACGTGAAAGAGAAAATAGTAGTTAAAGCGATTCCAAGCGTAAATTTTTGGAGAGAATGTGAATAAGTTAACACAAACAAATAACGATGGTCGGGGATGTAACTTGACTGAAATGCAGTACCTTACCAGCTATCTTGAAGAGCACCAAATAATGGTTATCATATCAATGATTGATAACCTGGTTTAATTTTGAGATAAACACCATCATGGTACTGGTAATGTGGTTATGGTAGTTATTTGGTTAGTTCACATACCAGCATACTGATGACTTTTTTTTGAAGACTGGATAGTTGAATGTAAGCTTTTCAGACTGGCGATTAATATTTTATCTGAATGCATGAGAGTTTGAAATAGTTTTCTTATGGACATGTAAGAGATCAAAACTCAATGTCTTTATATTACATAAAATGATCCTATGCTATTTTTTATTATCAAATTTACTATTTATAAATATGATTGACAGAGACACATGCGATATATGTGCAAAATAATTATAAAGGAGAGGAGGGTTGGTGATATTAAAAAAAAATATAAAAATGATAATGAGAGTGAGAGAGAGTACTTTTGGCCGTGTTTGGTAAGTATTCCCATTCCATTCCTAGATGTTTGAGATTTCTATTTAAGAATACCGTTTGGTAAAACTGTTTCTCATCCCACCCCCATCCCAAAATCCTAGAATTGTCTCTCTATTTTGTGAAGGTCATGAGAAACAATTTTTTTTTGTTTCTTTTCATTCCCATCCCAAAACAAAAAAGGACACGCTGGTCATTTTCCCAATTGTTAGTGAGCCTTTCTTCAACTCATGTTAGCCACATTTTTATTTTCTATTTCTTTTCCATTTTGTGAAGATGGCCATCTTCTTCATGGCAGTCGTCGTTCATCTTCTGTGGCCATCGTCTTCTTCGTCTGCTTAAACTCCTAGCCATCGTTGTTCGCTCGTCGCCGTCCTCCTCCTACTCGTTGTCTTCGCCGTCCTCTTTTTCCTCGTCGTTGTTGTACTTCTCTTCCTCGTCTTCGTCTTCACCATCCTCGCACCATCGTCTTCACTCGTCGCCGTCGTCTTGAATTTCGATTTCGAGCAACAACGTTGTAATTGATTTTAATTTCGATATTAGGATATCGATTTTTATTTCAATTTTGAGCAACAACTCCTGTTAGGATTTCGATTTCGATTTCGATTAGGGTTTTGATTTCGAGCAACAACTCCTATTAAGGTTTCGATTTTGATTGGGGTTTCGATTTCGATTAGAGTTTTGATTTCGATGTTGATTGGGGTTTCAATTGGGGTTTAGGATTTCGATTTCAATTTCGATTGAGGTTCTGATTTAGATTTCAGTTGGGGTTTAGGGTTTGATTTCTTGATTGTGGTTTAGGGTTTGTTCTTAATTTTTAGTGTAATATCGTTACCAAATGCGATTCTGTTCCCAAAACCAGAAAAAAAAAATTATCATTACCAAACACGATTCTGTTCCCAAGAAAGAAATATAATTCTCATCCCATCCCATCTCATCCTACTTGGATAGAATGAGATGGGAACGTTTGTCAAACAAGCCCTAAGGGATTATCCAATTTCATGTTTCAAGTTAAATTTTAGATCATTTTACACTTTACACCCTGAAGTTTGACCCCAATTCTACAATAGTCCCTATGGTTTTAATTTCAACACATAACACCCTTAAGTATTTTAATCATGAAAATTAAGGACAAATCGTTGACACCGTTTAAAAATAAATGAAAAATTGCATGTGTGTTGCGCATGACCATGTCAATAAGGGATTTATTGTCCAAACACTATTTCTCTTCGACTTCTAAGGAGTTTAGAGAAGTTGTGAGGGAGCAAGCTATTCGAAAGGGTGCGAACATTAAATTTGTAAAGAATGAGTTCAAAAGAGTAAGAGCTAAATGTGTGGAAGATTGTCCTTGGACGATATTTGCTTCAAAAATGGAAGGGGAACGAATTTTACAAATCAAAACATATGAGAAGAAGCACACATATAGTAGGACTTTTTTCAATAGGCGTGTGAAATCTAGGTGGTTATCTGAAAAGTATGCTTGTGCAGTCTTAAGAAAAGGGAGAACTTGGTCATGGAAATCCTTTAAGGCAACAATGAGAGAGGAATATGTTGTGATAGTGTCTAGTAACCAAGTGTATAGGGATAAGAAAAAGGGTCTAGCAATGCTTGAAGGTACAATCGCTGAGCAAAATGCCAAATGTAGAGTTTATGTGCATGAATTGAGAAGAACTAATCATGGTTTAACTATATGTTTGGACTACTCTGAGCCTGAGTTTGATGAAAGTGGTAGATTTGAGAGGCTATGTGTGTTTTTACAGCTTGAAAGAAAGGTTTTTTGGCTGGTTGTCGACCTATTGTGGGCTTGGTATTTATATATTTCTGGTATTACTTAGGGTTTCCTATACGGTTTAGAGTTTGCTGTATGGTTTTCAAATTTCTATTATAAATAGAGGGAGAGACTAATACGATAGTTAAGCCTTCTCATTCTTTCCTACTTTTCTTTTACTTTAACATGGTATTAGAGCAACTGAATCTATGATCCAGGGTGTGGGAGTGGAATGCCGAATTGAAAGATAAGCAGTAGAAGTACCTTGTTGAGCTAAGGAACCAATGGGAAGAGATGTCTGCTGGGATGCCATATACTGAAAGAATTGAGAATATTCCTTATCAGAAATGTCCTTGGCCGCCTGAGATTCCGGAATAGTAGGATTATTTGGATCAGATGTCACTGCATTGGCGAATTTGGGTGGATAGCCAACTAAATCCCAACATGTTTTTCTAGTATGATTCTATTTTCCACAAAAAGAGCACTGACGATGTGGACCTCGACCACTACGTCCACCCCGAGGGCCACCACCACAGCCACCACGACCACCAATAAGTTAATCACCTCGATCTCGTGTAGGAATCTGAGTAACGAGCGTCGAATGCTCAGATGACACAGACGAATTCGAGCCAGAAACATTGTCCTTGGTAGTGCCACGCGAGACGCGAGAGTACGTTTCAGTGATAGTGGGGAAAGTAACACTGGAAATGATCTGAGATCATACCGGTTCAAATTCTGGGCGTAATCCAGTTAAGAACTTCATGATAACCATCTGCTCACGTTGCTTTCGCATTTCTTTCAGATCAATAGTCATTGGTAAAATAATATTTAACTCCTCATAAAGGTTGTTGAATGTGGCAAAATAATCTGTAACGGATTGCGTGCCTTGCTGAAGTTGGAAGTACTCAACCAATAAATCGTACATCTTGGTGAGATTACTGGAATACAACATACCAAGATACTTCCATATGGCTTTATACGTATCTAGATGAGTACAAAGATCAGTAACTTGAGGCTCCATAATTGGTCTCGTTTAACTTACGGGTTGTTAACGGTTGGGGTTGAGCCATCGACATTAGCACCCGTCAATACAAATACTGACTAAAAAAAAGGGACAAGAGAAACGAACAAACAAGAACAAGTGTAGAACTTAAATAAGAGACATTTTTTTTTTTTTAAATGTAAAAAAAACAAAGACAAAGAATAGAAAAAGAAAGGGGTTACTGTTCGGAACGAGTTGCTATGTCGTTGTGGTGATAGAAGATTCGATCGAAGCCATCGAAGGGTGGAACGATGTTGGCTAGCATCCCTACCTTGGCAACCTCAAGTTACTTGTTCCTAATTTAAATCACTTGTCTTCGTTAGAGTGTGAGTCCTATCAATTGGGTAAGCATCATCGTATTTCATTTGCTTTCCCAGCTCATGTTCGAGCATCTAGTCTTTTTAGTTTAGTTCATTTAGATGTTTGGGGTCTTTCTTGTGTTACTTCTACATTGAGTTTTCATTATTTTGTCACATTTGTGGATGATTTTCCAGAGTTACTTGACTTTATTTAATGAAAGATCCTTCAAAATTATTCTCTATTTTTCGTGCGTTTTGTGTTGAAATTAAAACTCAATTTAATGTACCGTGTGTATTAATGCTCGAGAATATTTTTCTGAGTAATTTATTTCCTTTATGTTACACTAGTATCTTGCATCAATCTTTTTGTCCTCACACACCACAGCAAAATGGAGTTGCTGAGCGTAAGAATCGACTTCTCCTAGAAGTGACCCGTACTCTTCTTTTTGAGATGAACATTCTCAAACACTTTTGGGCGATGCGGTTCTTACAGTTTGCGTTCTAATCAACCGGATGTCGTCCTCTACCCTGAATGATAAGGTTCCCCATTCCATTATTTTTCTCGTCCACCCTTGTTTAGCTTACTTCCTCAAATATTTGGGTGTGTTTGTTTTGTTCATCAGTTGACTCCTAGTAGGGACAAATTAGATCCCCGTGCTTTAAAATGTGTTTTCCTCGGCTATTCTTGCACACAAAAGGGTTATCGATGTTATAGTCCATTATTACGTTGCTCATTTGTGTGTGCAGATGTTACATTCTTTGAGTCTACCCTTTACTTTTCTGCCCTATCCTGTCAAGATGATCTGGATATAACACTTCCTTTGTCAAGTGTACCAAACCTTATACTATCTTCCTCTACTCCAGATCCTATCCCACCTAGTCGTTCTTCAGCTCTTTTGCTGGTATACTCTCGTCGCCAGAAGGTCGCCTCTACTATTGCGCCCATCGATTCTATGTCCTTAGATTATTCTCCAGCTGAATCACCCATATCTAACTTGGACATGCCCGTTGCCATCCGGAAGGGTAAGCGCACCTATACTAACTATCCTGTTTCCAACTTTGTCTCATATATACACCTATCTCCTTCATACTCCTCATTTGTTGCTTCTCTGTCCTCTGTTTCAGAGGTTCTCACTTACCCTGGTTGGACAAAAGCAATGGAAGAAGAAATGTTTGCCTTACATCAGAATGACACTTGGGATCTCGTCTCGCTTCCGCCTGACAGAACTGTAGTTGGATGTAAATGGGTGTACACTGTCAAAGTTCATCCGGATGGCACCATTGATCAACTCAAGGCTAACTTAGTTGCCAAAGGCTATACTCAAGTATACAGTCTTGATTACTATGAGAAATTTTCTCCAGTTGCCAAGCTTGCTTCTGTTCGTTTGTTTATCTCTCTAGCTACCATTTTTCGTTGGTCATTACATCAACTCGATATCAAGAATGCTTTCTTAATTGGCGATGTGATTGAGGAGGTATATATGGAGCAACTTCCTGGGTTTGTTGCTCATGGGGAGTCTGATTTGGTATGTCGTTTGAAGAAATCTATTTATGGTCTCAAGTACTTTCCTAGAGTATGGTTTGGAAGATTTAGTGCAGTGGTCACCGAATTTGGTCTTTGGCGTTGTGGAGTCAATCATTTCGTCTTATACAAGTATAGTGAAGTTGGGAAAATATTGTTGATTTTGTACGTAGATGACATCGTGATTACCGGGGATGATCATGGTGTTATTCAAGAACTCAAAAAGTTTTTACACAGTAAGTTCTAAATCAAAGATTTGGGTAACCTAAAGTATTTCGTGAGAATTGAAATTGCTCAATTAAGTCAAGGCATTTACCTGTCTTAGAGAAAATATGTCTATGACTTATTAAGCGAAACAAAAATATTAGGAGTTAAACCGATTGACTCTCCTATGGATCCAAACACAAAATTGTTGCCAGATCAGGGTGTACCACTGATAGATTCAGCACAATATAGACGGTTAGTTGGGAAGTTGAAGTAGCTAACAGTTACCAGACCAGATATCTTATTTGCTGTTAGTGTTATCAGTCAGTTCTTGAATCGTCCAATAATCTGTCACTGGGATACAGTGAGTATTCTCCGATATTTGAAAGGTGCTCCTGATTGCGATTTACTATATCATAATTTCGGTCATACTCAAATAAAGGGCTACACAGATGCAGATTGGGCCGGATCACCCTTAGATAGGAAGTCTACTACTGGATATTGTGTGTTTGTTGGTGGTAAACTTGTCTCTTGGAAGAGTAAAAAGCAGACGATAGTGACGCGGTCAAGTGCAGAACCTGAATATAGGGCAATGGTCCACACCACTTGTGAGTTAACTTGGTTGAAATATTTGTTGGAAGAACTTGGATTTGAACACTCTTCACCGATGGTTTTGATATGTGATAATCAAACAGTTCTTCACATTGCATCCAACCCCGTCTTCCATGAGAGAACAAAACACAATGAAGTTGATTGTCACTTTATTCAAGAAAAATTGTTGCAGAAGCAAATTGAGGCTAAACATGTTGGCGAGTTGATCAGTACAAGGGATAAATTGAACTTGGTGTGTGCTAGTAGGAATGCGTTCTCGTATAAAGTGATAATCAAATTCAATATGTTTAGTAAGAGCGTGGAACACGGGATTTGAGGCCATTTATGTAGTACTGAGATTGTCACAAAGTAATGTGATAGGCGTGGATATGAGAATTTGCAACTCTTGGAGTAGATGAAGTACCAAGTGGAGTTGGCACAAACATGGGCAAAGGATCGATATTCAGCTTCGGCACTTGATCGAGAGACAATAGATTGTTTCTTGGCGGTCCAAGAAATCAGATTGAAGCCCAAGAAAACACAAACCAGTGGTGGAGCGATGTGAGTCAGGGTAGCCTGTCAATCAGCATCAGAACGGGCCTTGAGGTTCAAGGGGGTAACACTATGCTGAAAAAAGAGGCCAAAGTTCAGAGTCCCTTTGAGGTACCGAATGATTCGTTTGGCAGCTATAAGGTGGTGTGTCTAAGGTTGGCTCATGAACTGAGCAACATGATGAACAACATAAGTAATGTCTGATCTGGTGAAAGTGAGATAACTGCAAGTAGCCAACCAATTAGCGATACTCAGTGGCATCTGTCAAGAGATCCCCACTTTGAGATGTCAATTGAGTTTTTGCAGATATAGGGGTATTGCAAGGTTTGCAGTCTGTCATTGAGAAACATGCAAGAAGATCGATAGGATACTTGAGCTAGGAGAGACGTAAGCTAGCAGAAGAGAAAGTTGTTTCAAGTCCCAAAAAGTACGATTGAGAACCAAGGTCACTAAGCTCAAACTCTTTGCTAAGAGTGGTGATAAACGATGAAACCTGAGACGGTTGATTGCTAGTGAATATGATGTCATCAACATATAAATAAAGAAATATCACTGTAGAGTTAGAGAGATAGAGAAATAGAGAATGATCAGATTGACTTTGGGTAAAGCCATACTGTAAGAGAAAAGTGTTGAGACGTTGGAACCAAGCACGGGACGCTTTATTGAGTCCATAAATAGTCTTTTGTAGATGACAAACATGATGAGAATGGATTGGATCTATAAAACTAGGTAGTTGTGCCATGTAGACATTTTCATCCAAAATGCCATGAAGATTAAGTTGGTGAATTGTCGACCCAAAGAATACGGCAAGGTTGAGCATAGTACGAACAATATTTAGTTTGATTACAGGACTAAATGTCTCATCAAAGTCAACACCCGTTTGTTAATGAAATCCCTTGGCAATTAGGCGAGCTTTGTATCGCTCAATGGAACCGTCCGCTTTGTACTTGAGTTTGAATATCCACTTACAACCCACAACATGTTGATGTGGGGAAGGAGGGACAAGAACCCAAGTTTTGTTCTTCAGTAAGGCATTAAATCCACTGGTCATGGCTTGATGCCATTCAGGAACACGAGCAACTTGATTATAGCATGTAGGCTCGTTAGTAGGAGAAGAAAGCTGAGCAAGTAGAGCCTGTGGGAGAGGGTATTGGATTGTACCGTCTGTTCGAATGAGAGGACGACGTGTGCTATCCTGATGGCGTGTAACCATCGAATGTTGCGGAGGAACTAGAGGAGCCTCAAGGGAGGCAGCACCAGAAGGATTAAGCTGAGGAACTGAAGGAGCCTCAAGGGTGGCAGCAACAGAAGAATTAGGTTGTGAGGGTTGATTTTGTCGACACTGATAATGAAACGGAAATGGTTGATGAAGATATGGCAAAGCACTATTTTGTGTGGCCGATTGCAGAGGTTGAACAAGAGCTGGTGGTAGTAGAGGAACAAAGGCCCATGATGATGGGTCTGGTGGAGTGCTTCTGGTGGTAGATGCAAATGGGAAATATTGTTCATTAAAACGAACATGTCGGGACATGTACACTCTGCCAGTTGTGCTGTCCAAACAACGATAACCCTTGTGATGCAAGCTATAGCCTAAAAACACATATTTAACAGTTATTGGCCAAAGTTTATTAGTTAAGTAAGCACCTAAATGTAGATAACATGCACAACTTAACACACTTAGCTCAAAGTAGGAAGGAGTATGGCCATAAAGACGTGAGAATGGTGAGGACCACTGAAGTTTAGAGGATGAAAGACGATTGATTAGGTGAATAGCAGTGGAGATTGCTTCCTGTTAGTGATGGAGGGGAACATGACTTGTAGGGTACAAGCCATATCAGCAATGTGGCGGTGTTTTTGTTCGGCAATGCCATTTTGTTTGGGTGTATGAAGACAAGAGAGTCTATGATGAATACCTAGGGAAGAACAAAGAGAATTGAAGGGACCACTATCATATTCCCTACCACCATCACTCTGAAATTGTTGGACATGTGTTGCAAATTGAGTCTAGACATAGGCTAAAAAGTTTTTGAAAAGAAGTTTTTATTTCATGTGAGCTCGGAAACGAGCGATGCATGGATTTACCCAATGCACACTCGGAGCAGGAGGATTTGAATTTAAAAGAAGAGATAACAATTTATTTGAACCCAAGTAAGACATTACTTTAGGAAATGAATAATCTAACTGATAGTGTCAACGGGTGGATGAGTTGACTAAGGCAGATAAAGCATGTAGGCGGGGAGAGAGGGTAGGTAATTTGTAGAGACCATTCTTACATAGGCCCTTATATGGGAGAGAACTAAAGGTGAGATCAAATATATAGAAATGGTGAGCATCAAAAGCGCAAAAAACATTATTATCCGTGCAGAATTGAGCAATGGAGAGTAAATTTTTACACATCGATGGGACGACATAAACATTATTAAGAAGAAATGATGATGAATCAAGTGATAGTGTTAATGGAGGAACAGATGGTTGTACAAATGAAGAAAGCCGGTAGCAGTTGTGGACAAAATGACCAATCCCAGAGCACAATTGACATTTCAACATAAATGTGGGTGTAGTAAACACGATCGGTATGAGGAGACGGGTGAAATGGTGATTTGGAAAAGATGTGGGGTGCAAATGGAAACTGGTATAAAGTTTGAGGGAAGAGATCGATAAAATCTGGGAAAAAAAAATAGGGGTTGGTTTGGTAAATTGTGGGTTGATCAGGAAAAAAAAATGGGGGTTGGAAATAAAAAGAAAGGGATTTAAAACTAATGGGTTAGTTTCTATAATTTGGTGAATAAGATTAAAAGGGGTGGGAGATTAGAATGCAACGATCAGAATTTTAGGTCATAAAAAAGAAAAAAAAATGGACTGATGCAATGAAGGTAGCGAAGGGATGGCGGCTGCCCGTCTTGCTTTAAACCGAACGTAATTTGCTGTACCGGGATACCAAGCAATGGTTGCATCAGTTTGCAGCCACTGTTCGTAGCCGTTTGGACGGCTACTGAGCAGGGGTCACCGTATTAGGGAGATGGCGGCAACGTTTTGAGGAGGAAGGTCGCAGATCTGGACAGCGGGAGCACGAACAGGGCAGCAGTGGCTGCAGCAGCAGATTCGGACTGCAGGGTCCGCGGCAGTGAGCGGCGGCACTAGGGTTTCAGAGAGAGGAGCAACAGTGAAACAGCGATTTCTCAGTTCGTAAATCACAGATAAAAAAAAATCACTGAGAAGAAAAGATCGAGATTAGGCTGATACCAAGTAAGAGATCAAAACTCAATGTCTTTATATTACATAAAATGATCCTATTTATTCAAGAATACAAATTTTGTAACTGTTTCTAAATGATTACAATAATGAAGAAGATTTTGTAACTGTAAAAATAAAGGCTAGGGATTAAAGACGAGAGACAAATTCTATGTGACACTTTTAAATGCTGGTAACTTAAAAGCATACCGCGGTCCATTGGTGCGGAGGCAGGTGTGAGAGAGGGATAGCGCTAAAGTCTTGGCGGTTCAAATGTTTGGCACGTAAGAATTGTTTAATCTTTTTGAAAAAATTATTATATATTTAATTTAATTAGTGCAAGCGGATTGGGTTTAAATGAGACTAGTTTTAAACCCGCGCTTAGCACGGGTTTTAGAATAATTTGTATGTCTAATTTATTTAAAAAAAATTCGATATGCTGTAATTTATTTGATTGTTTATATGTAATTTTGTATTTGTTGTATTTTTGAAAACAATTTGTATTAGTTATTTGTTTTTTGGATGAAATATGTATTATTGGGATTCAAAATGCTTTTTAATCTTTATTTTTAATTAATATTATGAACATTTTAATTTTAGATATTTAAATTGAAGTTATTATTTAATATTTGATAGAATTATAAAATTTTAGTTGAATAGAGAATTTTAATTTTAATGAAACATAAGTTTCAAACTCCTTTTTGTATTTTTATTATAATAAAAAAAAAATCACACATTAAGTTCAAATATTTTATAATAAACTAATGTTGATCTAATTTTTTTATATTTTCTTTAAATATTTAAGTTTTTTATTTGATTTCTTTGGGTTTTTTTTCTTTGTTTTTAATTAATATTGTTATAGAGTGTTATAGAAACATATTTTACCCGATATGGTGTTGAGTAATGGTATGATATTGAAGTTTGTTCAATACTATAATTTAGTTGAACATAATTTGAAGTTTAAAGAGCTAGGCATTCGCAAATTTATTTTTGTATTTATAGCGTAACACAAAAAAGTTCACATTTTAGTAAACTAATGCTAATCTCTCTTTCTTTCTTTCTTTTTCTTTTTATTTAATTTGTTGAGGTATATTTTAATTAATATCATTATAAAGCTTTAGAAAAGAATATTGTATCTGATGAGGTATAATATTAAAATTTGTTTAATTTTTTAATAAAAGGACTAAAATTTATTTTAAAGAAATGATTATTTGTTAATTTGAAGGTTATGTTTTTATAGTTATGACACGATTTTGCCGACAACTTAAGAAACAAAAGTTGTAACATTATTATGTGTCGAAGAAATAGTTGGCGGAATAGTGGTAGAAGTATTTATAAATGATAAAACATAAACACAAATATGAAGGAAATTATTTTAGTGTCTTTATGAAGAGACAAAAGTTTCTAACAAAGCAAAAATGTTTTACTATTTAGACTGTTGTTGAGAAGAATATGGTGTGTTCATCCAAGAAGATCGTCAATTCGTCATAAAAAAATTGATCCTCCTTTTTTGCTAGTAGATGCAACCAATAATATTCCATTAGTACCATCTTGTCTTTAAGGCTATATGGGCCAAGTACTTGGATAATTGAAAAAAAGAAAAAGAAAGAAAGAAGTAACACAAATATATCTATGTTCTGTTTATAGGCTTTCAATACAAACGTCTAGAAAATAACATTTTTTTTTTCCTTTTTTGTTTTTTCTAGGTTTAAAAAAAATCAGCTATAATTTAATCACTAGATAGACTATTTCGTTGGCCTTCTGTTGAAAAAATTAGGAAGTTGCTCTCACCGGAAATAATTTTTGGAAAGCATTTCTATAGGGTGTTTGAAACTTTGTACCCCTCAAGTTTGGCTAAAATCTTATATTCCTCCGTATGGCTTCAATTTGAATCTATAATACTTTACGTTGCGTTTGGTACACCGGAATATAATAGAATGACAATAGGATTAGAATTATTATGTTATTAAATAGAGTAGTTATTACCATTCTTATATTTGATGACAAAAGATACTATTCTCATTTCAATATTTGATTAGTATTGAGAATAAACCAGAAATGCAATGCATTTGTGCAATAAAATCTCCACTTGAAAAATATATAAAAAAAAAATTACACATAATTTTTTTAAATAAAGCATATTCGAATAAAACAAATGAAGTTCCAAATATATATATATATAGAGAGAGAGAGAGACCAACGTCGACTACCAGAATCAAATTTTTGTTGAGAAAGTGGTGTAGGGAGAAGGAAGGGGGAGGGAAGTGGGAAAAAATTAAGGGATATATTTGTTAGAAATTCAAAAGGTAACATAGCAATTTAATTAAATTTTTAAAGGATAAAATAGTAATTTAATTAATTTTAATTAAAATCCATTCCCATTTCCATATCTGGTTAAGTTTGATCATGTGTTTTAGGAGATGAAAGATTAAAAGCTAATTTAATGTGATTAGAATTAACTAATACCAACTTTATCTTGGGATTGGATAATCTCATGTTTTATGGGATTAGAAAATTCTTGATAATGAGAATAAAATTTAATTCGATGTACCAAACATAAGAATTGAATGATCAATCCCATGACCATTCCAATCTACTGCCCAATCAAATGTACCAAACATGCCGTTAAATTTTCTTAATCATCTCACTACAGTTCAACTCATTATCTCCACTATAATTTCAAATATAGTGTGTGTGTGTATAGATAAATTTTTTTAAAAGAAAAATTGTTAAGGGGAAATAAAGAGGTAGGCAATGTACATAAAGTTCGCTAAAAATAGTTTGGAGCACGACATTGACTGTTTGTCGTCAAAAATTGTATTGAAATTATTGATTTGGCCAGAACTTGGATGATTACGGAAGGGGTGTAAAAAATTAGAAAGATAGGAACATACACATGAGCTAGAAAAAGAAAGTAAAATTGATGCATTCAAATTATACGCAGATATATCAGTACCAAATATCAAATTTATCATGCTACTCGATAAATTGATGCTAATATAGGCTAAGGCAAACTTTGTATTTTGATTAATCAAGCTCAATTAAGATAGCCTGGATACAAAATCAAAACCAAACATAGATATGTGTAGAACACTCAAAACAATGGTGGCACGTATGAACAAAATGCTAAAAAATTTGGAAACATGGAATATTCACATGAGCTAGAAAAATAAAGTAAAATGTCGGAGAGATTTACTTAAAAAAATGCAAGGTAATTCATTCCATATATTTTTAAACACTTCTAACGTGGTTTAGAGAAAAATGAAACAAAACAAAATATTTTGTAGCCAAAAGGGAGTGATAGAAAGGACAGAACATTTTTTTTTCCGCTTGATTACAAATCTTTTTCCACAAGCAAGTCATGAAATTAAGCAATTCTTTCGCAGATTTTTGAAACAAACCTAGTTAGACTATGCGCTACCAATTCATTATCAACAAATATCCATTCCTATTAGAACTCATTTCCATTTGATCAATTGAAAAAAAAAATCCCTAATCCATTCCTAGATGCTCTATTGTGATGTGGCAAGCCTGCCTATCAAAATTAAAGACAATGGATAGACGTTGAGAGAGATGGATTGTTCCTCAATATGACCTCATTCTTAAAAGCATAGAATTAAGTCGGGAGGGAGGAAATTGTTGGTCTTATTAGCATCTTAAAGGGAAAATATTCTCATTCCAGTGGGAGTTAGCCTGAAGTGCTAGTGCTCATGTGATCTAACAGGTAAGTAATAACATAATTTTGAAGCAGAAGGTTCATTCATGAGCAGGGCTTTCATATTTTCCCATTCTGAGTTGAATTCAACAACTAAATCATACTACCTTTACATGACACTAAATCGACAATTCAAAGACTCAAACTTCACAAATTTAGCTAGCATCACTACCTATTTTCTCATATGTTCGAAAAGTTTCAATCAATAACATCACTTCTAATAGTTTTTGTTTTCAAAAGTTTCTTTTAACTTAACCAAATAAGTTTTCACAATTTTCAAAAATAATTTTTGAAAACTGTTTTCAAACTTTTTGAAAATGTTTTATGCGTTCTAAACCAAACTTACCCTAAATAACCTCAAAATAAAGGAAAAAACAATAAACATAACTAAGTTGAAGCCAAGGTCATATTAAAAAAAAAAAATATTGAGCAGCTTCGGCAACATTTATTAATAGACTGATTGAGATAGATTTTCCTATTTTAGACCGAGTTGCATGCTGAACACAGCGCATTCATTAAGGTCAATGGTGCCCACTCATTAACAAACTCAGACACACATATGCTAAACGCATATAATATAAGAGATAACGAAGAGGAAAAAGGTCATAATCATACGGTGATGGGATCTTCGGCATTGAAGGGTCCAAGATAGATATTGCAACCTAATAATTTTTTGTTCAAGCATTTCATCGAACACCTAAGAAGCATTGGTTGAAATGCCTGATTTATGTATTATATCTATTTTAGGTAAATTAATGTATCAAATTGAACAACAAAGCAATGTGCTTCAGTTATTGTTAAACCCATTTACTTCAGCAAATATAAATAAAAATCAAGCATCGAAAAATTAGAAAGACAACATTCAAGAATCGAAAAAAAAGGAACAATTTGCTAAAACTAATATTTTTTGTTGAAGCGTTTCATCGAACATATAAGTATCATTAGTTAATAAGAAACCATGTAATAAAGTTTTGTATCACTTACCTAGTACTGTGTTTGTATTGGCAAATGTCAAACAAAAAATAATCTCCTTCGGCAGTAGTATTTGGTTGCATAATTAATGGGGAAAGCAAACACAATTTTTGTGTTGAAAATCATTAAAATACTATTTGGGAGGTGGAGGATACAATTTGAAACGGCAGAGTCCTAGTGAGAAACGGTTCATTGGTTGTGGGAGGCAAGGAATATATGAAACAGGAGCTTCGGAGATTGGGAGTTTGAGTTGGCAATTTGAATGCCAATTTGTTGTGGGAGGCACACATCATTAATGATGGTAAAGGGCACAATCAATGGGGAGCTAAGGAAATTGATAATGGTAATGAATTTTGACCTTGAGCATACCATAAGCATACCATTAACCAAAATTCGAAATACCCTAATCAAAAATCAATGAAATTTTCCAAAATTTCCTGTATATGTGAATGTGTACACACGCATATATATTCATTATTTGAAATTAAATGAATTTTTAAAGCAAGGCTCTCATCTTTTATATCTAAATCAAAATCATCTACATGAATGTATGCCGATTAATCAAAATCGAAATACCCAATTCAAAAATCAATGAAATTTCCAGAAAATTCCCAAATAATTGCATGAAGTAAAACCAATGATTAAATTCATATAATTGAACCATTCTAGTGTTTTAAAGCTTAAAAATACCGAGAAAGGTATTACCTTGAGGGAGCTCTAAGTGAAAATTTCCTCTATCAGTTGCTGATACCTCAATTAGCTTAAACATTTACTCTATCAGTTGATGATACCTGAAATCACAAAGAAATGAAACAAAATCAGGGACAAAAATTTGGGTTTAGGGTTTATTCATTTATGAAAAGGTTTTGATTAATTGAAGAAGGGTTATTTGGGAGCAGTAAGTGGCGATTCCAAATTGGATTGTATGGTTTGTTATTGTGTTTATAACCGAGGTCGAAGAAGTGCAACATCGAAGATTTGAGCAGACAATGAAAAGCCATTAATTGGAGTTGCAAATGCCAATGTGGGAGCTGTAAGTGGCGATTATCAAACCAACGGGAACGGATCATTGATTGCAATGAATCGAAACGGCCAGGAATAAGGTGATGAATCGAAACGGCACGTTGAGAGGGTGCAATCAATGAGGGATTCAATGAATGAGTGAAGAAATTGATGGAGGAGCGGATGGATTGATGAGGGCAACAAATTGAAGTCATTGATGAGGAAGAATTGGCTGATGGATGATGATGAGGGATGATGATGGTGGAGCGGATGGAGTGAAATCATTGATTGATGAGGGAAGAGCCGGATGACGCATGATGAGGCAAATGGATAGATCCATGGATGGAGGTGGCGATGAATGAGAACGCAGATAGGCCAAATCCTTTGATCTGGTTCATTCTAAGCCTAAAGCTTCCAATTTTAGGTTCTTCTATTAGATATTTGATAGTTCATTTTTATTTTTATTTTATTTTTCAGCAGTCCCATACCATACCATATTTACCTATATAAAAATATTTCTCGCCTAATATATTCGAGTACAAGTTCTTTTTTTTTTTTTCCTTAAATAACCTTGGCTGAGCAAGGGTAACTTTAATCAAAATAATTGCAATGAGGGGGCTAGATGTACTGATAGATTACAAAAACTTGAGGGGACATAAAACCAAACCTCAAGCAAAATAAAGAATAAAGGAATAGCTAAACTCTAATATAGCCAACATGACATTTATCCATCTTGAGGAGCCTTGAAGCTTCTTTGGAAGAGAGGACCACCTATCAATAAAATTGTTCCCATGCACACAACCACAATTTTGTCAAGGAAGTCTGCACCTGCATTGGCCTCTCTAAAATTATGTCCAATTTCACAACATAAATGAGTAGAAATATTTTTAATGTTCTGAAGGACAAGGCTGGCTCTCAAAGTTTTGACTCGCCACCGATCATAAGAGCTGTAACCTTAGAATGAATCTCAAACACAACATTGAGAAACCCTTTGCTAATACACCACTGAATACCACAATTAACATCCTCCAATTCAGCCATGAGATTGGACTAATAAACAATGACCATAGTGAAACCAAACTAAAAAGAACCATGACTAGGTAGTTTATGATTTGAATATGGTTAGGAGCAAGGTTAAGACACGGAAATTGTGGGAAAGAACCCTAATCCACTAAAGGGTATAAAAGCCTGTCTGTTTTCTGATTTTATCGGATATTAAGTTAAGGCTATAAAGCATCTTCTATTGTTCCATTCCACCCAGCTTGATCCAGGCCTTATGCTCGAAACTGATGGAGTCTTGATACACTATTGATGCCGTACATGAGAAGTCAATAAAAAAGTCTTTTTGGCTTCCTGCCAACTCTTAGTTACCTGTTGGGAGTGAGACCCCCCTCCCCCTTCACCCCCTTTTAATTTGGCTATTTGCTTGCCAACTAACTAAATGCTTGAAGGATTAAAAGCTCTCAAGACTCTAGATGCTCAAGTTCTCTTGCACAATTCAGGCAGTGTATTGCACTTCCACAAAAGTTTTGCTTCTTCCTGTGGGAATACTACTTGGGGCATATTGTTTATTTACTTTTATCTCCTTATTGTAATATTTGTATTGCAACACAGGCAAAGTTTCACACAATACAAGAACTCCTGGGCAAATTGCATTCTACGGTAGCTAGTAGTCAGAGAAGTTGCGCATACAAGTCACTTTTGGAAGAACTAAATCAAGAGCGGCAGAAGGGACGACACACGATGAAATGCATGTTCAATGTATCTTTCGGAGCTACATTTCTTACAGATACAGGTCAAGAATCTGCCTTTGCCTATAACATCCATCAATTTGCTGATGTTTATACCAGTAAGCCGGAGAACTTCTTGTTCTATCCTCCTGAGGCATGGCTTCATGTACCTTTTGATATAAAAATCATGCCACACCATGTTAAGGTAGGTTTCTTTTTCACCTGAATACGGTTTCTTTTGTATTATTTTATTTTTCTACATTATATGCTATTCTTTTGTCTCCTTAGATGCTTCTGGTATATCTGGAAACCTATTAAAAGGTGTATTGTTGACAATAATTACATAAAACTGACGTTGAGTTTCTTGGGAGATGGAGGAAATTAGTTTGCCCTTGGTACATTAATGATTTTGGTTTGCCCAAGGATGGTTATAGAAACAATAGTTATGCTATTATTATTATTATTATTATTATTATTATTATTGTTGTTGTTGTTGTTGTTGTTGTTGTTGGGGCAATTTACAAACTTGATCCTATTTGCAATGTGTTTTCTATGTGGCCCTCCAATATTGTTTTATTTTTATTTTTTTCCCAATGTGGTCCTCCTATTTGCATGTGGGCCTTTTGTCAAAGAAAATGGGTTAAATATAACGGATTTTAGGCATGTGAATTGCACATGTAGACCTCAGGGATGGAAAGGTATTAATGATTTACGTTGTTTAGTTTGAAGATTTGATTTTTCTATCTCAGTCTGCTAATTTGCACCCAACATCTGTACAAGGGATTCGTACCACATGCTTCAAAATATTCTGTTCCTAATATATCATCAGTTATTTCCTACCGGAAAAAAAATAAATAAAAAAAATCCTCATCAGTTATCATATTGAAGGATATTCCTGTTTTATTTTGGATGTGATGAACCTATTGATGGAACATGTGGACATTTTCGAATTAATTTATCTATAATTATAAAGGACAATAAGAACTTCTTAGGACAGGTGCGCTGTACTGTACATGCCCCCAGGGAATTAAGCTACCTGTGAAAGTTGGATGCTACTTGTTACTGAGGCACTCCACACGCAGTTTTTCTGCTGAAAATCGGGCCTTAGAAATTTGCATCTAATAATCCACAATGTGATTCTTTCCTGGCCAAAAAGTTGGTATTTTATAGAATATTAAATTTGATATTAATTGGTACCTTTTATGATGATCTTTTATACTCATCACCCATATCCAACTTTTATGTTTCTTCATTTTATGGGCTCACCTCAAGACGTATTTCTTTTGCATGTTCCATCGAGATGTTTTAATACTTGATAATTCTTCTTCTAGATAAGACTGTTGAAGCAGAAATAGCATGCATTCAAGATCAATCTGCATGCAGTCGGTCACTAAAGATTGTGGTCATTTTGAGGAATTGTCATATCACGTGCGATTGAGCTGATCATTCAACCACTGGAGCTCCTTCAAATAATGGACTTGATTGATTTCCTTTCTTTAGAATTGAATTGGAAGGGAATGCAGTGAAGATATTGAGCTGCATTGAGGTCTGTTGAGGGTCAGAAAAGAGCTGAGGGATAATTTAGTAAATATTTTTGAGGCCGTTACACATAATGGACCTAGGGAGTTTGAGAAAAGAGAGGGAATAACGGTCGACTCGGTAAAGGAGATAGGCTAGATCACACAGTCGTTGGATTAATTGTGTTACCCCGGATTGGCTTAGTCTAAGCCTTTTGCTCGATTGTAAGATTGGCTTTGTCAAGCTGCTTGTACTTCCTATTGTTCAAATGATTCTTCGACCATCTGTATATATAGTGTTTGTAACATTTCATTAATTACATCATCAATTACCATTAATAACGGGATTAAGAAAATTTTCAAATTTACCTCGAGGTCTAGTTAACCCAACTGATAGACAACTTTCCCTTACACGTGAGTAGGCAAGGGCTTGTTGTCGGAACGTCCCTGCGGGCGCGGTGTTCCATCCTCTATTTCACAGTCTAGAATCCCAATGTCTGTGTATTTACAGCAACATTGTTCTCTAACGGGAACGTGGGTGTTAGTGTTTTGTGTACAGATTGAAGTAAAAATTAGGGGAGCACGTAGTGTAATTCTCTCTCATGGTCCCTTGAATTTGTGGTGTAAAGACAATGACCATTAATGACACATAATAGACATTGTATGACTAGTGGGAGCATGTGCGCGATCTTTCTCTCACACAACTCCTAGATTTTGTGCACCATGTCGTGACGACGACGACCACCCTATTAGATATTTTTGGTAGCCGGAGAGGTATTCCATTAAAGGATAATATTAAAATATGCAATTAATGATATTATTAAAATAAAGCGGTTCAAAGAATAACTCTCCCAGAGTAAAAGGGATGACGTAAATTATTAAAAGTGAAGTGAGTCATGTAGTACTTATTTAAGATTGGGGTTTCTTGTGTAAATATTAAATATGATAAATACACAATTAATGTTATACTTAACAAAAAAAAAAATAGTTACATAATATATATAATAAAACAAGACGCACATGAACCCTTTAGATAAATTACAGTCATTCTTTATCTCTCATGCAAAGAATGGTCTAGATTGATTTAAGAAATTAACGTAAATATAAATAAATTGATATCTAATTTTATTTATCTTATACTTAATTAAGGAGAGAGTATATATTTTTGCATAATTGAGGAAATAATATGTTTTATATATATATATATATATAAAAAAATTGTATAATATATAGATATTAGATTTAGTAATAATATTAAAACAATAAATTCATAGAAATTAAATTTAAAAAATAATATAAAAAAAAGTAAAATATGAATATTAAATTTACCAAAATTTTGAAAATAATATATTGGATATTATAATAAGATATTAAACAAATAATATAAAAGAAAAAATATAATATATACAAATTATAGATATTAAATTTACAGAAATTATAAAAATAATATACGCACATTAATTTAGTAATAATACATAATTATTAAATGCATAAAAATTATATTGAAAAATACTATTAAATTTATTAATATTGTGGACATAATATATAGACATTAAATTAAATTTAATAATACAGAAAGATTAAATTTACGAAAATTCAATTAAATAAAATAAAATAAAAGAAAAAATATAATATATAAAAATTATGGATACTAAAGTTACATATCTATATAATTAATCAGCTAACTTATAAAGAGAGTCGTTGGATCAAAAGATAAACATTTAGACATTTAAGGCCGTCAGACCATTTTAACCAACATATAAAAGGAAAATAAAAAATATTAGGGTTTGTAATTTGAGATAGCCGATCCTTTCTCTCTTTCACTCTCACGCTCATCCGCTCTATCTGCATCTCTCTGTCTTTGAGCTTTTATCTCCCCATCTCTCGATCTTATCTTCTTTTCTTTTCTCTCGAAGGTAGCCACCGCCACCATTGGCGAATTCCAGGTATGTTCCATCACCGTCGTCGTTGCTCCTTCTCTCACCTCCCGGTCTGTGGTCTGTCCCCACTTTTCTCCTCCAAATCTGCGATTTGCAATTGTGAAGTCCCATATGATCTGCGGTGTACGCAATTGCGAAGCCTTCTCTGTCTCCCTCCCTTCTTATATTTCCTCTGTTTAGCTGTACGAATTTCTCAGGTACGCATCGGGTAGACAGGCTATGGCGGTTATCACTGAGATCATCTTGGGTAACCCTAGATTCCTTCGAATTGGTGTCATTCACGAATAGATTTGATTACTATTGGTGGAGAAGGGGTTTCCATTCACCACATGAACGAAGACATTCCGTTCTTCAGATCAGACTTCGAACAGAAATCACTGTCGTCGCTAACCTGTTGTCATCCACGTCGCAGGAAATGCTGGGTGAAGGGGTTTCTCTCTCTCTCTTAATTTGGGGTTAGGGTTGATTTATTGCTACAAGAAGCACGCGCATGTATGCCTCATCTCCTCTATTTTTGTTAATGTATCTATCTGTTATTTGTTCCTATTTCTTTTTCTGTTCATATTTTTGTTTCTGTTCTTTTTTTTGTTCTCTGTTTCTGTTCTTTGTTTCTGTTTATGTTCAGATTTTTAATTTTTTTTCTGGGAATATTTAAATAAAATGGCTATTTAATCATTCTTCCATTTGGTGTGGAAATTTCTACACCTTTGAAAGGAAAGTTGTGGACTTTAAAGCTTCAAAAGGTTCAATTTTGATCAGTTTTCTGAAATCAAGGTTTGGGTTTTTTTCTGTGATTTTAGTTGAATTTGATCGATTTTGGGTGTTGCATTTGACTCATTTTGGTTTTTAAATTTTTTATGACTTGGCAGTAAGTCAAAATTTAGCCGCATAATCTAATAGATTTGGTTGTGGTTGCTAATTATTATTTGATTGACTGGGATTTAGTTTTTGTTTCCTCAACTAAGTCTTTTTTGTTTTTGTTTCCTCAACTAAGTCTTTTTGGAACTCAAATTTTGTTTTCACTAATTATTATTTGATTGACTGGGACCACAATTTTTATTTTCTCAACTAAGTCTTTTGTTAACTCATTTTATTTTCATATATCTTCTTGGACATTGGATACTGTAATTTTGGTTATCTCTTTGAAAATGATTTTGTTTGTATTTCAATTAGTGCATTCGGGGGGCTTTAGTAATTTAGGATTTGTCATCTCGATTGTTGCATGAATTTTTTCAATTTCAATTTACGGATTTCATGGTAAACTCTACTTATCCACAATTCCATTTCTTTGAATTTCTGGATATATCATCCACCCCTTACAAATTATCAACAGAGATCAATCCCCCTCTCATTCTCTTACCTACTCATAGTCATCAAGTAAAAACTGTATTTTCTTTTGTTTCCAATGAAATGGGAATTCTCGGTAAGATAACATAAATTCCGCTTGATTTTCTCTTCAAGTTTTTAAGACTTTAGTATACATTTGATTAGATTTTTGTTTAAGAAAAAATTATATCTACTAACCTTGTAATCGTATGGAGAAGTTGCTATCGAGTGCTCCAGTACCTGCGGTCACGATGGATGAAGGACGGCGGACAATTTGTTGTAGACGATCTAGCCGATGAATAATAGCGTTGCACAATTTGTGGTGGATGATCTGACCGCCGAACGATGGCGATTGACGTTTACAGTGGACGATTTGACCGACGAACAACGGTGTTGGATGATTTGCGGTGGACGATCTCTCTTTCTCTCTCTCTCAGATCTGGAAAATTTCAGATATGAGAAGTCCAGTTTTGGATTTCTCCAGATCTATTCGTGTGATTGAATGTTCCAGATATAAATGTATGATTGAATTTTTCTAGATTCGTTTTAGATCTGGAATGTTCATGTGATTTTATTTGGTTTTTGTGAATATTCATAGTGTTTTTCAGATTTGTTTTGTTGGTCTTTCTTTATTTTTTGGTGAGTTTTTTGGTCCATTTCATTGTGAATTTTATTTTTGTTGATTTCTCAATGAATGTGTCATTGTGATTAAAATTCTAGATTTGGTTTGAATGTTTATGTTGAATGTTGATGAAAAACACCCAAATATGAATATTCATTCCTAGTGTTTGGTTTAGTGGATGTTCATTTGCAATTTGGTGAATGTTCATGCCGATTTTTTTAGATCTGTTTCGATTTTGTTGATTTTGTGAAGTTTTTTTTATTTATTCAGGTAAATGTTCTCTTGGTTGATCTTAGGTTTTTTTCACATTTTTTGATTTCTTTTTTTCTGAATGTTTGCATAGGGTTTCAAAGTTGTTTGATTTTGTTTTTGGGCCGAATGTGTCATTTGTGGTTAAAGAAGAGTCATGCTGATTTTGCTTTGTTAATCTTAGGGGGTTTTCGATGTCTTGATTTATTATTCGTGGTGTTTTGGGTGAACGCTTATGTGGTTTGATGAAATATTCGGACCAATTTGTTTTTTGTTGATCTTTGTTTTTTTTAATTGTTTTGATTTTCGGGTAAGTTTGGTGAAGGTTCATATCGAAATTGTATTTTATTGATTTATTCACTTAAAGAACAATGAAAATTCACAATAACAAAATTAGGGTTAAAATGTATTAAAGTATTTTAAAAAAACGGAATGAAAATATGAATATTCACGTCTTGATTTTTAATAAAATGACATTGTACGTAAATAATGAAAAAAAAAATAGTCAAAGAACATATGACTATTTTTTTAAAATCTTTGACAACTCAAAACTTTATTATGATAGTTGGGGGCCTATTTTTCGTTTTATATATTTCATAAGGACTAAATAATAAATTTTTTAAATATAATATACTCAAATTATGGACATTAAATTTACAGAAATTATACAAATAATATATCCACATTGAATTTAGTAATGATACTGAAATATTAAATTTACAAAATTAAATTAAAGAAATAATATAAAGAGATTTACTAAAATTATAAAAATAATATATGAACATTAAATTTAATAATACAAAAATATTAAATTTACGAAAATTAAATTAAGGAAATAAAATAAAAGAATATTAAATTTATGAAAATTATGGACATTAAAAAAGGATGGACATAAACCCTCTAGAGAAATCTTAACCGTTCTTTGTCTCCAGAAATAAAATTGGTTTAGATTGATCCAAAAAATTAACATAAATATATTTATATTTAACCTTATATATCTACCTAATAGAAAAGATAGAATTTATTTACTCGTATAATTGAGGAGAGAGAATATACTTTTTCTCTATATATAAATGATATATGGACATTAAATTTACCAATAACTAGTTTACACTTGCGCATCCTGTAGATTTAGAGAAAATAAAGGATTATGAAAATTTCATACGATATTAAAATTATGAAAATCATTCAAAAATGACATAAGAAGGCTTGATGAATTTATCATACTGTAATACAAATTTGAAGATTATTTAATGTCGGCAAAAGAAATATTGATGATGTTTTCTATATTATAATAAAAATCATGAAGATCATTTAAAGCCCATAGACAGGGAAACAAAATCATGATATGTAAGAAAAGTGACATTGGAGAGCCCTTGTTTACTTAATATTAGAGCAAAAGCTTTTTGTTTTCTTATATGATAATTTTTGGCTCACATAATTATATATGTGATTTTTTTTTTTTTTTGGTGGTCATGTTTAAATGTATTTTTGTTATATATCAAAGTAATTAGGGTCGAGTCGTTTGATTATGACGTAACAAACACTTTTTTTTTTCTTTCTAAGAGTGATTATATTAGGTTAATTATAAACTCTGTGATGCAAGTTTATTTTTGGGTATAATGTAATGACATCGATATGTGTATGTTCTCTTATATTGGATGTTAATAAACTTGTACGGGACCAAAAAACCATTAGAAGGAAGAAAATAAATGAACAATTAGTATGAAATTTCAAATTAACCTTATATTGGTGAAATCATTGAAAGCAAGTTTTAATTTCTTCATTCATCCCTAAGTGTGCTATAATTAGTGTTTTTTTTATAAATAAATTGATTTTACCTCAAATTAGTCAAACTATGTTTTCAACATTATAATTCAACCTCAAATTGGTTAAATTAAGTGTTTAAAATATAATATCTTCTAGGATATCTAAATTAGTCTTGAAAGTTTATAATTTAACCCATGGTTGATTAAATTAAATTTTAAAATTGTGGCTTATCTCTATGATGATTCAATTAAGTTTTCAAAAATTATAATTTCACCCAAGGTCAGTTAAATTATATATTTTATGTTACGATCTTAATAATAAAATTGCTTAATCCTTCAAATAGATCATGAGATTCTTTATAAGAAAAATAAATTATTTTCAGACAAACTCATTCAGTGTGGTACGAAATCCGAAATGTTCAAGATACAATACATCTGAAAAAAACAAAAACAAAAAAGAATTATACCGTTGGCATCTAATTCATCACGTACTCGAGCAGGATCTATAAAAATAATATGGGATCGACATTAGAATTTAAGATAATAATGGTGGAATATGCGAGGACATCCACCGCAATCATAGAAGGTACATAAATAGACAAAACCTAACGATAAAAAATAGGTAAAATAAAAAATCTATGAGCATTGTTAAATCCATGACAAGCTAGTAACTAAACAAACAAAAATATAACATAAAATAAAGTAGATCAGAAAATAAAATAAAATTGTAGAGTAAGATAAAGAATGAAGTTCTCACCATAAAGTAGTAAAAAAGTGGACGATAGGAGCGTTGTTCATAGCCGATTCACTATTATTTTTCATGGACTCTGTCGTTGTTGATTCTTGCCTTCACCATCATTGTCACTACCACATGAAGTCCTAAAAGATCATATATTCAAAGATGCTGACAAAAAAATAAAATAAAAAATAATAGTAATAAAACACAATGATTTGTAATTAGATCTGATTTTTTATTTTATTTTATTTTTTATAAAGTAAGATAAAGAATGAAGTTCTCGCCATAAAGAAGTAAAAAAATGAACGATAGGGGCGTTCATTGCCGCTTCACTATTATTTTTCACAATCTCAATCGTTGTTAATAGTTGTCTTCGCCACCATTGTCACTACCACATGATGCCCTAAAAGATCTAGCACTCAAAGATGCTAACCAAAAAAAAATTGAAAATAGAAATTAACAATAATGAAACACAATGGTTTGTAAGTAGAAAGAAAACACACACATGGAAGCACAAAAAAGATAGAAAATGAATGGTAATGAATATACCCACCAATAAAAGATTTATGAAAATCATCTATGAAGATTGTCGTTATTTGATTGAGAGTTGATGGTGGAAGTAAGTCACAACATAAGGCAAAGGAGAAAAGAGAGAAGACTAATATATAAACAAAGAAGATCACTTCGGAATGGAGATGATGAAGATGGATTTTGTCTCCCAAAATTCAATATATAACACCATTTTTTTAAATTAAATTTGTAGAATAGATATGGATATAGAATATAGTATTTCTAAATTCTAAGCCTTAATTATTAGAATTGTGAGGTGTTTTCAACTTGTAATGGTTGGTGGAATTATATAAACAATATTAAATGGAGATGGATTTTGTCTCCCAAAATTCAATATATAACACCATTTTCCTTAATTAAATTTGTAGAATGGAAATGATCATAGAATATAGTCCTTCTAAATTCTAAGCCTTCATTACTAGAATTGTGAGGTGTTTTCAACTTGTAACGGTCGGTGGAATTATGATAATAAAAGCAAGAACTTTAAAATACTCATAAATGACAATGAAACCATTGAAGATGATACAATAACTATATGCAAAATTAGGGAAAGTAAGAAAAATAGTTTTGGATGGCTCTCATTCATTAGAAGGTTTGAATTTCCAATTTTAGGTTTTCTTATATGATACTAAAATATTAAATTGATGAAAATTAAATTAAAAAAATAATATAAAAAAACTTACAATATACACAAATTATAAATATTAAATTTATGGATATTAAATTTAGGAATAGTATGAAAATAGAAATTAAATATATGCAATGTATGCACATCAAATTTAATAATAATATGAAAATAGAAAATTATACAAATTAAATTAAATAAATAATATAAAAAATATAATATAGGGAAATTATGAAAATTAAATTTAAAAAATATATAGAAATACTATATGGACATTAAATTTAATAATACATAAACGAAAATTAAATTAAAAAAAAAACTATAATACACGAAAATTATGGACATTAAATTTACATCTATTTATATAATAAAACAGGACGGACATATTTGTCTCCAAAGATAAAGAGCGATCCAAATCGATCCTCTAGACAATAAATGAAGTTATCTTTGTTAATTTATTTTCTTAATTTTATGCTAAAAATGATAATCATTATATTTGTTTTTGAATTATCTTTGTAAGTCTATATAACTTATATGTTGGTTATTTGTTAGTGATGTGTTTATTTCAAATAAAGTTGTTTTTCTAGTACGTGCCTTCAAGGGTAATTCCCCAGTAAATTTATATATTTTCATGGTTAGTAGATATACTTTACGTAATATATATTTCAATATTTAACATATATACTTTACATAATATATATTTATTTACATATAAATATAAAAATAAATATATTGCTGGCCCAGCAGAATACCCAAGAAGGGAGGTGAATTGGGTAATCAAAAAATTATCAGAATAAAATTCAATAAATCAAATAATTAATTTTAATCCTAAATTAATTATTATCCTTATATTACAACAGAATAATATAATCAACTAAGTGCACACCCAAACAGCAAAAATTAGCAAAGTAAATATAGCAGCACACAAAAGATTTATACTAGTTCATCAAGTTATTCTTGGCCAATCTAGTCCTCCAAACTCCACGGAGGTCGCATCCACTAAAACCAAAATCTCTTTAAAGGTAGGAACCAAACTCTCACACCGATTCTTTCACAGACTTAGAATCAACCTTTACAATATCATTTTCTCAAGCTAAGGAAGAACCTCTACTTTTTACAAGTTAAAGAATAACCTAATTCTTTTTAACACTAAGACTCAAGAATCAAAACCTCACAAAACACTCCAACTATCCTTTTCTCAAGTAAGGATGGAACTTTTACAAATCACTCAAATCGCAATTCTATCCAGGAAGAATCACTATCTCAATCTCTTTATAGGAAGAGACTGAAACCCAACTACCCTTGATTAAATACCCCCAACAGCATTTAACCCGTCACACTACTCACCAATACAAAATGATAAGCAGAAAATCTCACTTGGAGCTTTTACCACCCCAGATAAATAATAACTCAATTAATATCTCAACTAGTGATAGAAAAATGTGAGATAGAAAAATCTGATTTTAACTAAGATATAAGTAGAAACTTGGAGCACGTAATCAGATTCAAGAAATTGTTTGTAAAAATATTTTTTTCAAAAATCAAAAACAATTTCTAAGATCAATTTCCAAACAATAATCAGATAATGCAATGAAAGAATATAATTGGAAAGATCTTCCTCAGAATCCACAGAAAGAATAATTAGAACGGTGTAACTTCAAATCCGGTAGTAACAAAGATTAATAGCAATTGATCTTCAAGATCGTTTCTCAAAAAAGCTCACAATATCTTAATATGATAACTCTTATAAAAGCTTACAAATGATATTTTTTTCTTCGTTCTCTCAATATTCGTTTTTATATAAAAATTCGCAGGTCAATATATAGGAATATGAAATCAACCTTCTAATGGCTAGTTTACATGTGTCATGATAATTAATAGCACTTGTAGACCCCCTTATATCATAATGACTTCATTTAAGTTCAATTCACTTAAAAACAACTTTCAAATCTTTCAATTAAACCCTCCAAATATTTCTCAATCTCAATTAATAAGAATAAAATCAATTTTAAGTATCAAATTGAGAAACATTAATATTCAATGAACCATATTAATAGGATTTAATTAATATGTGAACTATATCTTAAATATAGAAAATATCCCCGAAATCTCTCTCAAATTCCAACAAAAAACGACTACTTTTGGATATAATCTTGGATAAAATAGTATCCTAAAACAGCGCATCCAGTCGATCGACTAGTCGACTAGTAGATTCAGGTTGTAGCCAAGGCGTTCATCGATCGACTTGTAGATGCAGAGAGTTCGTCTTTTTTTCACCGGTCGACCTATCGGTCGACTTGTAGATTTAAAGAGTTCAGCTCCTCTTGGCCGGTCGACCTGTCGGTCGACTTAGAGATACATGATCTTTCAGCAGCTTGGTCTGATCGACTTATCAGTCGACTGATGTCTTCTGGATCTGTCTTCTGAACACGTTTTTAACTTATTTTTATTTACATTTTCGACCCTTTAACCATTTTCTCTTCTAAATATGCTCCACTAATATTCTTATATTCCATTTTAGTCAATCAAAAATATTTCTTTTCAAATTACACAGGAGCAAATAATTTCATTTAATCAAAACATACATAAATAATAAAATACATTTTGTGCCATGTGTGTATTCCTAATTGGGATATTAAGAGTTAAGATTCACCTGGGTTGTTTTTCCTAATTTCTTCAAACTCTTAATTCTTCAATATCTTCAACATCATTATTTAGCATCCATTTAATTTGTCATTTTCATCACTGGAACTTTAAAACTGAAACACTCAATCAAAGCATTAGTTCCACCAAAACATCAATACTTAATTGTTCATCAAAATCTTAGGATCAACAATTTCTCCCTTTTTGACGATGACAATTTGATATTTGCTTTAAAATAAAAATATAACCACTCCCCCTGAATCTGAGGACGGGTTCTTTTAACTTATATAAGCATAAAAATGAAAATATGATCAATAAAGCATAAATTAAAGATACTAAATAATAAAGCACAAATTTAAACATACTCCCCCTTAATAAAACATCACTACTTTCTCCTCCTTTGTCATCTTAAAAAAACAAAATTTAGGGAGGGGAGGGAACACATATGTAATTCACTCTAAGCAAACATCATTATGCCTAGTCATACTCAAACCGTGAATAATTTTCACAAACTGATCTTCTGCTAGTGGTTTGGTAAAAGCATCAGCAAGCTGGTTGGAGGTATCAATATACTCAATAACAATATCCCTTTTCTGAATGTGATCACGAATAAAGTGTTGTCTAATCTCTATGTGCTTAGTTCGTGGGTGCTATGTAGGATTCTTACTTAGACAAATAGCACTTTTATTATCACAAAAGATCGGGACTTTCTCCATACAAACACCAAAATCATTTAACTGTTGCTTAATATATAAAATTTGAGCACAACAGTTACCAGCTGCCATGTATTCAGCCTCAGTAGTGGATAAGGCTATAGAATTCTGTTTCTTGCTTGACTAAGAAACCAAAACATGTCCTAACAAATCATATGACCCACTTATGTTTTTTCGCTCAACTTTGCAACTGGCAAAGTCAGCATCGGAGTAACTTACCAATTTAAAAACACTCCTCCTAGGATACCATAATCCTAGGTCAGTTGTCTCCTTTAAATAACGAACAATTCGCTTAACCGTAGTCAAGTGCGATTCTTTAGGATAAGACTAAAATCTAGCACAAAGACAAATACTGTACATAATATCAGGTCTACTAGTAGTTAAATACAATAGGCTACCAATCATACCTCGATACATTTTTTCATTAACGCTTTTGCCCATATCGTCTTTTTTTATCTTTGTAACCGTTGCCATGCGAGTTTTGTACTCTTTAGCTCATTCCAAGTTATATTTCTTTAGCAGCTCCTTGGTGTATTTAGATTGGTTTATAAATATCCCTTATTTGGTTTGCTTAATTTGTAATCCAAGGAAAAAAAATTCAACTCTCCCATCATGCTCATTTCAAATTCAACCTGCATTATCTTAGTAAACTCTTAGCAAAGATCCTTATTAGTAGATCCAAACATAATGTCATCAATGTATACTTGTACTAATAGGATATTAGAATCAGTTTGTTTTACAAATAGTGTTATATCACAAATACCCATTCGAAAACTATTTTCGATCAAATATCGGCTAAGTATCTCATACCAAGCTCTCGGAGCTTGTTCGAGCCCATACAAAGCCTTGCAAAGTTTAAATACGTGATCGAGAAATTTATCACTTTAAAATCCCGAGGGTTGTTCCACATAAACTTCTTCAGCTAGAAAGACATTTAGAAATGCACTCTTTACATCCATTTTATATAGCTTAATATTACATGAACATACAAACACAAGTAACATTCTAATTGCTTCTAGTCTAGCAATAAGTTTCATCATAATCAATTCCTTCCTCTTGATTAAAGTCATGTGACACTAATATTTATTTGTTTCTTATTACCATACCGGATTCATCCTTTTTATTTCTAAAAACCCATTTAGTACCAATAACTGGATGAAAATTCGGTCTTGGAACAAGACATCGCACTTTGTTTCGCTCAAATTGAACTAATTCATCTTGCATTGCGAAAATCCAAGATTCATCAATTAACGCCTCATTTATATTTTTAGGCTAAATTTGAGATAAGAAAGCAAGATTAATTATATCCCTAAGAGAAGATTGAGTACTTACACCTTTTTCGAAATTACCGATGATTTCTTTAATTAAATACCCTGGTACTTTCTTTATAGCTCTTGGTAAAGTCGAATCCTTCTCCTTAGGTTCTTCCTCTTGTTGGGACTCCTTAGGTACATCATCACCTTGGTCTTGGTAATTTAAGATACCTGCATCATCATCATCCAAAACCTTTCTCTACAAGAATGGATCAACTTTCTCAAAAACAACATGCATTGTTTCTTCTACTACTAAAGTATGTTTATTATAAACTCTATAAGCCTTATTGTCGGTAGCATATCCAAGGAAAATCCCATAATTAGATTTAGCATCAAATTTACCAAGATTATCCTTGCCATTCAAAATGAAACACTTGTATCCAAAGTCTTTAAAATAGGAAATATTAGGAGTCTTACCATTCCAGATTTCATATGGGGTTTTGTTAAACCCTTTACGAATTGATACTCAATTTACCACGTGACAAGTTGTACTTACTGCTTCAGCCCAGAAGTAGATTGGTAAGTGATTTTCATTGAGCATCGTTCTGGCCATCTCTTGAAGCGTTATGTTCTTCCTATCCACTACACCATTTTGTTGCGGTGATCTTGGTGCAGAAAAATTGTGAGCATAACCATGCTCATCACAATAACTTACCACTTCATCATTCTTAAATTCTCTTTCTCTGTCACTACGAATGTTAATAATAGAACATTGCTTCTCATTTTGAACACGTTTACAAAATTTAGCAAGAATAGAAGCAACCTTACTTTTCTTAGCAAGAAAATATACCCAGGTAAGTCTAGAATAATCATCAACTATAACAATTGCATAAAATTTACCACCAAAACTAGCAACAGAGTTAGGCCCAAATAAATCAAGATGCAATAATTCAAGACATCTTAACGTGGACGTGTGCATCATTTTCTTAAATGATGATCTAACTTGGTTGCCTAATTGACATGCATCACATACTTTATCCTTCACAAATTTCAAATCAGGTAGGCCACGTATAAGACTCTTCTTAGATAAGTTAAAAATTAACTTCATACTACCATGCCCAAGTCTTCTATGCCATAACCAACTATTTTCAGATAAAGCATTCAAACATGATAAATTTTGAGAATTAAAATCATCAAAAGAGCAAGTATACACATTCTCAAAATGTGATGCAACTAGCAAGATACTACTATCATAACTATTCTTAACGATGCATCTATCATGATCAAATATAATATTATAACCCTTGTCACATAGTTGACTAATACTAAGCAAATTATGTTTAAGTCCATCAACTAGTAACACATCTTTAATAAGAGTAGTATCATTACCGATATTACCTATACCGATAATTTCACCCTTTGCGTTGTCTCCGAAAGTCACATGACCTCCATCTTTAGGTGTCAAAGATGTAAATTTTCCTTTATCTCCCGTTATGTGTCGAGAACAACCATTATCCAGGAACCATTTGTCTTTTCTTATCGATGCTTTTAGAATAACCTACAAGGAGTACCTCAAATAGTTACTAAGTGGTACACAACCTAAGTGGGTTCGATCTTGTTAGTCGAGACAATTTTAGTTCCTTTTGAAACCCAAACTTGTCTACAATTAGATATTTTAGCAAAATATCTACGAATAGTATGCCCCACAATGTTACATTTAAAACATTTAACAAGATCCTTGATTTCAGAAAAGAATTTATGAAAGCGTTTTTGTTGAAGATTTTTCTGAAATCCAATACCGGCTTTATCCAAAACTCCACGTGAACTACCCAAAAGCATTTTCAAATTATTTTCACCACCGGTAAATTTGATAACGATTGATTGCAAATCCATCAATTTAGATTTCAATCCATTGTTTTCAGATTCGTAGTCCACCACTTGCTTGTTTAATGTGTTAATTGTACTTTGAAGGGCATTTATTAAAGAACATTGGTTTTTATAATCATGTGAAAGTTTTTGATAAATATCAAATAATTCATCAAAATTTAAAGGACAAGAACTTGAACAATCAGTCACCTCACCACCAGTGGCTATTAATGCAAGCATGGACATATCCTCAGTATTTGATTCTTCCGAGCTACTTGAATCGGTATCATCCCAAGTACTACCTTCATTGATTTCTTCTTACTCTTCTTTGCTTTCTTATTTTCTTTCTTTTTTTTTCCTTTTCTCTATCTTTCTTCGGTTCGGGACAATCATTTTGAAAATGACCGGTCTTACGATAGTTGTAGCATTCTACTTTAGACATGTTGAGGTTTCTTCTTCCACAGAATGTGCGCCGAGTCATTCTTCTAAAATTGTTTGTGAGAAGTGATACATTTTTCTCTTGCTCACTATCAAGACTTCCATCATCACTGTCATCATCTTCTTCAATTTTTTGAACTTTTAGCGCCAAGAATTTCCTCTTGCCATTTCTGGTATCACCCTCGTAACCTTTAATTGCGCCGATTTATGAGTTATCAAATTGCCAATGAGATCATCAATGTCGTATTTGCCAAGATCCTTGGCTTCCTCGATTGCCGTCACCTTTGACTCCCATATTTTTGTTAAGGACCTTAGGACCTTTTGTACTCTATCCTCCATGGAGTATGGCTTTCCGAGTGGACTCATATTATTGCATATGTTGTTGAAGTGAGTATACATCTCATGAATCGATTCATTTTCCTTCATTCTGAACAGCTCAAATTTTCTCATAAGAGCATTGATTTTTGACTGCTTCACTTGACTTGTCCCTTCGTAGGTGACTTGTAGCTTATCCCACATCTCCTTTGTAGATTTGAAACCTAAAACTCTAGAATATTCGTTAGCGTCTAAAGAGCAAAAGAGAATATTTATAGCTTGAGAGTTAATGGAGAGTTTCTGCTTATCGGAAGTAGTGAGTTGTTCCTTCTTCTTCTCAATTTTATTTTCCATTGGAATGAATGGATGATCCTCGATTGTAAGCCACAAGTCGTAATTTGTAGCTTGAAGGAAGACTATCATCCTGTCTTTCCAAAACAAGTAACTTTCACCTGCAAACAAGGGTGGTCGGTGCATAAACTGCCCCTCAGCTAGTGTGCCTACTATGTATGCCATGTGATCTTTGTTAGATAAAAAATCCAAATTAAACTAGCTCTGATGCCAATTGTTGGCCCAGTAGAATACCCAAGAGGGGGGTGAATTGGGTAATCAAAAAATTATCAGAATAAAATTCAATAAATCAAATAATTAATTTTAATCATAAATTAATTATTATCTTTATATTACAACAGAATAATATAATCAACTAAGTGCACACCCAAACAACAAAAATTAGTAAAGTAAATATAGCAGCACACAAAAGATTTATATTGGTTCACCAAGTTACTCTTGGCTAATCCAGTCCCCCGAGCTCCACGGAGGTCGCACCCACTAAAACCAAGATCCCTCTAAAGGTAGGAACCAAACCATCACACCGATTCTTTTACAGGTTCAGAATTAACCTTTACAATATCATTTTCTCAGGCTAAGGAATAACCTCTACTTTTTACAGGCTAAAGAATAACCTAATTCTTTTTAACACTAAGGCTCAAGAATCAAAATCTCACAAAATACTCCAACTATCATTTTCCCAAGTAAGGATAAAACCTTTACAAATCACTGAAATCGCAATTCTATCCTGGAAGAATAACTATCTCAATCTTTTTATAGGAAGAGACTGAAATTCAACTACCCTTGATTAAATACCCTCAACAGTATTTAACCCATCACACTACTCACCAATACAAAATGATAAGCATAAAATCTCACTCGGAGCTTCTACCACCCCAGATAAATAATAACTCAATTAATATCTCAACTAGTGATAGAAAAACGTGAGATAGAAAAATCTGATTTTAACTAAGATATGGGTTGCAAATTGGAGCACGTAATCAGATTCAAGAAATTGTTTGTAAAAATATTTTCTTCAAAAATTAGAAACTATTTCTAAGATCAATTTCCAAACAATAATCAGATAATACAATGAAAAAATATAATTGAAAATATCTCACCCGGAATCTACAGAAAGAATAATTAGAACGATGTAACTTCAAATACGGTAGCAGCAAAGATTAATAGTAATTGATCTTCAAGATCGTTTCTCAAAAAAGCTCACAATATCTTAATATGATAACTCTTATAAAACCTTACAAATGATATTTTTTTCTTTGCTCTCTCAATATTCTTTTTTATATTAAAATTCGCAAGTCAATATATAGGAGTATGAAATCAACCTTCTAACAGCTAGTTTACATGTGTCATGATAATTAATAGCACTTGTAGACCCCTTATATCATAATGACTTCATTTAGGTTCATTCACTTAAAAACAACTTTCAAATATTTCTATTAAACCCTCCAAATATTTCTCAATCTCAATTAATAAGAATAGAATCAATTTTAAGTACCAAATTGAGAAACATTAATATTCAATGAACCATATTAATAGGATTTAATTAATATGTGAACCATATCTTAAATATAGAAAATTTTCCCGAAATCTCTCTCAAATCCCAACAAAAAATGACTACTTTTGGATATAATCTCGGATAAAATAGTATCTTGAAACAACGCATCCGGTCGACCGACCAGTCGACTAGTAGATTCAGGGTGTAGCCAAGGCATTCATCAGTCAACTTGTAGATGTAGAGAGTTCGTCTTTCCTTCACCAGTCGACCTATCGGTCGACTTGTAGATTTAGAGAGTTTAGCTCCTCTTGGATGGTCGACCTGTCGGTCGTCTTAGAGATATAGGATCTTTCAGTAGCTTGGTCCGGTCGACTCATCAGTCGACTGATGTCTTCTGGATCTCTCTTCTGAATGCGTTTTTAACTTTTTTTTTTTTTTTTTTTTTTTACATTTTTGCACCTTTAACCATTTTCTCTTCTAAATAAACTCCACTAATATTCTTATATTCCATTTTAGTCAATCAAAAATATTTCTTTTCAAATCACATAGGAGCAAATAATTTTATTTAATCAAAACACACATAAATAATAAAATACATTTTGTACCATGTGTGTGTTCCTAATTGGGATATTAAGAGTTAAGATTCACCTAAGTTGTTTTTCCTAATTTCTTCAAACTCTTAATTCTTCAATATCTTCAACATCATCATTTAGCATCCATTTAATTTGTCATCTTCATCACTGGAACTTTAAAACTGAAACACTCAATTAAAACATTAGTTCCACCAAAACATCAATACTTAATTATTCATCAAAATCTTAGGATCAATATATATATATATATATATATATATATATATATGTGTGTGTGTGTGTGTGTGTGTGTGTGTGTGTGTGTGTGTGTGTGGAAAATAAGATTTCATTGGGAAATCATCGGAAAACGGAGTAATGCGAAGGAAAAATGGTGATGTGGTACCAACAAAATAGCTGGTAGAGCCAATGGACAACAGCAACGGTGGAACTTCGATGTTGGTGGGTATGAAAGCAGTTTCGGCACCGGAATTGGAGAGATAGCTTGCGAGGCCATTGGCACCGTCACTGGATGGACTACCAGTGCACATCGCATTACCGATGGGACTGTTGGATGCCTACGCGCGCATCGTTGATAGAGCATATTATGTGATAGAAATCGAGTTGCAGTTCTCTTCCATAAAAGATTTTGAATTTTGCACGTTCTAATGAACCAAGAGACATTTAATTTCGCTTTGATATAGGAACCACTTTTGTGCCTGTACGGCATATATAATTTTGGCAACCCATCTTGTGTCTCCCCTCCCCTTCCCTCTTTTTCCCCCACCGAAAAAAAAAATAAAAAAGTTGTCACAAAATACTTGATTTGGGGGGAAAATGTTTTAATTGATTGGGTATGATAATAAATAAATTTTAGGGCTTACATAAAATCTATGGTATGGTTTAAATAATTGAATATGAATGGAAATGTAGTAGAAGAAATGAAATTAATGTACCCAAGAAATGGTAGTCCGGTTGGCAAGGGGAGATGTCCTATTTTCTTGTCAATCAGGGTTTGACTCTTCTACGAAATACTTCGAGAATTAAATTTTGAATGCACCAGGCCGATGTGGGAGAGTGTGCCCTTAAGATTGCCTGATGAGGTAATTAGTCAAGGTGCGCGTAAACTTGTCCGGACATGTTAGACAAAAATAATTTTTGGCTATTCTAAGGCTACTTATTTTTATGTGATTTAATTATTGCTTGATATATTTTTATATATCAATACGTTATTCTTAGTGAGAAGATTAATGTGAAATATTAATTTATCAAAAATCATTAAGATGTGAATGAGAAATTGTCTTTCAAAATAGTCACATGAAGTTGATTGAAGTATGTAAAATCAGTAATTCCACATTAGTTGATGAAAAATACTTAAAACCATTTTTATAATCCATTTTGGATTGTGGATCAGGGTCGGGTCATCGGTCGTGGGTTTGGGTTTGGACTTGGGTTGATCCAAGTAGAGAGAATTCTTTCTAGAATTTTCTTTAAATTGATTCTTGCAATTTTCTTAATCAAACAAGATTTATCTTGTTGTATTTGTAACTCATTTTAATAAGAAGTTACATGTGATTAATATTTAGTGGCCTTAAAGTGTTATTAGTGGCTTTAAAGTGAGGCTTTTGGTGTGTTGAAGTTACTCATTTGTTATTCTATAAATTGAGAAATTTGCATTATTATTTGGGTATGAAACTTAGGACATCTTCCATTACACTAACTTTGAGTCTATGTTATAAGTTTATACTTGAGAGAGAGTTTAACACTTGTTTTATTCGTCGGATCCTTCGATTTTAAGTGCTAGTATTGGAGGATTGTGATCGTTGTATCCTGGGAAGCAAACGCCCGAGTAACCGTAAGCACCTAAGTGGAGGCAAAATTTACTTTAAGAAAATATCGTTAAACGATAGACTCGATCGGTATAAATTTCTGAGACTGTGCTTGGTAAAGGACTGTAAGTATAACTTTATTTATTTACTGCTTTCATATATTTTACAATCTGAAATATTTACTGTTGCATGTATTCGGTTTCTAAATATTTGTTGTGAACTATTCGTATATTCTGTAATATTTAATTTAAGTTACATTCAACAACAAATCTCACTATAGGAGTTATTTTTATTTCTTTTGAGTATTATTTCATTGTAAATATATTTGTGACATATTGAGAAATATTTAATGAAAATAATCTTAATTAATATTTAATTATATTTATTAAAAATTAGTATTTTCACCATTATTTCCAACAGTCTTAAAGCAAATTTTATATTGGTGTTATTACTAATTGATACATGTCAAGATGGTGTATGTGGTGGTAACATTTTTTTTTTCTTCATATATGTGATTTTCATATTGTTATGATAAAAAATTCATGTTAGAAATTTTCTAATGAATTATTTATGCTTATGTGATGCATAAATTATTATTATTTATTAAATATATGAATTTGAATAACATATTTTTATGTATTATATGTTTGACATATTTGTTGCTTGATAATATTTTGATGATTCAAAGTATTAAAATCTTTTATTTTATTTAAAGGACTGACTATTGAGATATGTCGACTAATACGAATGCACCAAATGCATCGGTGGTTGGAGGGCCAAAAATAGCAGCTGTGACTACCCACGTATCTCATGGGGAGAAACCTGAGAAGTTTGATGGAATTTATTTTAAGAGATGGCAACAAAAAATATTGTTTTCTTTAATAGCATTAAATCTTGCTAGAGTCCCACAAGAGGATGCTCATACAAACTGGGGATGCTAATACACAAACCATAGCTGTGGTAGAAGCTTGGAAACATGCTAATTTCCTATGAAAAATTATATTTTGAATGGATTGAATAATATACTTTACAGTGTATATTTTTTAATTAAAACAGCGAAAGAGTTATGGCAATCACTTGAAAAGAAATATAAAACAGAGGATGTCGGCACTAAAAATTTTGTAGTTGGAAAATTCTTAGACTATAAAATGATGGATTAAAAAATAGTAATCAGTTAGGCTAAGAAACTTTAAGTGATTTTGCATGAAATTCATGCAGAGGGAATGACCTAGAGTGAGTCATTCCAAGTGGCAACTATGATTAAAAAATTACCTTATTCTTGGAGTGACTCCAAGAATTATCTTAAACATAAATGTAAAGAGATGAGTCTTGAAGATCTTATTGTAAAATTGAGAATAGAGGAAGAACATTGTGTTGTTGAAAAGCGAGTACATTTCCAAACTTTGGAATCTAATGCCAATGTGGTAGAGTCTCGAAGGATTGACAAAAAATGAAAACATTATGATTTAGGCCAAACTCACGGATTTAAATGGGATTTGAATGTAAAGTTCAAATGTAATTGTTGTGTTTGTGGCAAGTTAGGACATCGTGCTTAAGAATGTCACAAAAGGGTTGTGACAAGAAAACCTTAGAAGCCAATCTATCAGGCTAATGTGGTAGAGGTGGATAACCTTTCTGATAAGGTTGATGAGATACATCTTTCGGCATAGAAGATGTTATACATATGATAAATATCTCGTAGAATAAATTTTTAATTCATTATGTGATATGATAATTGTAGACATCGCATTTTGTCCCGCTTAGTCAGTGTCGGATCAAGTACAAGTTCAGATAAATTTTAAACTCAAGTTTAAAGGGGATGAATTTCTACCTGAGATCACACTATATAATACAGAAAAATACCCAGAAAACATGATAAAATACAAAACTGTTAAATTTAACAAAATATAGCTAAGCAAAAGTTTCGGGTTAAACTCGAAATTTTCATAATTTAAGGAGGTCTAAAATGACTTTATTAAAGTTTTATTTTTATTAAATCATATTTAATATAGATAAAAATAATCCATTGCCCTTAAATTATAGTATATTTCAAACAATTAACTCGGTTACCTACTCCAACCTCTAAACATTTACAACCACTGAATCTTATCGGTTTAACACCAAAAACAATTATTTCATTTATGCATACCATATTAAATACTACCTACAAAAAATCCAAGAGACCTTGTTAAAAGTTTGAAAAGGTCATGACAAAGCCCTAAATCACCAAGGTGATTTAAGAATTGGGCTTCGTTTGGATTTACCCCCAAATTCAAGTAGTCTTAGCAATCCTCCCTAGGCCCAATGTATTAAGGGCCTAGCCATCATTAAAGGACAAACAAAGAAGCCTTGAAATGAAAAAAGAAACTTTCTAGAAGTTTCCTACCAAATGGTTAAGGAAGGGAACCAAGGCATTTAGGGTGTGGCCAATAGTCATTGAAACTAAACCGATTCGGTTCGCCACCTAAGTTAGGAATTTATTGAGAATTAAATGCCCATTAAATCAAGAATTAAATTCTTAGGATGACATGGATAGGATAAATTCAAGGTATCAATATATTTTGAGCAAAATATCTTAGGTGTAACCGAAAACCTTGAATTGTGACTACTTGTTACCGAAACCAAATCAAATTGGTTTACCACCTAGCCAAGGCATATAACATCAAGAAACAAACACTTGGGATTACATGAAATGACTAGGTTCAAAGGATGTAGATATTTTCACCAAAATATCTTAGGGTTAACTAAGAACTAGAAAACCAACAGTCGGTTACAAGGTAGGTTAACCCCCGATTCCATCCGAAACCAACCGTATGTGTGCTCTCCAAGTCATGACTCATCATCTAGCATTAAATTCAAGATGACACTTCAAGACTAAATACAATGCACCTTGGAAAGCATTAATGACAATTTAACCGAAATAGTGAAACTAACCGGTACTTAGCCCCTAAACTAAACCGGATATGTCACATCGAGCATTTAATGCACCCATGTGTAAGGAATATTATTGGATATGATGTAATTCTTGGTAATTATTGCCAATCATTAGTAATGATTGCCAATCAAAGATTTGGTAATGATTACCAAATCTTTGAGAATCTTGTCTTCCATCCTAAATTCGTTCAAAGCAAAACAAGATCAAAGTAAGATAGAAAGTCCCCTAGGCCAAGCATTGCCTAAGGAATAGTCTGGATATGCCTACCCATTGATGAATGTGTAGGCATCCCAGGCCTATAAATAGGGGGCCTGTTTTCATAAATTTCAAGTATTGAATGCCTAGCTTCTCTCTCTAAACTCGAGCAACTCTCTCGGGTGCTAGGATTTTCAAGAAAGTTTCTCAAATAATGAAACCATTATTCCACTGAAATCCAGTCTCGGAAGGTGTTCTCAAACTTCTTGGAGAAAGAACGCGAAAGATTGACGACCACCGATCAACACCGAGCCAAGATAATCAAAGAGGGAAAAGAGATAGCTACTTAAGGATGACCACATCCCCTAAGTAGGGTGTTATTGAGGTTCTTAGAGTAATAATTCAAGAGACTGTCCAACACCGATCAACTTCCAATCAAGAAGATCTAGGAGGAAAATGAGGTAATCACTTAGGGAATACCACATCCCCTACATAGGCATATTTCTTCAAAAAACCCTATGATCTTGGTTTAAACTTGTGTATATGACTTGTATATAGCATAATCATGTGGTTTGGACACTTTAATTTCATGTATATAACACATAAAACTCAAAAACAACCAAACAAATACTTAATTTTGATTATAACAACCAAACTATGTTTAGATCATACAAAATCATTCCAAATATCTCAAGAACATCCGAGAACATGTTAAGAACATGTGAGGACCCAAATCGTCCAGGAACATGTTAAGAACATGTGAGGATTCAAACAAAATAGTATCACACCATTAGTTGTACATATTCTCTACAATTCTCTCAAGAACTTTAATCGTCTCCTTACTAACTGTTAGTAATAACTAACTAAAATTGTGATTCAGGTTGTTCACAACTAAAATTAACTAAAACCAAACCAATCTTTAACTAAAACCAACTCAGCTTTCAACTTAACAAGAATGAACTAGGTTCAACCTGATCTTTGGCAACCACCCAAAGTACGTAGGCAACCTTTGATATGGATTTAGTCACCATAAATAATAAAAAAATAGTTTTTACCCTAACCAGAATAAACTACGTAAAGACTTGATTCTCATTAATCCAAGATACGTAGGCAACCCATATACGAGTTCGGTTGCATATCCAAACAATTTATTCTTAGTTTGTATTTCATTTAGTATAACTTGCATATTTATATTTCTGTTTATATTTAAATTGTTATTGGGTGTCGCTGACTAGTATTAGCTGTAGTATTTACATGTTTTACATTATATCATGCAAAATAACATAAAAAGATGAAAATCTTTAAAAAGTGAATTATTTTTGTTTAAAGTAATAAAAGAAAACTTCTTGGATAGTGTTTAATAGTGAATATCTATTTAGACCAAGGTACTGTTTACAGACGGGTGTCTTGGGGTGTGTAAAACCTTCCCCAAGCATAATCGACTCTTGAACTTAAAGAATATCTCTGGTACACAGACCTATGGAAGTCAAAACACGAGCCATTTTAAAAGGAAAAATGAATTTCCAAAATCCCAAGGACCTAGCACACCATTTAACCCCATGTTAGGTGGCGATTCTATTTTTAACGTAAAATTCTGACCCAAGAAGTTTTTCAAAATCGACGGCTAGAAAATCGCTTAAAAAATCATTTTCAAAATTAATGGATTTAGACGACTTAGAGAATAAGGGATGAAACTTGTTTTCATTATCTTCCCGATTCTCTACTTCTTCCGCTATCACAATCTGGGGTGCGTCAGCTGGTGACTCCACTGGGGACTGTAAGAGAGTCAGGCTTAGTTGGAGTCTAAATCCATATTCATTGTTTAATAACATCCAAGCATTATGTCTTCGATTTCAAGAATAAACAATTCCCTACCAAAAATACAACTGTAACAACAACAACAACAACAACAACAACAATAATAATAATAATAATAAACAATAAAAAGCATGTCATTTCATGTGTATATATCAGCATGCATGCATATTTACTGTCTTTATTTTGTGCATTTACATTTACTATCTTTAAATACTGTCTTTACATTTCTGCATTTACATTTCTGTATACTTTCTCCAATGCACGAGCACTCACTTTGCATTGTATATCATTGATGGAAAACCCCAAGTCGTAACCCTCTTAGGGATAGAGAGGCTAGCAGTAGGGGTGAAGTCGGTGATTTCATCATGCCGATCTAAGCCCTAAAAACCCTTAAGTTAGAAAGAGAAGTTAGTAGGAGCAAGGCCGGGGGGTTCTTCCCCTGGAATACGGCTATGAACCTCTTCTCGCTCAAACCACCAACCTGAGATGGATGTTTCCCCGGGGAGGATGCCGGAGGTTTGAAGGTCTGGGAACCAAGCTTTCTAGGATATGCTAGAAGAAAAACCAAAACCATATATAGTAGTATAACCCAAACCCTAATCTACTTAGGACACTTATCTTGGAGAGAGATGTCATTTTTAATTTCTGTACAACTATTTATATTACTTTTATACTAGGTATATAGAGTAACCTTCTAGGACAAGTAGGGGCATAATAATTCGTGTAAGAATTCTTGTTCTATTCCATGCATTTCTAGCTTGCTCAGCACTATAAAACATTTTAAAAAAAAAATTGAATACCGAGGAAGCTGTAGGAAAGAAGAAGAATCTTTATTCCACTTAACCCAATAAACCATGAAACATAAATATAAAATTAATAATGCTTATTTCATCCATAATAATCCACTTAAAACTTACTTTACCAAGTTCTAGGAGCAAATATCCACTACTTTGAAAAGAAAAAAGTAGGGAGTAATTTTGTCATCGAGTTCTAGGAGCCATGATCCATGTCTTGAGGAAGAAAATGACGACTATCTTAGGGTCCTTAGAAGAGTGATCCGTATCTTGAGGATAAAAGGTTAATCATTCCATAGCCCTAAGATGACTGTAACTTTTAAACTTGACGATGAACCAAAGTTGTAAGTTACCCTGGCTCTACGAAGCCATGTCCAAGCTGAGGTCCTTCAAGAACATATCTGAGAATTGCCTGCTAGAGCTACGTGTTCCTAGGTTTGCATACATACAACACAAACATTATCGTCTATGTAGACATACTCATGTATAGTCAAGAATATAGCCACACATAAAGATAGGATAATTTGCATCCTTAAAAGTTCATAAGTGTAGAGGTCTAGGTTGTTAATCACTTAATAAATCTAGAAAAAACTGTTTTAGGTAACTTTTGCTAAAAACCATCCAAGATCTGTTCGCAAAGAATTATAAGATGGATCTGATCCCTTTCTCTATTGGAAGTATTTAGAATAATTCCAAGATCTAGACGATGCCAGAAAACATTACCTCCCTGAAACAAATTCTTACCCAGACGAACCCAGCCTCACTATTCCAATAAAAGAGAAAAGAAGACCATATCTATGTCGGCCTTTCCCTTAACTTCTTAAAGTCACTTCGAATAAATTAGGTATTATCTTATACACTTACGTACTGGATTTATGTATCACTAAATGCGGGCTTAGTTTTTCTAAGGTCGACTTAGGTCTTTATTCTCTAGCTTTCATAAAGCCCTTTGTTTGTTACAATATACACACCGCGATTAGTAAAAAATAATGATAACATAATTTCAATACTAAATTAGACCATTATCCAAAGGAAAACGTTACAAGAAAAGTCTGGTTTCAACCAAACGATAGTGAGATATTGGAATTTTGCTAGTCCTCGAGCAAAACACACACACGAAAATGAAAAAAAAAAAAAAAAAAAACACAACTAAATGAAATAACAAACAATCTAAATAAAACGACATGCGAGTTTTAACTTCTTCTAATGGCCAAGTTATTTTTCTCTCAACAACCGCCAGTCATATCAAGTTCAGGCGGTGAAACACATCATGTGATTGTTCTAGAATTTCGACATGCAAAAATGGTGAATGCTATTCTAGATACTGTAAACGTGTTAGTGCGAGACTCAATAATATAACTATATAATGACCGGATTGGATTATCCCCCAACGAAATTCACGACTTAGACCATGAAGGACTAGGATTTCCATATGCCTGATTGGGGTCCACTCTCCACTAATGTAGGTTAAGTAGTGCATAGAGATCAAAAGGATTTGGTTCAGTTTATGAATATTTGGCCAAGGGTAATTTTGAATAGAAAACGGGTTAACGTTGTTAACTTAACGTTACCCAAGGCCCAACGCTTGACACATTTACTCTCGAACCCCCATAGATAAATTGGAAACAATCCTAAACAATCATTTTAAGACCGACGTACTCACTTGTCAAAAAGAAACGTAAATAAACAATATTTACATAGTTTTTTTTTAACTTACCACACCCCCAAACTTATTCGATTAGTGTGATTTCACGGGTGTGGTTAAAATGAAAGAAAAACAACAAGTTAGTACTCGAATACTGAACCAATTTGAAGTTCTCCATAAACCCAACCGCTCACATCAAGTAGCATTTGCAATTGCTAGCTTGATTCACTCAAATGTGCCTTTAAATTCAGCGATTAAGGTTTGGAAAAAGATCAATTGGCCAAGGTATTTGTTTATGTGTCTAGAATTGAAATGTCATTTAGGCTTCGACATGGTAACGAGGGATAAAAATATTTCATGGTAGGCTTAAAAAGGCTCAAGCGATAAAATGAATGCCTAAATCACGTCTCCTGAACTACCTCGCCTAGGATTTCGCCTCAAGCTTCCCCTCAATCAGGTTCTAGAATCCTTAATGTGTCATGAATTTGGCTAATCGATAATCGTCCTCAAATTAATTGAATAGAAATACATTGAGTCTATGTGCTCGTGCAAATTAGGATCTACAATAATTTTTACCAAAAAGCATAGTCAAGCACACAGAACACACATGCATGGGTATTACCCTTGACCTTGAAAACAACCAGGGGTAATCTCTTCATCGGGTAACGACCCAGATGAACGTAAAACTCAGCATGAACACAACAGCAACAAATAAACATAAACACATTCTAACCTAAACACACATGTAATACCGAAAAACAATAAAACATAAACTAACATACTATACTACACATCACTTCCAAACTTCAAAATGGACAGTGTCCTTAGCGATCCCAATCATCAATCTCAACATATGAAAATTAAGTATGCTGATGAAGGGGGTTTAGAACACGTACCTAGGAGGCGAGAGAATCTTGCATCCGAATAAATTCAGCTGTGACAGATTTAAGTTATTTGACTTGGGTTGCCTCCCAAGAAGCGCGTGGTTTAATATCCTCGGCCCGACATTTTTAGAACACCCTCAAGATTGGCGAAGTTTTGCTTTAATCGATTCGATTTTTCAACGAAACGCCTCACCGGTTTATATGCGTGGACCCGCACAATAAACGGCTTGGAATCCCATTGAAAGGGATGTATCAATACCCGTCGATCTAACATCGGCAAGTACCCTGCATAAGAAACAAAAATAAAATTACAAATAAAAATTATATACAAAAGAAATGCCTAAAGTAAAATCGGGTCATTTACTCACAATATCAATAATAAACGACAAACACAATCCCCGGCAACGGCGCCAAAAACTTGTACGGCGGAGGATTTCGCAACCTCGCGTATTGACTACTCGCAAGTGTACGAGGTCAAAGTTTTAGTATAGTATGATCGTGAAATATCAGGTTATCGTATCCACAGGGATTGATGTCTTTACTATCGAGTACCGCATTTGTCATGACCTAACTTTATCTAGGCTAAAAGCAAATGTATTTAATTAATTAAACTAAAACTAATTAACTAAATTATCTATACTAATATTCTAATATATTTTAGGGGAAAGAATTTCCTAGGGATTAACGTGTTTACAAATACATGTTCGATCTCGATTTACTCACGTTTACAGTGTTCGACCTATTTGACAATCTCGGTTCGTAAACTCCACCGCCACCTCTCCCGAGTGTAAGATGGGAGAATACATGACTTCGAGTCAACGAAGAAGTCCCCCTCAACATCTTAAAGACCCTAGATCACATGAGTCTCGCCCAGCATCACTAATTGCACACCATCCAACTCCCGACCGGGTCATTAGATCGTCGTGTTATGTTTACCCTATCGACAATTTCAGTTCTAAAACTCTACCTCCACCTCTCCCGAGTATAAGACGTGGGAATACATGACTTTGAGTCAATGAAGAAGTCCCCCTCAACATCTTAACGACCCTAGGTCACGTGAGTCTTGCCCTAACATCATCGATTGTCCATAATCCTAACCCCGACCGGGTTATTGGATCGTGGCATTTGTTTACCCTAATTCGATTTCGGGGTTTGTCAAACCCTGTATTCTCCATGTATCTAACTAAGCATGATAAACAAACAATACAATAAAAACAATCAAACTATGAAGAACAAACATAAAGAACGAGCTAAACATGCTCACAATTCTTAAGTTAAAGAAATAAGGGAAGAAATCGAAGAACTTAGCCTCGTCCGAAGATTTTTCGCTAAGAACCGTTCAACAATTTCTCCGCCGTCTTTCTCCACCTTGGGATGTGAGCTCTCTCTCTAAAACTACTAAACCTACCCTTAGATATATTCTAAGAGGCTCAAAATGCCAAGAGAGATGAAAATAAGGGAGGAGAGGGGATATATATAGCCAAAATATTTCAAAATATCTAATAAATATATTTAGTCTTTGCAGAGGTCACCACCTAGGCGGTGGGTATGTCGGTTGGTTGATCGCCACGGCGGTGAGGACAACGGTGGATTTGGAAAATATTCGGCCGTTTCACTGCCTAGGTGGTGAGCTTTCAGCAGCAAATGGGTTTTCTCAGCATTTTCACCACCTAGGCGGTGGTTGGACGCCTAGGCGGTGGGCTTGTTTCACAATATTACCTCCGAGCTTATTTTTCCACTGTTCTTCGACCGTTTTTGGTTCAATCTTATCGTTTTCGCTCCAGTTTCCTATCTTTTTACCCTACACATACTTGTTTTAATACAAAAAGTATAAAACTAATTAAAACATAATAAAATAAACATAAAAATTACTCTAAAACTAACAAAACCGGTTTGGAAATATGTAGGTAGATCACACCTATCAGATATTAACAAAAAAATCTAAGAACGTTTGAAAGAAAACCTAAGAGCCCCATTTTGGAATCATTACACATGTTCCAACCCGGGAGTATCCAAGTAACCTTGAAAAAGTACAAAATACCTCCTCAACCGGAACGAAGGAAGAAACATCCAGAAGATTTGCGATGTGAAGAATGATAGATAAAGTCTTAGAGCCTAAGCCCGTCCGAGAAAAGTTCTTGAAAGATCAGGTAGTTGAACAAAGGAATATTGACTTATATAAGCTAAGACTTTATTTGGACATAACCAATTTAGAGACATCATGAAAACCTATTTAAAAATAAAAATAAGATGAATGATAAGTCGATTTCTAATCATTATATCTTCGTAATTAAGTGTTAACTTTGAGTGATTTTTAGTGTTTTTGTTGTTAGTTTCTAATTATATTCGGTTTTATTGTGTAGTCAAAGGAAAATGGATAAAAACAGAAAAATCAAGAAGAACAGGCCAGCAGCAACTCGGAGCTGCAGCGCCAAGTAGACGGCGCTGCACCATTGCCGTCCATCGCACTTTGGTGCTATATTGGAGCTAGTACCGCCTTTTGCCGCTGTAGCACCAATTTGATGGCATTGTAGCGCCTTCTTGCGCTATTTGGCACTGCAGCCTTGATAATTTGTCACTGTAGCACAGTGGAATCAGCCTTAATCTTGATTAGAAGCGGCTCTGCAGCGAGAATTTGGGGTTGTAGTACCAACGTACAGATATGAGAGATCAAATGGGATATTTTGGCTTATTTAGTAGGGCGTCTTTGGACGAGGAGTGACATCGAGACTTTTTGCTAGCAAAATTCATGAATTTTAAGAGAAGAAATCACAGCTTTGGTGGCTAGGAGATCGGAATAGAGACTGAAGATCCTGAAAACTTCGTCGAATCTAGTTTTTCTTCCTTCTTTCATCTCTTTACTTTCTGTCCATGATAAATTATGGAACTATGATTGTTAGTTGTTTATGAATCATGAGTTCATGTTTGAAGGTTATTAAAAATATGTTAACGAATAATATAATCATGCTCGGCTAAATCATTTTTATCTAGGGGGGTTGAATGACTTTGTAAGAACTATGTTTTGAGAATCTAAGATGTCATTAATTGGATTTTATTTTTTGATCATTTGTATTTCCTTGTGCATATTGTCTAATTTATACGAGAGGTAAATTAGATATCTTATATTTGTAAGATTAGGCATTCGAGAGATGATAACCTTACATATCGAAACTAGAGAAATATAACCTTCATTGTATTGAGTGCAAGAGGCTAATATAATTTGGGTAGCCATTTGATAGGTAAGACGTAGTGATAGGATAATTAGTTGAGCTGAATAGAGATATTAACTCAAATAATTCTATAATTTATCTTACTTGGTATTCGAGAGATGGAAGTGAGGTTAATTTAGATGCCCATGATTAAAGATTAGACATGAATTTAATTAGCAAACTTGAGGATTAGCATAGTTCGACAAAGTGATTTCAACCCCCCTAGAGCTTTTTTTTTTCATCGAAGGCTCCATAAAATTCCATTAATTAGTTAATTTCCTCGTCAATCATTATTCAATTATTAATCAAAATTCTCACCAATCTATTGTCGATCATTTAAATAAAATTAGGTTATTCTAATTGCGGTACCTAGTTAATTTATTTTTACCAATCCTTGAGAGAACAATACTCACTCACACACTTTATTACTTGTTCGATCTCGTGCACTTGCAAGTAACCAATAGCAATTAGATTTCGCAACAAGTTTTTGACGCCATTGTTGGGGATTGAGTAATTTAGAAATGTTAGCTAATATTGCTACCAATTGACTTGATCTTAATTTAAGCATTTTTCTTTTTGTTCTAATTTTGTTCATTATATTTTGTGGTTGGCAAGGCACAAGCTAAGAGCTCGAAGCTGGGAAATCATTCCTCTTGATCCAAAAGTTGAACGTATACTCAGGCAACTAAGGAAATTGAGGAGAGACCGAGCTTAGGAAATAGAGAACGGTGGTGACGAAACTCTACCACCACTACAGCTAGCCCCATAACAACAACAGGTTCTCTGGGACTATTTTAGAACCGTTATACATGACAACTATTTTGGGATTAGACGACTACCAATTTAGGCCAACAACTTTGAATTGAAACCCACCCTAATCAACGTGGTTCAACAGAATTAATATGAAGGACTTGCACATGAAGATCCCAATGTTCATTTGGTTACTTTTTTGGAAATTTGTGACACTATGAAGATCAATGGAGTCACGAAAGATGTTGTATGGTTGAGGCTATTCCTTTTTTCTCTTCGAGATCGAGTAAGAGGCTGGCTCTAATCTTTACAACCGGGGAGTATCTCTACTTGGGAGGAACTAGCCCAAAATTTCCTTACTAAGTTCTTTCCCCCGTCGAAGACTTCTTAACTGCTAGGTGAAATTGCTCAATTTTGCCAATGGGCTTTCGAGCCATTTTTTGAGGCATATGAGCGGTTTAAAGATTTATTGAGACGATATCCTCAACATGGATATCAAGACTGGTTTCAAATTCAACTCTTTTACAATGGGTTGGATGGACAAACTAGAACTATTATAGATGTCGCATCTGGGGAAGCTAAAGAGTTATTGGAGGAGATGGTGTCCAACAATTTCCAGTGGCCCAATGAGAAAAATATGGGACGAAAGGTAGTTGGTATTCAAGAGGTGGAACCTTTAGCTACCTTGTCAGCGATCTATGTACTGGAACTGTCAAACATCGCCATCTCAAGATTCCTATAATCATCCTCTTCCAGCGCCATATGGCCTAAAGCGTATACTTCTGTTTTTCTCTTTTTTAACATAAGGCTCTCCTCCTACTACTTAATGATACAAAACCAGATATAAGATATTTTCATTGGTAAATTCTCGATTTTCACAATTTTGAAATCGAATAGTTGTTGACTCGATTTTTGAAATAGGAAAATAAAATACAAAATATCTCTCATTTCCCCCTCGAATAGATTCTTCTTTTTGGCAAGTGTTGAAGCTTACAACACAGTTAGCATCTTTAAATGCTAAGGACGCTTTGTTAAGTAGAGAAGTGGAGAATTTGGTTGAGGGGTCCCAACCAAAAAATGAAGGTGAGTTTGAGGATTGTCACTTTATCAATAATCGGGCTTACACTTTTAAGCCTGCGAATAACATCCCAACTCACTATTACCTCAAAAATCAAAATCATGAGAACTTTTCTTACGAAAATAATTGAAATGCTTTGCAAGCTCCTCCCGGTTATCCCCCACAACCACAAGGGTCTCATCCACAACAATAAAATCATCATTTGCAGCAACTGGTAGAGAAGAATAAACTACCACTAGAAGATATCTTGGCTACCTTCATGAGCCAAACTATTAGTTTCATGAAGGAAACTTTGGGTATAATGCAAGAAACTCATACTCATCTCAATAGACATGATGCTCAACTTGATAATATCGAGATGACATACACGAATATCAATGTGACTATGAAGTCCCTTGAGACACAAATCGATCAGTTGGCTAGCTCTATCAAGGGGCAATCTTTGGGAAGGTTTCCAAGTAACATAGAAACTAACCCAAATGATTGTAAGGCGATTACATTGAGGAGTGGCAAGAAGATTGATAACTCAAGGCCAGTAGAGAATGAGTTGAATAAGGAAGCTAATGCAGATAGAGACACTAATGTGGAATCAAAGAGTAAAGAAGCCCTAAAAGTGAATCCGGGATCAGTTTCGTTTTCGAATAATCCTCCTGTCATCAACCTGCCTTTATCGTTTCCATAACGGTTTCAGAAGAAGAAGTTGGATGCTCAATTTTCTAAGTTTCTTGAGATCTTCAAGAAAATTCATATCAATATTCTCTTTGTGGATGCGTTAGAGTAAATGCCTAATTATGGGAAGTTTTTGAAGGATATTATGGCTAAGAAGAAAAAGTTGGAAGATTATGGAATAGTCAAGCTTACAGAGGAATGTAGTACAATTCTTTAACGGAAACTACCCCAGAAGTTGAAGGATCCTGGAAGTTTTATCATCCCATGCACTATTGGAGGTTCAAATTTCGAGAAGGCATTGTATGACCTCGGTGCCAGTACAAATCTTATGCCTTTGTCTGTCTTCCGGAAGTTAGGGCTTAGAAAAGTTAAGCCCACGACTATTACTTTGCAAATGGAGGATCGTTCTCTTACCTACCCAAGGGGAGTCATTGAAGATGTGTTAGTGAAGGTAGATAAGTTCATTTTTTCGGTTGACTTTGTGGTGTTGGATATGGAGGAAGATCGAGAAATTCCCATTATTTTTGGGAGGCCTTTTATCACAACAGGAAAGACTTTGATTGATGTGTATAGTGAGAATCTAACCTTGAGAGTTAATGAAGAGGAAGTCAAGTTCAGTATCTATGAGACCATGAAGTTCTTGGGAGAAAATTCTACCTATAATCGGGTGGAAATAATAGACTCTTGCGTTAAAGAGTTCTTTTAGGAAGTTGTGCATAATGACCCTTTGGTGCATAGCCTCGCCAATTCTTTATATATGGGGGATGTTGATTTGAAGAGATATGCCAAGGAATATATCAAAGTCGATTGTGTTATAGCCCTTGATGCTTTGCCTAGTGAAATAGTGAATGTGGTTAAAGTGGATATTCCTAAGGGGCACAAGGAATCTTCCAACCCTTTAAAGGAAAACCAAAATGGGATAGTGTTTAAACAATTACCTGATCATCTGAGATATGAATTTTTGGTAGACGAATCTACTAATCCAGTTATTATTTCGGCATCGTTGAGTAAAGAAGAAGAAAAGAAGCTACTCCTTATCCTGAAGAAGCATAAATCAACTTTTGCTTAGTCCAATTCTGACATCAAGGGAATTAGCCCAATCATATACAAGCACAACATTCTCATGGAGGATTATTACAAGCCCTTGATCGAGCATCAATGAAAGCTAAACCCGACAATGAAGAAAGTGGTTCGCGTTAAAGTCTTAAAGTTGTTGATTACCAGAATTATTTATGCAATTTCGGATAGTCCGTGGGTAAGCCCCTACAAGTGGTACTGAAGAAGGACGGCATGACCGTGGTGAAAAACAAGAAGAATGAATTAATTCTCACAAGAATTGTCACAGGATAGAGAGTATGTATCGATTATCGGAAGATGAACAAAGCTACAAGGAAATATCATTTTTCTCTTTCATTCATCAATAATATGTTAGACCGGTTAGCAGGGTATAAGTATTGTTATTTTCTTGACCAGTATTCAGGCTATAATCAAATAACCATTGTACCGGAGGATTAAGAAAAGACTACGTTCACTTGCCTATATGGTACTTTCGCATACCGTCGTATACCGTCTGAACTATGCAACACTCTTGCGACCTTTCAACGATGTATGATAGCAATTTTCTCTGATATGGTGGAAGACATTATGGAGATATTTATGGATGATTTCTCAGTTTTCGGTACATCTTTTGACCATTGCCTCTATAATTTATCGCTTGTGTTAAAGCAATGTGAGGAGAAGAATCTTGTTCTCAATTGGAAGAAATGTCACTTTATGGTAAAGGAGGGCATTGTTCTAGGCCATCGGGTTTCTTCCAAAGGACTTGAAGTGGATCGAGCGAAGATTGAGACAATTGAGAAACTACCTCTACCGACTAGTGTAAAGGGAGTCCGAAGTTTTCTAGACCATGCTGGTTTTATTGAAGATTCATAAAAGATTTCTCAAAGATTGTAAAGCCCTTATGCAATTTACTAGAGAAAGACACTCCGTTTATCTTTGACGATTCATGTTTGAAGGTTGTTAATATGATGAAAGAAAAATTGATCTCAACTCCAATTGTTGTTGCACCCGATTGGAATGAACTGTTTGAGATTATGTGACGCGAGTGATTATGCAGTTAGAGCAGTCTTGGGCTAAAGAAGAGAAAATATTTTCCATGCAACATACTATATAAGTAAAACTCTTGATGATGCACAAGAGAATTACACGACTACCAAAAAAAAGATGTTGGCGGTTGTATTTGCATGTGACAAATTCCGGTCGTACATCATTCGCTCCAAGGTAACTGTTTATACGGATCATATGGCTATCATTTATTTGTTCGCGAAAAAGGATGGGAAGCCCCGATTAATTCGATGGATTCTGTTGCTTCAAGAATTTGATGTGGAAATTCGTGATAAGAATGGTAGTGAGAATGTTGTTGCAGATCACCTCTTAAGACTTGAGATCGAAGATGATGCTAAGGGAAAATGCATCATTGAAGTCTTCCTGGACGAACAACTCTTCAATGTAGAGGTAAGACTCTCGTGGTTTGTAGATATTGTTAATTTTCTTTCTTGCAACGTGTTGCCCCCGAATATGTCTAACATTCAAAAGAAGAAATTTTTGCATGATGTGAAGAACTATCTTTGGAATGATCCCATATTGTTCAAAATATGTTCCAATCAAGTGATTTGGATGTGTTCCTAAAGAAGAAATCCATAATATCCTCTACCATTGTTATGCGTCACCTTATGGAGGACATTTTGGCGCAACAACGACTACATCCAAGGTGCTTTAATCTGGATTTTATTTGCCGATCCTATTTCAAGACACCTATGCATTTGTGAAAACTTGTGACTAATGTCAAATGGTGGGTAGCATCTCAAGGCAGCATGAACTTTCGTTGACTAATATTTTGGAGGTAGAGATTTTTTATGTATGGGGTATTGATTTTATGGGGTCATTTCCCCATTCGTTTGGCAAAGAATACATTCTACTAGCGGTTGATTATGTATCCAAGTAGGTGGAAGTTGTAGCCACCCCTACCAATGATGCTAAAACTGTCTTAAGTTCGTTCACCAGAATATTATAACAATATTTGGTACTCCAAGGACTATTATTAATGATGAAGGAACTCATTTCTGCAACAAGGTTTTAGAAGCTCTTCTAGGCAAGTACGGAGTGATACACAAGGTAGCATTAGCCTAACATCCTCAAACTAACGGGTAAGCCGAAGTCTCCAATTGGGAAGTTAAGCAAATTCACGAGAAGATAATTAATGTAAACCGAAAAGATTGGGCGACTAAACTTGACGATGCATTATGGGCGTACCATACTGCTTTCAAAACACCAATTAGAATGTCTCCATATCGATTGGTGTTTGAAAAAGCATAACACTTACCTGTGGAGTTGGAGCACCATGCATTTTGGGCAATCAAGAAACTCAACTTTGACCTTAAGGCTTCCAGGAAATAACAACTTCTACAACTCGACGAGTTAAAAGAATTCTGAAATGAAACATATGAAAATGCCCAAATTTACAAGGAGGGGACTAAGAAATGGCACGGCAAACAGATCTTGAGAAGAGAGTTCAGGCCGAGACAACAAGTACTACTTTTCAACTCCCGACTGAAACTCTTCCCAGGAAAACTGAGACAAATGGTCCGGTCCATTCAAGGTAAGTCAAGTGTTTCTATTCGGCGTAGTGGAGTTAGAAGATAAAGACGGACATTTCTTCTAAATGAATGGTTAGAGACTCAAACACTACTATAGTAGAGAGGAGCGCTTTGTCGAGAAAATTGTGTTTAAAGATATAAATTGAGATCGATAGTTGAGTCCAGCTAGGGACGTTAAATTTAGCACTTTTTGGGAGGCAACCCAAATGATTTTTATTTCGTCGTTTTTTTTTTTTTAAAAAAAAAAAAAAGTTCGAGCAGACTTTTCGGGATTCGGATGAGTATTTTTGGGCTAAAATTGAAGATAAAAATGAGAGATCAGGTTCGAGCAGACTTTTTGAAATTCTGATGAGTATTTTTTGGCTGAAATTGAAGACAAAAATGGGAGATCAAATGTTCAGATCAGAAACATACGGCTGGAGCTCGAACAAATTAGGCTACAGCGCGAAAAATTGATGAAAGTTGGTCTTCTAAACAGAATGTTGGCGCTAGAGCGGGGAAAAATAGGGCTACAACGTGAAAAAATGAGAAGAAATTAAGTTTGGCCAACAGAACATTGGCATTATAGCACAACCCAATCGGTGCTGCAACGCTAACCCCAAAACAAAATATGGCATCTCCTTTTGGAGCTGCAACGCGAGACCTCTACCAGTTGATGTCACTGCCTTTTGGCATTACAGCGTGACTTTTTTCGCGCTGTGGTGCGAGGCCTTTGTCATTTTAAAGAAGCCCCAACCCTAGAAACAACACTGCAACACCATTTATCCTATGCTGCAACGCCGCTCTTCTGTTTTCAAAACCCAAAAACACCAAACCCCCTCATTTATCTCTTCCACAATTGAAATTCCATATCTCATTCCTCCCAAAACATCCCAAATCCAAAACCTAACCCTAAAATCCAACTATTATCCATCTCCAACTCAAAAATAACCCTCAACAATTCAAGAATTCCTCAAGAATTCCAGATTTCTTCACTTGTCTCATACCAAGAACTTCAAGTAAGTTCATTTCATTTGGATTTTGAGATATTCGTTGGTTGGTTGCTAGTATTGCTACATTTTCATGTGGATCTTGTTATTGTGGAAGATTTGGTTGAAAATATTGTGGACTTCTTAATTTGTTGTGCGATATTGCTTGAGATATTGGGTATTTGTTGCAAGTGTAAGGTGATTCTTCCAAAATTTTGGGTTGATTTTGGCAGACAGTGGTGCGTGGAATTGTTGTTCTTGTGGTGTGGAGTTTTTAATTGTTGAAATTTTGGCCACCTCGTTTTCTTCTGTTGTAAAAAATGTCATTGAAAAAATCTACGAAGACGAGCCGAGACTTTACAACCCACTCATACGACTCTGAAAGATTCGTATCTGCGGAAGTCGAGGCACGATTTAACGAGTCAGTCATTAAGTGGTCCGAATTAAAAAAGAGGGAATTTTAAGGGACGAAATCACAAAATCAGGATATTCTTAATGTTATTGAGTCTCAGGGATGGCATGTCTATTGTCAACAGCTTGGTGTCGCGGCAATGACGGTTGTGTGGGAATTCTACGCTAATGCCAAAGAAGCATCGGATTTCACCACGAAGGTGCGGGAAAAAATAATAAAGTTTCATAGTGCGACTATCAACAGGCACAACAAAATCCCTATCCTTGATGTGGAAACTCTCTCAAATTGCCAAAATCGTCGATCTTAACTGTTGATCCTAAGATTTTGATGAACAATTAAATGTTGATATTTTTTGTGGAACTAACGATTTAATTGAGTGTTTTAGTTTATTAATGATGAAGATATGATGATAAGTAATAAATGGATGCTAAAAGATAATGACAAAGATGATGAAGGATTAAGAGGTTGAATAATTTGAAGAACCTAGGGAAAACAACTCAGGTTAAATTTCAACTCTTAATATCCCAATTAAAATCACACACGACATGAAAAGTTTTTTAAAAGTTTATGTGTGTTTTGATAGGATCCTAATTAGTGAAATTATTTTCTCCTATGTGTTATTGAAAAAGAAGCAAAGATAATTGATTAAAATGGAATTTAAGAATGTAGTGGAGCTAATAGAAAAAATAAACCGGTTAAAGGGGCGAAAACGTCGAAGAAAATGAATTAAAATCGAATTGGGATAAGTGTTCCAGCAATAGTCACTCGACTGATAAGTCGACCTGAGGTTATAAGGATAACTCTCTGAATCGATCGGTTGATAGGTAAGTCGACCTGTGCATAGAGGATGAACTCTCTAGATCGTTAGGTCGACTTGTGAAACTCTCTATATTGTTCGGTTGACAGATGAAGTATTGGCAGTCGATCGATAGGCGATGGATTTTTGGCTTGGCTACATCTTGAATCGAGTGGTCAACAGTTTGGTGTTGGTCAGTCGACTGATTAGTCTATTTCAGAATTTGCGGGATTTCGTGTTCTGATTCGAATAATAGCCGTTATTAGCCGTTTTATGGTTAAGATTCACGAGATATATTAGGGATCTGATATATTTTCAGTTATTTAAATGATATTTAAATATTCCTATAGATATGCTTCAATTATTTTTTATGTTTCTCAATTTGGTACGTATAATTTTTTCAATCCTATTCAATTGAGTTTGAAAAAAAGTTTGAGGGACTTAATTGAAAGTTTTAAAAGATATTTTTGAGTGAATTATATATGAGATGAATAATTTTGATATATTGGGTCTATAGGTACAATTAGTTATCATGACAAGTGGGAACTAGATATTAATCAGTTATATTGGAATTAGTTTTTCACTTCAAAAAGATATTAGATATCAATCATTCTGAGCTATTCAGCTCTCGTGCTTTCTAAAAGTTATCATATTGAGAGTTTTGTAAGAATTGTCTTGAAAATCATTCTTGAGATATTGAAAAAAATTATTGTTGATCACCGATTTGAAGTTGCATTGCTAATCATTATTTATTCGGTGGCATCCTAGTGAGATCATTTCAAATTACTTGTTATTAATTGTTGTTTGATTCTATTATTTATTATTTGAAATTTGATCTTTGAAATTGTTTTCCAGATTTTTTATGGAAAAATATTTTTGAAATAATTTCTTGAGAAATCTGATTACGTGCTCAATTACTTGCTACCCAATTTTTGTTTAAAATTAGATTTTGAAAATCTCACTTTTCTATTACTAGTTTTGGGATATTAATTGAGTCCTAATTTATCTAGGGTGGTAGAAGCTCCGAGTGAGAAAAACCTTTTATCAATTTGTAATTGGTGAGTTGAGTGACGGATTGAATATTATTGGGAGTATTTAATCAAATGGTAGCTGGTTTCAGTCTCTTCTTGTAAAGAGATTGAGGTAGTAATTCTTCCTTAATTAAATTGATTTGTGAGCAATTTTGTAACGGTTCAATCCTTACCGGGTAAAAGGATATTTGGAGTGTTTGTGAGGTTTTGATTCTTTAGCCTAAGGTACAAAAAGAATTAGGTTATTCTTGAGTCTGTAAAAAGTAGAGGTTATTCCTGAGCCTGGAAAAAGAAATTTGTAAAGGTTGATTCTAAGTCTGCGAAAAGAATCATTGTGAGAGTTTGATTCCTACCTTTAAAGGAATATTAAATTTAGTGGGTGCGATACTCCATGGAGCTCAGGGGACTAAATTAGTCAAGAGTAGCTTGGTGAATCAGTATAAATTTCTAGTGTGCTGCTATTTTTCGTTATTTATTTTTATTGTTTGGTGTGCACCTAGTTGGTATTATATTTCCACTGTTATATAAAGATAATAATTAATTTAGGGTTAAAATTAATCATTTGGATTATTGAAGTATTTTTTCTCTGATAATTTTTTATCTACCCAATTCACCTCCCTCTTGGGTAGCTCACTGGGCTAACATTAATGACGTCACAACCACAATTTGTGGGAAGATAATCGACTGGTCCGTTATGTGGGGGACTCGGATAACTTTCTTGACTAAGGAGCTTACGACACCGCTTAAAGTTTGCCACCACTTTCTCTGTGCCAAGATGTCTTCTACCTCTCATTTGACGAAACTAACCCGAGAGCGTGCTTTAATTCTTTATTGTATCCAGAATGATTATAAAATTAATGTCAAGAATTGGATTTGCACCGCCATCCGGCATGCTACGGAGTTGATTGCAGTGGCCAGTATCCATATAGAGGGTCAAGAGGTCCTCCAGCCTAAAAAGCCTATCACTGATAACACAATCAATCAGATCTTGAAGAATGAGGATGAGGCGACAAGTCCATCATGACCACCTCCACCACGAGCTGCACCCCACACCTCCACGTCTGATATTTGTGCTTTACTGCAATAGCACGGTTCACAGATCGACGCACTGCATGCTCGACAATCGAATTTCGAGCAATATGTGATGGGTCGACAAGCCCATTTTGAGTAATACGTGACGAACCGAGTGAACCAAGAACACAACTGGAATATCCAAAGAGCTGAATACGATGCTACATGCTACTAAACGATTGGCCAATCATATTAGACATTGGGCCAAATGTTTGTGCAATTTAGATTGCAGCCGGATCAAGGGATGCCGAATTTTCCTCAAATTCCACCATTCCCAGACAATCTTCAACAGCCATTCCAACCATACCCACTGCCACCATACCATGATGAAAACTAATAGGGGGCGAGACATTAGCTCTCGCCTCCCAGGTTTGTCTTTTCATTCTCTACGTACTTTAAATTCTCTCTTTTTATCATTAAGGACAATGATTCGTTTTATTCTGGATGTGGGATAGCATACTACGTTGGGTGTGTCTTTATTTATGTTTCTGTTTTTTTTTTTTAAAAAAAAAAAACTAGTTTCAATTGGTGAGTTGTTCCGTTAGTACCGGTGGTCATTAACCAATGATGAAATCATCTCCTAAGTCGTTTTTCGAAATCATATGTAATTTGTCCCTTGTGTGTTCTGTGTGCTTAATATTAGGTGAGTATAGGCCACTCTCGTTTCTAATTTTGACATGCACGAAAGACGTTGACATTCATCTCTAGGTGCCTTGAGGACAATTATTCATCAAATTTTGATTCATGACGTTGCAAGGATTCTACAACCCAATTTAGTGAAACTTGTGGTGAAATCACAAGCTAAGTAGTCTAGGAAAAATTATTTAGGCATTCATTTTGACCGTTTGAGCCTTTTCAAGCCTACCTATGGAATCTTATCCCTTTGTAGTCCCCTTTGAGCCTAATAGACATTTCATTTTTCACCCGCATAAATCTCCCTAAGCCGAATAAATACTAGTCCCTGCACTCTAGGCATATTTGAATCTTTTCTCTTCTAGTGTTGATTTTGGGTTATGCAAGTATAGGGGGTTTGAGTTGTGACACACTTTGAGGGACTTGGTATTGTTCCGTGTGGTTTTATTTCTTGTTTGATCAATGTTTGTAAAAATAAAATAAAAATACAAATGCATGTTTACGATTCAGGTAATTATATATGATATTTTTCTTTGTTTTGTTGGGAATAAAAGGGTAATAAGGGAAATTATTGTAATTAGGATATTTTTGGAGTTTCGATTGGAAATTAATAAGGTCCGAAAAGGTGAGTGATGTGCCTAGGGTGAAACGAGCCTAAACATATCATTCCTTACCTAACCATTACCTTAGCCAAACGTTACAAGCCACTAAAGTCCTATCGATCTCTGATACTAACTTACCTTACATTAGTGGAGAGTGGAGCTAAACCGGGCCTATCGACTCTTAATCTTAAAAGAGAAAATCATGAACTTTCTTGGTGGATAAATGAATTCGGTTACCGTTTGATCGAATGTCAAGGTCCTCATGCATACTTTAAGAAACTTTTGTGTTTTGTATAAACTCCAATTGTTGAAAATCTAGAACATCACAAGGGATCACCTTGCATTCGAAATTGAAGCGCTAGGAGACGTTGAGGATAAAAAATAATCAATGGGATAATTCAGGACAATCACCAAATATTTTAGGTTTCTTTTATTTTCATATTTTTGTGTTTTTCTTGTTTGTTTACTGCAATTTATTTTCTTGTTTTAATTTTGCTCAGGATTAGCAAAAACTTAAGTGTGGGGGTATTTGATAAGTCGATTCTTGATCATTATATCTTTGTAATTAAGTGTTAGTTTTGAGTAATTTTCAATGTTTTGTTGTTAATTTCCAGTTCTATTCGGTCTTATTGTGTAGGCTCAGGAAAATGGAGAAAAATGATAAAAACGAAAAAATTAAGAAGAAAAGGCGAGCAGCAACTAGGGACTACAACGCCAAGTAGACGGTGCTACAGTGTGGCCGTCTACTGCACTTTGGCATTGTAGCATGAGCCGATACTGCCTTTTGGCACTGCAGTACCAATTCGATGACGTTGCATTGTCGTCTTGCACCGTTTGGTACTGTATCCTCGATAATTTGGTGTTGTAGCACCATGGAATTTTCCCTAATCCTGATTAGAACCGGCACTGCAGCAAAAATTTGGGGTTGTAGTGCCAACGTACTGATCTGGGAGATTAAATGGAACATTTTGGCTCATTTAGTTGGACTTCTTCAGACGAGGAGTGACGTTGGGACTTTTTGAGAGCAAAATTCACGAATTTCAAGAGAATAAATCACAACTTTGGAGGCTATGAGATCGGAATAGAGACTGAATATCCTAAAAACTTCGCTGAATCTAGTTTCTCTTCCTTCTTTCATCTCTTTACTTTTTGTGCATGATAAATTCTGGAACTGTGATTGTTAGTTGTTTACGAATCATGAGTTCATGTTTGAAGGTTATTAAAAATATGTTGATGAATAATATGATCATGCTCCGCTAAATCGTTTTTATTTAGGGGGTGTTGAATGACTTTATAAGAACTATGTTTTGAGAATCTAAGACGTTATTAATTGGATTTCATTTTTCAATCATTTGTATTTCCTTGTGCGTATTTTCTAATTTATGCGAGAGGTAAATTAGATATCTTAGATGTATAAGATTAGGTATTCGAGAGGTGATAACCTTACATATCGAAACTGGAGAAATACAACATTTATTGTATTGAGTACGAGAAGCTAATACAATTTGGGTAGTCATTTGATGGGTAAGACGTAATGATTGGATACTTAGTTGAGTTGAATAGAGATATTAACTCAAATAATTCTACAAATTATCTCACTTGGTATTCGAGAGGTGGAAGTGAGGTTAATTTAGATGCCCACGGTTAATGATTGGATATGAATTTAATTAGCAAATTTGAGGATTAGCATAGTTTGGCAAAGTGATTTCAACCTCCCCTTCCCCTAGAGCTTTATTTTCATCGAAGGCTCCATAAAAGTCCATTAGTTAGTTAATTTTCTCATTAATCATTATTCAGTTATTAATCAAAATTATCACCAATCTATTTTCGATTGTTTAAATAAAAGTAGGTTATTCTAATTGCGGTACTTAGTTAATTTCTTTTTACCAATCCTCGAGGGAATGATACTCACTTACACACTTTATTACTTGTTCGACCTCATTCACTTGCGAAGAACCAATAGCAATTAGATTTTGCAATAAGGAAACTCGCACAATTGAGGACAATTAAAGAAGGCGATATGTCATTGATAATATAATATCGGATAACGGGGAAAGTAGTCGGGATAAGGGCAAAACCAACAAAGTCCTTGAGACTGACTCAAATTACCCTAATTCTCGAAAAATATAAAATCCAAAAAGTAGGTGTTAAGAGAAATAATAAAATAAAGACCAGTCTCATAAAGTTTCTAAACACTGAGTGGTCACACGAAAGCCATTAGGTGAATCACGCTCTCTATAAGATCCGAGTATTAAGTCTTAGGGGTGTCTCAACACCTAGCGACTTGGTCCATTTAGACCGGGGTCACTACCTAAAGCTCGCTACATGGATTATATAGAAAGTATGACTCCGTACTTGTTGGAGTGAAAAAAATAACAGAAACTTCTCTTAACACTATCAGGACAGTATAACATTTGTTAGTCGTCACTAACTAACACTTGTTTCTCCATCACTTCTATTCTCCCTCCTTTAAGTTATCTCAGGAAGGCTCATTTCGTCTGCCTTCAGTCCATGACAGAAGAGGTGAAGCAGTATAACGACCCAATTTCCTAGGGCCACCACGCGGTTTCTCTATTCGGAGAATTAAGACTAAAATCGAACGATCAATATCTCATTTCATAAAAATCAAATTTTTTTACAATCTGACAGTGGTGGTAATTATAAATTTATTAATTAGTCGAATAAATTTTACAACGATAATAATTTATACAAATATTACCAAAAAAAAATACTTAATATCTAATCTCCATTTATCGAGTCAATTCTAATGCTAAGATCTTAATATGTTCAAATTGAGACCAAATGGATCAAAGCAAAATTCCTATAAAACTTTAGAGGTACAAGCATCAAAATAAATACCTAAATTCCATAGACTCATTGATTGATTATTATAAATATAAATGTTGAATATGAAGCTTGAGACCTGAATATAATTATCGATAATTTTCAATATTTTATTTTATAAAAAAATTGATAAATTTTGACAAACTATGACAATCATTATAATTATCGATTCATTGAGTCAATTTTACAAAAAAACAAAATAAATAAAATAATTTTTAATATTAAATACAAATTCAAATAAAATTTCCTATGCAACTACATTCTCACTGGCCCTGCAACCAAAATTGTAGGGTTGTGAGTCAACGCTCAGTAGAATTTCAGTCCCTCCAATATGTGCATTTAATCAATTCATAACTAAACACATAAACGTGTATCGCATATAATTTTCACATAATATCTCAAAATATTTTATGAAAATTAACAGTTAAAATTTAACGACAACTATTACATGAATCACATAATCAAGAAAGATATTAAATATAAATATTAAAAGAGTTAGAAATTCTACCTGAAATCCGAAATTGATAATAATCTGCAAAAGAAACCATTTTTTTCCTTCTTTATTTTTTTTCTATTTTTCTCCCTCTGTGTACTCGTCCCTGCATCCCTTTGTCTTCTCTCCTACTTTTTCCCATTATATATATATATATATATATATATATAGAGAGAGAGAGAGAGAGAGAGAGAGAGAGAAAGAATGAGATCAACATGTGGCCGCAATTGTTTTCCCTTTTTTCCCCTTTTTTTTCTTTAGTTCATGGCCACAAACAATGGCTTAACTAGTAAGATTTTAAGAAAATTACATTTAACCCCCATAATTATAAAGCAATTCTTATTAAACCCAATAATTATACTTATCTCCCCAAATATTATCAAATATTTTTTTTATACCATAAATTTACAAAACGATCCCAAAAATATTAAAATAACATTTTGAAAAATACCAATTTTCAGGGTATTACAATCTACCCCCCTTAAATAAATTTCGTCCTCGAAATATCATATCAAACAGTAATAATTCATAATCACACCGCACGGTTATGTTAGTCACACTCGATTCCAGAACAATTGTTTTCTAAATAGGGTCATATAACCAAAAGTCACCACCAATCCACATCTCACCAACATTCATACTACGTATCGTCACTTCCACATTTGCGGTGGCCCTACTTTATCCAACACAACTCAACGTGGTGTAATTTGATCGGTAACATCTAGCACATATAACCAATTGCTAAAGAATCTTATGTTTTTAAATGCTTCCATTGCGCTACTCTGATAAAAATAGCAATAAATATACATCTATATTTATAACCAACAAATATATTTTTAAAATATCACGGTAGTCTCACTTGGATTGGGTCTATCTCATTTCTAATAAGTCTACGATCTCGATAATTTTTCCACTTGGTATGACTTTTCACGTCCACTGCCATATCTCACAACTAGTATTTATCAATTTTATCCAACATTTCAAGGCAATATATCGCAACAATCAACATTTTAATCAATAGATAGCCCAATTCCTTGTGGATTATCCCGTGAGATTAAAAATAGTCATAACTAATACCCACATTAAAATTCCAATTTAATTTCATAGTCTCATAAACTTTTTCTCAACATATCAACACAATATAAACTCCAAATAACAGATTTTCTAAAATACATCTGAAAGCATATAAATACCTCTCAACCACATAAATATATCCCAAACACATAAATACGTTTTAACCACATAAATACATCTCGAAACACATAAATACGTTTCAAACATATAAATACGTCTTGAAACACACATATATTTTAACTTCATAAATACGTATCGAAATACATAAATACGTCTCAAAACACATAAATATGTCTTAGCCACATAAGTACGTCTCAAACATATAATTATGCTCCAAAGTCACATAACATAACGAATTTAATACTGAGTTTACTACTCACGTAAAATGTATATAAAAAATATTACTTCAAGCCCCCAATCGAATTTCTAAAATACCAATTAAGCTCAAAAAGTTAATTAACATTTCTAAATAACAATTGGCTCCCAATAGTCTCACAATAACCCTACACTTCGGCTCCACCTAACGCTAGTAGTGAACCAATATCTATCTGAATATTTTATCAGTGTACTGTCTCCATAATACAAAAACGATTTATGGATCAAGTACTTTTATCAAAATCTATTTTCCAACAAAATATAGCCACTTACTTGGTAATATCAAAATTCTAACAAAATATTATCAAAATAGAATATTCGAATTTAAATCAACCGGTCAACTCACTTGTATATAATAAAATATCATACTTCCTTACTAGTCATAGGATCGTTTACTTCACGATTGAGAGTAATAATGGTACTGTAACCTATCCATTTGTGCAATCTATGGTTGCAATCAGTGTCAAAACCATTTAATATCTCAAATAGTAGGAGCCAACACGTGGTATAAATCACCATATCATGATGATAATCATCATCGTCAACAACAACAACAAATATCAACCACCCTACAAGGCTTGCCCTCCTATCAAATCACAACATAACGTCCTATAGGACATGCCCTCCTGTAAAGACTAACCACATCTTGCAAAACATGCCCTCCTAACGATCCGACTATGGCATAGTCGGATAATAAAATCACTTTCCGCATTTAAAACTTTACTTGATCCATATCACATTATAAAATCATCCTTTTTAATAAACCTTTTCTTTTCACATTTCCATACGAAAATATAATTTGACAATTTACATAGAAGACAATACACTCACTTTATTGGTGTACTTGTCTTTATAATATAAAAATAATAATTTATGAATCAAGTATATTTATCAAACACCACTTTTCAAAATAGAATATAAATATAACTGCACACTGAGACGAAATAAAATTCCATGACTATCACCATAATAAAACAAATACATTTAACTTAACCAATCATATTATTTTGATATATAATAAAATACGGCACACATATTTCCTACTAGCCATAGAATCGTATCACCTCACGATCGAGAGTTACGATGGTATCATAACATGTACAACTGTGCAATCTAAGGTTGCTATTATTGCTAAGGTCATTCAATATCTCCAATGGTAGGAGCAATAAACTACCCTATCAACAACATAGTCAACGACCTGTAGGACTTGTCCTCCTATCAGGTATCAACATATCAACAACATATTCAACCATTTGCAGGACTTGTCCTCCTGTCAAGTCACAACAACAACATCCTACAGGACATGCCCTCTTGTAAGGACCAACCACATCTCGTAGGACATGTCCTCCTGACGAGACGACTATGGCATAGCAGGATAATAAAAATAATTTTATCACCTTTAAGATTTTTCTTGATCCATTTAATATCATAAAATCGCTCATTTTCATCAACACTTTTTTTCCATAATTTGATACAAAAATAAAATTTGAAGATTTATATAGAAGACAGTAAATACCTTTAAACCGATCTTTTGAATTCAACGACATATCTTATGGTCCACTTGCTAACATGACACTCACAAAGACTACAGAATCTAAAACATGTGTCAATTAATGTTTTCACCACATGTGTAAAATTCCCAAAAGAAAGGGACAATTACTTGAACTTTTCCTCGTTGCTTCTTTTCAGGTAAAAAAAATGGAACTAAGAAATCATCAATTAGAAGAAAAGTATATTTTGAAAAATATACTTTCATTCTACACCAATAATTGGATGATCCCACTATCCTTTCCAAAATTCCCATAAACAAAAAGCTTAAGATCTTGTCCAAATTCTCTTAAAAGAAGTATTAGAATTTCAGGTGGCTACTATCACATAAATCAATCATACTATCTAAAGTCGTAGAGAAGTAAAACAATCTCAAAACAAGCGTATGGATACCCAGCTGCACAGTCCAGTGTTTGAGATATTGTCGCATGAAGTAGTTGCATGTATGGCAAGGAGTTAAACGCAATGATAGTGGCTTTACAGAATCCATTCATGAGTCTGAAGTGATGTACAAAGTACTAAAAAAATTGTACACATTTAACTCATCTAATCATAGCCCAATAACAACACAATTATTTGAATTATTTAAACCATGATTTCATGAGGACAGAACATGAATATCATAAGCAACAAAACAATAGTTAAAATACACAAGAAGATGACATAAAGAAGAAGTGATTCGAACTAAAACCCTAAATCCTCTCCCATTAGAGATAGTTTCAGCAACATGAATTCTGTATTACTAGTTTATTTTTATTTTTTTAATGACAAACGAAATTTATAAATTATACTAAAAATATTATTTTTAAATATTAATAAATTTATTATGAGTAACGAATACTATAATCCAAGTCTAGGGTGATCGCAAACCTAACTCTGATACCACTCTATAAGGATCCGGTTTCTCAAGGCCGCCACATGATTTCTCCCTTCGAAGAATTAAGACAAAAATTGAACAACCAATATCTCATTTCATAACAATCGAGAAATTTTACAATCCAACGACAGTGGTAATTATAAATTTATTAATTAGTCGAATAAATTTTACAACGACAATAGTTTATACAAATATTACAAAAAAAAATATAATTTAATATCTAATCTTCATTTATAGAGTCAATTCTAATGCTAAGATATTAATATGTTCAAATTGAGACCAAAGGGATCAAAGCTAAATTCCTGTCAAACTTCAGGGGTACAAGCATCAAAATAAAGACCCAAATTCCATAGACTCATGGATTGATTATTATAAATATAAATGTTGAATATGAAGTCTAAGACCTGAATATAATTATCGATAATTTTCAATATTTTATTTTATAAAATTTGATAAAATTTTACAAACTATGACAATCGTTATAATTATCGATTCATTGAGTCAATTTTACAACAACAAATAATAAATAAAATTATTTTTAATATTAAATACATATTCAAATAAAATTTCATGTGCAACTACATTCCCACCAGCCCTGCAGCCAAAACTGTGGGGTTGTGAGTCAATGCTCAATAGAATTTTAACTCCTCTAATATGTGCATTTAATCAATTCACAACTAAACACATAAACGTGTGTGGCACATAATTTTCACATAATATTTCTAAATATTTCATGAAAAGTAACAGTTAAAATTTAACGACAACTTCCGCATGAATCACATAATCAAGAGAGAGTTTAAATACAAATATTAAAAGAGTTAGAAATTATACCTGAAATCCGAAATTGATAATAATCTGCAAAAGAAACCACTTGTTTCCTTCTTTATTTTTTTCTATTTTTCTTCTTCTCTGTACTCATCCTTGCATCCCTTTGTCTTATCTCCTTATTTTTCCTCTTTTTCCCATTATATATATATATACTAAAGTATAACCCGTGCCTAAAGGCATGAGTTTTAATTTTTTATTATAAAAAATAACATAATTTTGCAAAAAAAAAAAAATTAAGATAACCTTAATTATTTTTATAACATCTCAAATAACCAACTTTTGTTTTTGTAATGAACACAACATAAACAAATATAACCAATAAAAAATTTCAAGTATTTTGACATAATTCTCAATGTTGATATAACACACTAATATTCAAAAACTATTTTCAAATTAACAAACCCAATAATTAGACATAATCTCCTTTATTTATATAATATTCCAAACTCTTTAATTCCTATTTTTTAACACCACCTATTTAATAACACGACATTAACAACCAGACACGATAATAACTAACACAATCATATGATAAACAACAATTTTCTAATGAACAATAATACCATAATCTACAATATGAACTTATTCATCATCTACAACGTCGACAATATTCGTTAACGATCAAAGACATGTTCCTCCTTAAACTTCATCATTTGCAACATCAACAATGCAAAATTAAAAACATAACAATAAAAACAAACAAAAGACCACTTGAATCCCAAGAATGAAAATGAAAATATGTGATTTGATATAAACATTTTGGGGATTTCGAAAAGAACATTTAGAGTTCTCACAAATAGAAGTATAAATATAAATTAAAAACTAAAAAATCAATCTAAAAGATAAACATATATTAGACACAACCACATAAATTAAAAACTATAAACAAAAACAAAATCAGGAATTAAGAAGCAAACATAAATCTAAAACGGATATTAGAAACGGAAAAAGAAAATATAAACAAAACATTCAACAACTCCATCTTCATCTCAGAGCCGTTTAATTTCAAAATTGGATCAAGTATAATAGACAAAGAGCTTTAAAACATAATACAATACTGAAGGTAAGGGTTTTAATTTTTTTTATTATAAAAAAATAAAATAATTTAACAAAAAAATTTTTTGACACAACGCCATTCATTTTTATAACACTCGCAAATTATCAACTTCTATATTTATAATGAACACAACATAAACAAACATGATCAATAAAAAAATTTAAAATATTTTGACATAATCTTGTTTCCAATATTCGAAAATTATTTTGAAATGAACACAACAAATAATTAACGTACAAAAAATTAGACATAATCCCTTTTATTTATATAACATTCCAAATTCTCTAACTTCTATTTTATAACTCCTAACAACACGACATTAACAAACACGACAAATACCAATCAGGCACAATAATAACTAACACAATCATATGATAAACAATTATTTTTTAATGAATAATAACACCATAGTCTACAACATGAACTTCATCATCTACAACATCGACAATATTAATGATCAAAGACAGGTTCCTCCTTGACCACCTTCATCATCTCTAACATCGACAATACAAAATTAAAAACATAACAACCAAAACAAACAAAATACCACTTGAATCCCAAGAATCGAATGAAAATATGCGATTTGATAACATTTTAGGGATTTCGAAAAAGAAAATTCAGAGTTTTTGACAAAAAGAAGTACAAAATAAAAATTGAAAAAATAATCTAAAACATAAACATGTATTAGACACCGTACAAAAATCGAAAACTATAAATATAAACAAAATAAGGAATTAAGAAGAAAGCATAAATCTAAAACGGATATTAGAAATGGAAAAAGAAATTATAAACAAAACATTCAACATCCATCTTAATCTCAAAGCCATTTAATTTCAAAATTGGAGCAAGTGCAATGGACAAAGAACTTCATAACATAATAGAATACTCGTACCAAGTCAACTTCTCAAATTTAGCATATAATTAGACAAATTATAACTCAAACTTTGCCAAGAACACAAACCATAACCCCCAGATGCAAGGAATTAAAAAAAATCAATATGAATAAAAGAGGTTGAAGAATATGCCCAACTAAAAATGCAATGGTAAGTCCAAACAACTACATTGCAAGATTCCAAAATTTAAAGGAAACAAAAATAATAAGCATTTGAACATCTAATGCTTCCCAGATTCCCCCCCATTTGAAGAAAATCTTAATATTTGTCCAAAATTCTCTCTTATTGACACAAATACTTAAAAAAAAAAAGAAACAAAAAATTGAAACTGAACATGAAAATTAAACATGAAACAACAAAAACCTAGGACAAAATGAAACAAACAGTAAAAATTAGACTATTTGTGGCATACCAATCTGAATGGCTATGATTAAAAAAATATTTCCATTAGGAAACAAAAACATAAATTAGAAATTAGGAGAAAAAGAAATATAAAGAAAATAAGCCCTATTTTAAACATAAAGAAATAGAAATTCAAATTTTAAAATAGGTAAGAATAGAAATTAGAAATGAACAAAAATGAGAACGAAAACAGAATTTAAAAATATGAATCAAGGGAACATACTGGAAGCGAGAGAGGGAGAGAAAAAAATTCAGTTGGAGGCAGAAATAATAAAAATAAATTAATTCAGCAACTTAGATAAATAAAAATATTTGATTCACAATTAAAATTACTAATTTACAACAAAACAAAGTCCAATAATTCTAGAATTATATAAAAATCATGCAATTCTAAAATTAGTTAAACTACAAAAATAATATTCAAACTGAAGAGAACCTTTAAATAAATCAATAATGGTGAAACTAGAAGTACCTACTCCTATTAGAATAGATGTGAAACCAAAGCAATTGAAAAAAAAAATACCAAAAAAAATGAGTTTCTAAGTTGTCCTTTGTATACAAAATATATACAATTAAACCTATTTCCACAATCTTGTAAACTAATTGCTTCATAAATTAAATTAAATTATAAAGATAATTTTCATAACCCTAATTTCACATAATGAACACAAATTAATGTGTCAAACAGAACTCTTAGACTATCTAACCAAACAATGAAGTCAACAAACTCTATGTTTACCTATGATTTTTGACTTGATAAGATCTAATTTACCTGATACATGTTGGACATTTGGGCTCTTTAATAATTTATTATGAAAAACTTTAAGATACTAAAATTGAAAAATTCATAAAAAGCAGTACATAATTTATGAGTCGAATTGTTTGGAAACATATGAAGTTTTTTTTTTAAACTATTGCACCGAACACAAATTTAATTTTAAACTAAATTCAAATCTTCAACTACATTCAAATCTTCAAAATAGCTAATCTCAACTAAATACCTCAACTTCAGGAGGCGGTGTTCTCGTGCCCACTCGCCCATTTGGTGCAAAATTCAATCCCAGTTTCTCCATTTGCTTTAAAGGCCACCTCTTCTATAAGCTGAATCACCTGCAATTGATAAATAAAAATACTAAATTTAGATTTGGGTTTGGAAACTGTAGTTGTGGTTGTAGCTAAAGTTGTATCTTCATAGGTTTTATCTATACAGTATGTTTCTCATTATAGCCCATGTTCTGATCTTCATTTTCCTTCGACTATTTGATAAATTATTTAATAAATTGAGAGCAATTTTTATGACCGTAACATGAAGTAAACAAATCAAAACGAAAATGAAATGCAACAAATTGCAAAAGAAAACGAAACATGCAGCAAATCAAAATAAAACTAATTGCCAATTGAAATGAAATTATTTAGGAAAGAAAATAGAAGGAAAAAAGAAATGAAACATACCTGAAGGCTGAAAATTGAAATTTGATGCCGAACCTGGAAATCAAAACGAAACCCACTTTGAAGATCAAAATGAACCAAACCTGAAAACATAAATGAACTGCAGCAACCCAATGCAAATCCCCCAATTTCAACCACGGTTGAGTCCTTGCATTCGTGACCCGACCAGAACTTGGACCCGTCGACAGTTCAATCGGTCAATAACCGGTCGGTCTGGTCCGATTTTTAAATCATTTATAGTTAAGTGTCCAAGTTAAATTCATTCCATACCTTATCTATTTCACGTTTTTTGTCATCTTCACTCGAGTTCAAACCTATAAATAATGCAAACAGTACAAATTGGATTTTATAGAAACAAATACAGCGATTAGAAACCAAGGCCCTGTCATTTTTGTTTCCAGAAAAATGAAGCAACAAATATATCCTTTTCTGTTTTGCTTCCTGATTTTTAAACTTAATTTTCTAGAAACACAATAAAATTATTCCTACATTTATACTTTTGTTCAAAGTTTTCAAAGTAAATAAACATAAATATAGGAATAGACACACTAAATAAAAGCCACCTAAAGAACTTAAAAAACAAAAAATAGTACTAGCGATTGAATAAATTCAACTAATGAACTAAAAAAACAAAAAACGGGGATAAAAGCTTATCAAAATTATTTCATTCCTTCTATATTTCGTGCTTCTCATCATCTCTACTCAAGCTCAAATCTGTAAAAACACACGAACAATAGTATTTTCAAGTAAATTTTCTAGAAACACAACAAATTTATTTTCACATTTCTAATTCTATCCCAGTGTTCAAATTTAGAAAACTTTACTATTTGTTTTACTAAGGTTGACTCTTTTTCTTCTTGCAAGGTAAGGTAATTCATTGTATTACTTTTGGGTATTATATTTCACAAAAATTCAATCTTTAAAAATAGTAAGCTCAAACTAAAATATAACTTCAAATTTAACTTAAACTAAAATAAATGTGTGTTTATTTTTCGAACAAATAATATGTAAAACTAAAACCATCTTTTGTAGTTTTATTCCCAGGAAAAAAAATGAAAAAAAAAAAAAAAAACATAAAAATATATATAGCAAAAAAAAAAAGACAGTTATCTAGGAAATAAACTCAACACAAATACACACTATAAAATCACTATAAACCATAAAATTTCACCACATTAAAACAAATGGAGCAGTGATGGTGGTGGCTTCGTAGAGGCAGTAGCCGTGAGGCATGAGGGCAAGAAAGACCTGAAATGAAGGGTGAAAATTGGGTGAAGATAACTTCTTTTGCCTCTTAATTGCACATAAATCTACATATTCTGAATGATTATACCTGCCCACACATAAAAGAATTATATGAAAGAGTGTGGTGATGTCACTGCACATATCAAAGCATTTAGATAAATCAACATAAATAATTTAAACATGGAAAATCATGCTGATGCAAATCTAGAGGGTAATCAGGAAAATTATCATATACTTGGCACAAATGAGAACAACGAGGAGCTGAGATTTTACTTGGAAAATCGCCATATACTTAGGACAACTAATGAATAGAAGTACTAATTAAAGCCTAGGAGGGTCGATAACCAGTGAGGAGCTATTAGTTAGGCCTCAGTATTGCGGTTGCTGGGAGGAAGATTGACGAACAACGCCGGCTTTGCAAATCACAAATCTGGGAGAGAATCAGAGAGAAAAAAAAAACTAAATGTTCAAATCTAAAACCCCAATTCAAAAATCACAAATAAAAAAAATCGCAGATCTGGGGGAGAATTTGAGAAAAAAAAAACCCTAAGGAAGGCGAAGATGAGAAAGCATACCTGAATCTTGTGATAAACAAAGTTGCGAGCCTAGATCGGCGAGATATGAGGTCGGCGCTAGCAGCGACAGTGGTTGAGAGCACAATGGCGGAAGGCATGGCAATGGCAACCCAATGGCTATGCAAAGGCGATGGAGATGAGAGAGAGAGAGAGGGCTTAACCCAAAATGAGCGAGGGGGAGAGGAGAATAACAGTTGTTGGGGTTTGGGAAGTGGCGAAGGGGTTATCAGGGAGAGATAACGAGCGATGAATCGGGCGAAGAGGAGAATGGCCGTATGCAGAAGAGAGGTCAGATCTGTTGTTCGTCGGCGTTAGGGTTCACGGTGATGGCGCAGAAGAAAGGTCAGATCTTACACAGTCTTAGGGTTTATCATCGGCGCGGTAGGTAGTGGATGACACGATGATGAAGGATGGGATGATGTAGAGATGAAGGTGAAACATTTTCCAAACTAGTAGGTTGGGTTGAAAGAGATGGGGAAGTTAGCGAGATTGGGGGTGGTTTTAGCGAGATTGGGGATTTTTGAGATTCGTAGCTAGATTTTGTGAGGTACAAAGGTTATAAAATTAATTATAAAAAATTAAATCTAATTTAATGTTCAATCCCAATCGTTGAATCAATTTGATCCAACGGTAAAAAATGACTAAAATATTTCAACCCTCAGATCTAATTCGACGGCTGAAAATATCTCTTAATAATAGTCAATTTCAACTGTTGGATATCGATCTAAGGGTTTAAAATGTCTCAAATATAAAATGTCTCCAGGTGTAATCTCAACTACACAATATTCGATCCAACGGCTCAAAATGTCTCAAAATGTAAATAAGTTGTGATATATATATATATATATATATATATATATATATATATATATATATGAGAGAGAGAGAGAGAGAGAGAGAGAAAGAATGATATCAATATGAGGCCGCAATTTTTTTCCCTTTTCCCCTTTTTTTTTCGTTAATTCATGGCCACAAACAATGGCGTAACTAGTAAGATTTTAAGAAAATTACATTTAACCACCATAATTATAAAGCAATTCTTATTAAATCCAATAATTACACTTATCTACCCAAAAATTAGCAAATATTTTTTTATACTGTAAATTTACAAAACGATCCCAAAAATATTAAAATAATATTTTCAAAAATACCAATTTTTTGGGTATTACAAGCAAAGCCATCGATGAAGCCTCAGATAACATATAGGGCCTAGGTAATCCCGTTAACAATTTTAGAAAATATCAATATCAGAATTTGATGGAATTGAAACTAGACAACCTCATTAACCAATAACTATGAATATTTGGTCTAAATTACTTTTGAACTTATCTTTATCATAATTTATATTAATCTAATGCAAAAATCGCGACAATCATTAAGATGATTGAATGTTTGAATATGATTACCTAAATATACTCTAGTCAAAATAATCTCACATAAACATGGAAATGAAATATATATGGCGCGTATAGGTTAATGCTTAGAGCATTAGAAATGAACTTAGGAAAGTATGAGAAAGGTAGAGAAAGAGCCTTATTAAATAAGCCATTAACTTGAAGTCTCTCCCAAAAGTCATTCAAAACCCGAGCCAAATCAATAATGATCTCTGTTCTGAGCCAGATGTTCCCATTCTAGGATATTCTGAGCTCAACCAAGCGAGACCTAAAATAACTCTCCGTTATTCCTGTACGAACCTTCCCATCTTGCCACCAAACCCCAGATACAGTTTGAAGAAAAATCCCGATCAGAGTTTCAGTTACAACATAAGAATGAGTAAAGCAACAGAAAGCCTCTCAAAAGCACCAGTCAACTTTCCGTATCAGGAGCGACATAGAAGTAACCAAGAAATATGAATAATAGAAAAAATGGTACTTAGCGCAAACATTCTAGAAAGCACTCTACGAGAAAACTAGCATATTTAGATAGATGATGCATTCCCTAGAAAAACATTCTAGAATTGGGCGTCATAAAATCATACAGCACATAATTCAGTGTCAAAGTAATACACAGGCATTATGCATCATGATTCATTGAGGCAATATATAACTTGCATACGCATAAGAAAAATTAGTCATTGTACTTCAAACTAGAGCTTATGACATTCTGCATAATCATTTAGCATTGTAGGCCATCATCGACACGACACTTGTCACCATACCATCGGCCTGATAATGGTTTTCAACCAAATTAGGTTTAGACAAGGAATCAACCTCACATAAAGTGAGTCATGATAGTAGACCTTACTCATTCCTAAGAAGTGTCAATGTGTAGTAGAGTGTCATTAGAAAGTCAGCCTCACTAGGATCTAGCATGACCTTCTTAGAATTGAGCAAATCCTAGAGTCCTACTAAGCCTCTAGTTGACCAAAAATAAACTAGCTAAGGCTTAGACGAAAATTCTAGCAAGACGAACCAATTTAGCTTCATAATCCCGCAGCTAATCAGTCTCTTCCCCAGCCTGTAAACTAGGGCATATTTTACACTATTAATAATCACGAATCGCACGATAGGAAGTGTCAGATTAGATTCCCCAGCGAAACTTATCCAGTCGCTGCCCCAGTCTACGACTGGGTCACATTTCATATTACCCATGTTTTCCTGTTGGAAACAACGTTTATTTCGTCTCACAATGTGAAATAAAATGCCCGAATCATAATGAACTTAACTAATTTCACTAAACTAAAAGATGTAGGAACTACGTGTCAACCCGATTCTCGGCGGAGCCCGAGATACGTAGGGAACCCTCGCGGGTTCGGTAGACAAACTTAGACCCAACCATGTGCGATGAACTACGCTCTGACCTGATTCTTAGTCATCTGAGATGCATAGACAACCTATAATACGAGTTTAATCTCCATTAAAAAAATCCCATGCCAATTGGGATTAAATCAGGATAAATAGTAAAATCCCCACAGAGTTGCTCAATAATAAATCCCCCAATCAATTCGAATTGAACCATACCAAATATAACAATAGCCCACTAATCCATATTTAACCATAGTAAACTTAAACCAGCAAGGAAGAATTAGGTGTTGACCTAAGTCTTGGTAAGTACCAAGATACGTGAAACCTTGGGTCATCATCTTAAACAAAATTCTTCCATCCCCAACAGACTGTGCTTCGACATGTCCTTGGTAGATCACCAAGGTACATAGGAAACCCAAGTGGGTCCAATAGAAGTCAGAGAGATGTCAACATCATGACATTCTTTTAGCCCTATATCAGGGCGTATCTCCCGATAAGTCCCTTGACTTCCTTGAGAAGCCAATCCTTTGTTAAGCAGACCACAAAGGATACATGTGCTCAAACTACGCGTCAACCTGATCCTTGGTAGATTACCAAGGTACATAAGAAGCCCTTGTGGGTACGGTTGACAACCTGAGATAGCACAGCGAGGGCCAAACTACATTTTGACTGGATTCCAAACCTAGGAAGTCAATGTATGTAGGTAACCCAGGTGGGTTTCGGTCATCCGATGACCACCATATAGAATAGTATTACAAATAATACATAAACAACCCAACGGGAATTTCTAGACTAAAACAAACACTGCAAATCGCGCGCTTAGTTCAGGATATAGAGGTAACTCAAGTGGGCTCTGCTGCATCCTTTGAATGCTTAGGAGATAGTCCCGCGCCCCAGCTAGAGCTGGGGCACATTATATTCAGTGTCTCCGTTGAGAATCTATTATGGGACTCGCCACAACTAGAGTTAGAGAACATTATATCTGGTTTCTCCATTGAGATTTTGTGATAAAAAGTCGCCCTAGCTAGAGTTAGGGGCACATTATATTAGATCTTCTTCATGTAGAGTTTCTTGATATAAGACTCGCACCAATCCCAATCATAATTAATGCAAAAATTCACCAACTGAAATACATAATCCCAGACATAAACAAGCGTTACAGAGCCCCAGTCTACGATTGGGGAACTTTTTATCCGAGGTTAAGTTTTCCCCTAGGAAGTTTTCTAATCCTCATCAAGCAGTCCCAGGTGGGATGTTGTAGTGACCCGAGTGAAATAATGGTAACAATACATGGGTGCAATGTGTCAAACCACCGAAAAACATAATGGAGACGTCAATGCATGCAGCATCATAATACATCTTGTATTCATGTAGGCTTAATATATCACACCACAATTATTACATTAGTAGCGGCAAAACAAACAAAGCATTTTTTTTTTGAGAAAATTACCGGTCAATCTCAATTTTAGCGTGAAACTACCAATCAAACCTACATGTTTAAAAATAAACCAAATAATCCCAATCTACAAATTTTTTTAACCATCTAGTCCCAAATTTTAAAAAACACGGAAATTGTATGACAAAATTACCCCTGTATGATTTTCCTTTTTATAACTTCTTTATTTAGAGGTTTCACACAAAGTCATTTTATTCAAATCAAAATAACTTTTATTGTACATATTTTTTTTACGATATAATTATACATTTAGATTCGTGTTAATAAGATTTTCAAAATGATATCACATTCAATATTTTATTTATTTATTTCGGATTCGCGTTCCATTCAACATGGATGTTACATGTAACATTATTATTACATGGATGTTATATGTAACATTACTATTACACCATGTTACATATAACATTCACATTCATTATGATATCCGATTCAATATAGGCAATGTTACTTTTCACATGCAATATGTTTTCCATTGATAGATTTGTCCTTCCATTATATGCGGGTTTCTTTAATAGGGATTGAGAGTTTTCATATTCAACAAAATCGTTTTATTAAAACGAAAATAACTATTATTGTACACATTTGTTTTAGAATCTAATTATATATTCAGATTCGTCTAAATAAGATCTTCAAAACGATATCCAACTCACTATTTTTTTTCATTAGTTTCAATTTTCATATTCATGTTACATGTAACATGATATTTTCTGAATTTTTAGTTCCTACAAATTATAAGATGTTACATGTAACATCCCCTAAAATGTAACATTGATGTTACATGAATATTAAATGTAACATGGTATAGTTATTAACCTTTTGATTTTTATTTTGGTTTGGTTTTGGTTAATGTTACATGTAACATCTTCTTAATTATAGATGTTACATTTCCCACGTGAAATGTAACATGAATATGAAAACTGAAAACTAATGAAAAAAATAGTGAATTTGATATCGTTTTAAAGATTTTGTTTAGATGAATCTGAATATATAATTATATTGTAAAAAAATGTGTACAACAATAGTTATTTTTATTTTAATAAATGATTATCTATTACCTAAATTAACTCCGCAAAATAGGAATGTATTATGTAGGCACAATAATTAGGGGTATTCTCGTCACAAAAATAGCAAAAGGACCGTTCGGTTCATGAAAAAAAGAGCAGGTGAAATTGGTAGTTTTTAACTATTTTTTGGATTTCCCGGTAAGCGCCCCTTTTTTTTTTAAGTATATCGTTGTTAGTGGTTCAAAAATTATCAAGTATTTTTGGAAAGTATTCAATATTATGCCCAAAGTAACTTAATTAATTACGCCACTGGATAATTAATTAAGTATCAACATCATGCCATAATAAATATTAAAATTGATTTTAGCGTATAATATCCAGAAGTCGTCGTAATGCATACATAAGATATTAATTAGTATGTTAATATCCAGGCGACGGCATGATATTATGTTTATTACTAATAATTATACTTAAAAACAAGGGAAAATTACCGTTTACTCCCAAAAAAAATAATTATTTACCGTCTGCTCCCCGCCTATTTTCTTTGCACCGATCAATCCCATCCGACAGCTTTTCTTGCACCGGTTAGTCCCGTCGGCGGTAAACATAGCACGGAAAACTCCCGGTTCCAAAAACGGCGATGAGGAGATTACCGAAAATGCCCTTCCGTGTTTCGTGCCAACAACGATTACCTTATTTAGCTTACGAGTTTCCTAATTTTGCAATGGTACATTCATTCGGAAATCAGAACAGGGTGCAGTCGTTAGGTTGTTCAATATTCCGATTTCAAGATCGAGAATCTTCATCGTCGGCGCAGATTGAGCTTTTTGTGATCATCAAACTGACACAGGTAAGAATAAATGCTAGATTTGCGGTTCGAATTTGCTGAATTAACGCATCAATTGATTTCTACATATTCGATCAAATGCATTAAGTTATATATTTTCGCCGCAATTCTTGTTTTTTTACACACAACGAGCGTAGTCCATGAAGGAATTCATACTTTGATTTGGTACATCATGTTTTTTGATTAAATATGTATGCCGAGTTGATGAATCAATATCGAAAACACATACTTATTGTACGATTTGTATCGATCTAGTTTAGCTGACTCTTTTAACATGTTATATTCAACATCTGAACGAGTTTTCTTTTTGTTTTTAGACAATTAGTATGTGTTTTCTGATGAATGTCTATTAACGTGTTGAATGTAACACGGCTTGTATTCATTATATAAGTTTTTATATTAACGTGTTGAATGTAACACGGCTTGTGCTCATTTTTATCTGACTTTTTTTAATGTATCACTGATGACAGTAATGTTACATTCAACATCAGCATGAGTTTTTGTTTTTAGACAATAAGTATGTATTTTTTTTTTAGACAATAAGATGTTGAATATAACATGTTAAACTAGTGCCCTTTTTGATCGGACAAAGAGTGTTACATTCAACATGACCACATCTAAATTAATAATTAGATGATGACAGTAATGTTACATTCAACATCAGCATGAGTTTTTGTTTTTAGACAATAAGTATGTATTTTTTTTAGACAATAAGATGTTGAATATAACATGTTAAACCAATGCCCTTTTTTATCGGACAAAGAGTGTTACATTCAACATGACCACATCTAAATCAATAATTAGATGATGAACAATAATGTTACGTTCAACATCCACTTAATTATATCATATAGTTGGTTATATTTCACATGAACATAACACAACTAACATTTAATGTGAATGATTTTTCACAGAAATGGCATCATCAATTGCATTAATGTGCAAATATAAGAATGTGACAACGGTTTTGAGGATGATAAGCGGCAGCAATTTGGTTGAATTGCGTGAAAAAATAATAAATAAATGGTCAGATCTATTCATTGCCAACTTTGAGTTGTCATACTCACTCCCGGGACATCCAAAGTGTACACTTGATGATCAAAATGATTATGAAGAAATGTTTTTGGTGGCTGCCCACATGAACATTATTTTTTTAGAAGTCTGTGTCCAAAAAAAGGTGAGTGAATCAAGTGCATCTACTGGTGCTTCTTCATGTGCAACTTTACCCCCAAACAATTGTGTCAATGGTGACAGCGACGGGAAAATGGATTATATAGGAATCTATGGTAATATGTTACAGTTAAGCAATGACAAATTGCTACTTTCCTCAATTTGGGTTGATGGTATTCAAGAGGTGGGGCAGAAATTCAGGGGAGGAACAAGTGAATTTCGTATGGCTTTGAAGAAATTTGTTGTAGAAGTTGGGTTTAATTTTGTCTATATCAAGAATGATAAAACACGCGTGACAGCTGAATGCTCACTACGGGAGGATAGAAAATGCCCATGGTTCGTGCATGGAAGGGTAAGGAGCGAAAACGATTTTTTTTATATTCGAACTCTTGTAAAAGAACACACATGTGGAGCTGCATTTCGCACCAGTAAGAACAAAAAATTGACGTCAGAAGTTATTTCATCATGTTTGGCTGATGAGGTTCGTTCCAACCCCGAAACTCGCCCGATTGATGTTGTTTACACTTTTAGGAAACAATATGAGCTAGAAATAACATACCGGAATGCATGGATGGGGGTAGAAAAGGCCAGGAATAATGTCTTTGGCGATTACTCGTCATCCTATGCTCAATTGAGATGGTACGTTGATAAATGTAAGGAGACAAATCCTGGCAGTCACATTGCATTAGAATACAATTTGGAGACAGGACATTTCATGAGAATATTCATTGCGTTTCAAGCGTGTATACATGGGTTTAGGTTCTGTCGGCCAATGTTGTTTCTTAATGGCACATTCCTAACTGGTCGTTACAAAGGCAATTTATTAGCGGCAATAGCGAAGGATGGGAATCAAGGTACGTTTTTGTAAGTTTTTTGTTTGTTACATGTAAGAATGTTACTTTCAACATGAAAATGATGAGAACATTTGATGTTACATTCAACATCCACTGGCGTTGAATGTAACATCTTAAGGATTTTATTATTTATATATATAAACACAAGTGACCAATTGATGTTACATTCAACATCCACAGTGTTGAATGTAACCTCTTATGGATTTTACTCTGCATACATACATCAATAGAACACTTGATGTTACATTCAACATCCATAAGTTGTTGAATGTAACACCTTGTGGATTAACAATTTTCTGTTTTTCCGATCATGCAGGGATGTTTCCACTTGCATTTGCTATTGTTGATGCAGAGAATGATGATAACTGGGCTTGGTTTTTATTGGAAGTTAGAAAGATTGTTGAGCCAGAGCTTGTCATAACATTCATCTCTAATCGGCATAACGGAATTTTGGAAGGGGTACGTGAAGTGTTTCCACACTGTCACCATGCTTATTGTTTGCATCATTTGAAGATGAATTTAAGAGCTGCGATAACTGGTACAACTACAGCATTTAAAGATATAATGGTTTAGAAATTGAATGGTTTGGCATATATTCACCAGAAATGTTTAAATTTTTATTTGATCAAATGATTAATGAAGGATGTACAAAGGTGCATAACTTCATTCAAGAATTATCACCACAAAAATTTAGTAATGCTTTTTTTAGAGGCAAGCGATATGGTGAGATGACGTCTAACTTGGCGGAGTGCTTCAATTCATGGATAAGTGAATATCGTCATCTACCGGCAATTTTGTTGATTGACAAAATAAGGATATGATGGATGGACTTAATGGCGGAGATGAGAAATGAAGCGAACAAACTACAATATGAGATCATGCCAAATTGGGAGAATAGAATGTGTGAATTAATGAACGAAGGACGAACATGGAATATTGGTTCTTCAGGAAATGGTGTATTTGAGGTCCATTCTAACCCTTCGGTTCTAGTTGATACTGAAGGACGCACATGCTCATACCGACAATGGCAAATAAAGGGATTCCCATGTGTTCATGCTTTTGCAGCTATATACAAGAGTGGATTACCTACATTCAATTACATAGAGGACTATTTCCGATGTTGTTTTTACCGTGAGACATACTCAAGAGGTATATATGCAATTCCAACAATGGAACGACCAATTTTGGGTGAAAGTGAATCAATGATATTGCCTCCGTTGTCAAAGAAACAACTAGGACGGCCGAAGAAAGTTAGAATCCCATCTAGAGGAGAGGTAAAAGAAAGACGGTGTGGTAGATGTGGGAAAATGGGTAGACACAATAGGAAAACATGTAAGGCACCTCTAAATGAATAATCATGAGGTGGAACTTGATTTTTTTTGTCAAATTTTTTTCAAATAATAATGTTCTATTTGTCATAATTTTTTTTTAAACAATATTGAATAAAAAAGCAGTGCATTTTTTTTGTTCAGATTATGTTTTGCATTCAACATTTTTGTCATAGGCTTCTTTGTGTTACATTCAACACTCTCATAGGCTTGTTCGTGTTACATTCAACACTGTCTATTGAAAGTAACACGTCAATAGACAGTCATTTTTGCGTTTCTTTAATGTGTTGAATGTAACATCGTCTGAAAAAAGGTTTCTGCATTTCTGTTAACATGTTGAATGTAACATCTTCTTATTTCCACGGAAAAACTCTATTTTTTTTTCTATTAACGTGTTGAATGTAACACGGCTTGTGCTCATTTTTATCTGACTTTTTTAATGTATCACTCATGTTCCGCGATACATCATATTATTTCCCTCCAAAACCATGCATTTCGTACCTTCTGCAGAGATAATGCGCTGGCGACGTTTGTTTTGGAAAACGTGCCCTCACTCAAATGTCATTTTTGTACCGATTCATTTCATTTCTCAAACTTTTCATCTTCTCGCATACGCAACCAAAAAACACCTCTCTGCTCTGTTCTCTCCCATCGTTCTCATCCTTAAACCGACGAAAAAATGGTGCACACAAGAAGAAAAATGGTGACTAAGAATCCTAACAGGGCTGATGATCCTGTAAATCTGTCTGATTCAGGTACTGTGTTCTTTGTCTTATCTTTGATAATGCTCTTTACATGCACACGAAACACATATGTTGAAAAGTGCAATTATGTTGATCGTAACATTCGTTATATATGTAACACTGTTTGTTGTTTTTTGAAAAAAATGTGACATCGTAATGATTGTTCAGAAGATGTCCCGTTCCTTCATGTAACGCAACAAACGAACTCATCCACTGAATCTGATGAGATGATAGGTAAGTAATTTTCCTTCTTCCATTAACTGTTTTATTGGTCTTCCTACCAAATCATCTATAAATGTGTAGTATGTACTTTTAAGCTTGACTGCATTGCATTTGTTTTTTGGTAGTTTCACAGCCAGAGAAGACTGTGCAACCAATAAAATTCCGTTCAAATCTATCGCAATTTCATTCGTTAATCAAGTCTATTCATCTTCAACGTGAACACTTTCAAATTCTACGGACAATTCCATTTTGGAACACAATAAATGCTCTCCTGCGATGGGAGAGTGGAATCAGTTCATTCCACAAAATAGATTCCCTCATTGCCAATATCATTCGCTCATATGAACCACATAAAAAAGCGTTCAGGCTTGGATCAAAACTGGTTACATTTACAAGCAATAATGTCCAGTTGATTTTTGGATTACCACTAGGGAATGAACAACTCCCTGGTCATTATGCAAAGAAAATGGGTTCTAAATTCTTAGCAAGGAGGTGCTTGGCTAAAAACAGGTTGAGTGTTGTTGAGATAAAGAATGAAATTGTCAAAGCATTGGCCAGGAATAACCATGAAGATGTACAAGATGTTGCTCGTCTGCTATGCTTGCATCTCATAGCAACTTGTTTTTTTTCAAACAAGGGTCAAGCTGCTGGTGTGTCTGATATCATGAATGTTGAGGATTTAGGAATGATGGTGACTTATAACTGGGCTGAAGCATTTCATTCAAACTTGATGTCATTGATTTCCTCAGGTTATCGCAGACCAGAAACTGTTACTGGATGTGTTATCGCATTGCAGGTTATATAATTCTTTTTTTTTTACATTGTTCTCTAGTACATATCATTTTTCCCCTTATGTTTTTACGTTTCAAATTTAATGATGTGGTGCATTTTTTATTCAGTTTTGGTTATGCGAGCACACATATTTGCTCAAAGAAGTTGAAGGGCGGCAATATTCTATTCCACGCTGGGAAAAGTGGGACATGATGCAACTTATGGAAGTTGCATCTGGTTTGCAATTGTCCCAATTGCCTGATAATCAGGTATGCATGTTATATGCAAACATGTTCTCTGTTATGTATCATCACCTTGTGGATGTTGAATGTAACGTCAAGAGTTCTATTAATGTCTGTATGCAGAGTAAAATCCATAAGATGTTACATTCAACACTGTGGATGTTGAATGTAACATCAATTGGTCACTTGTGTTTATATATGTAAATAATAAAATCCTTAAGATGTTACATTCAACACCAGTGGATGTTGAATGTAACACCAAAATGTTCTCATCATTTTCATGTTGCAAGTAACATTCTTACATATACTGTTGTCTAGATTAAGCGGGCTGAAATTAAGGAAACAATGGCTGAAATGCAAATGGGTATTGTGCTTCCAAGTCATACTGATATTGAATTGTCTAGTCGGGATAAGAAGCACAAGGGCAAGAAGAAGGTCGATTCGTCAGAATTTCCTTCTTTTGACCTCAAGATTTCTCAAGAGTTCACTACTGATGTTGCTGAATTCTGTGGGGGGGGTCCCAAAACTTGGCTCAGCTTGTACAAAGAAATGAAAAACTTGCTGGTGATTATGATCGTCTGAAGGGGGAACGCAAAGAGTTGAAGAAGAAATATAAAAAATAAATAAAAAAAATTGAAGAAAGAGATTGAAATTTTAAAAGCCCAATTGACGAATTCATTGGTTGAAACAGAGGTACACGTTGTTACGCAAACGAAAAAACTTGTTACTGAAAAAGCAGTACTCCAGGAATATCTAGAAGAGGCTGTGGTGCATTCTGTTACACAGTCCATTCAGAAAGAGCAAGAATTCAAAGAATAGGTTGTGGAGATCGCAAAGTTTTATAATTCGGCATTAGAAGAGCGTGAATCTGTTATTGCCCAACAAGCATGTGAGATTGCCAAACATGATCGTGAACCAGTAGTCAAATGTCCAAATGTGCCTGACAAAATGGTTACACAAAGAAGTACACGTCAAAAAACACATATGACAACTCCCACACCACTTGTAAAAAATGTTAAAAGCCGCGCGAGGACACGGAAAACGGGTGAGGGGTCAGTCCATGAATATCACATTCCTGCAAAACGATCGAAGAAGCTTGTAAAAGCTACTGAGAAAGAAAATCCAGTGACAACCAATCAGTCAAAGGGCACTACAGTATATCAAGGAGAATCCAGCAAAATGACTGCTGAGTTGGATGAGTCATGCATGCTGCCTTCCCGAGATAGTGTTGTGGCTATGATGTTAACTGAAGACGAATGGAAACTCCTAGAGCTTATTATGCAAACAGAGGGTTATACGTAAGTCTCATTCTTCCATCTTTATTATTTTTCATTTTCATCTATGTCTCGATTTGTTTTGTGCTGATCCAATAAAAAATATTTTGTTCTTTATACAATTAGAGCTTTCGTTTGGGGTGGAGAATGGACTTTTGGACAGGTCTCCTTTGTTGACATTCTTGATCTACTATGGGAAAAACAGCTGACAAATTTTGTGAGTTACCCTGTATATTTTTATTTTTTTTTGTTTTGTTTAATCTATATGATGTTACATTCAACATCTGTGGATGTTGAGTATAACATGTATTTGACATTATAAAACTCTGATGCATATTCTAAACGTATTGATGCTTATTTAATCAGGTCATCAATGGTGTTATGGAGCTCTTGTGCCTCGAACACCATTGTGAACATGTATTTGCCAAACATGATCGTGAACATGTTGGGTGAGTACATTTTGCTTCTTTTCCATTTGACTGTTATACATCTACAAAATTTATTCACACATACGATAAAAATGTTTTCTACAGTCATGGATTCTTGAAGGTGATGAACTCACACTTAACAAATTTTTGAACCCTGACATAATCCGTGCCTTCACATCTGAGTGCCGTTATGTTCATTTTCCCATAAACACTGCTGGCCCTACTCCAACAACTGGGCATTGGACCTTAGCTGTGTGCGTTAAGCAAGAGTCAACATGGCGTCATTATAATTCTGTTAATCTGAGACGAAGAGACATAGTTGACCCTTTTTTCGAAAATGCGAAAAAACTTGTAAGCTTGTATTTTCATAAAATCATTTTTTGTTCCTGTTATAACCAACAATAATTGATGGTTTTTGTCCACCTATAGATTGCATACGTAGATCAACTACTCAGCAAAAATAATGTGGAGCATGAGTGGGCTAATCCTTTAGAAGATAAGATGCTGAATGTTGATGATGTACCAGATCAAGGTTCATCAGCGTAAGTACTGCATATATAACTTAATAATTTAAGTCATACATCATTCAATAAAAAAAAAAAAAAAGGAACAGTTGTTTGAATGTTGGTGATGTTGAATTTACAGTGTTGATTGTGGAGTATGCGTCATCCATGTAATGAAGAAGATCTTTAGGAAGGAGAAAATCCTTACCAATATGGGCTTGCATGGTTTTCGCATGGAACGTGCTGCTATCATTCATGACTTCTTAAATGATGCACCATGAAGATGGACGCTTGACTCATATCACACACGCACAGCAAATGAACCCAAACCTAACTGAAAAATGGACAAATGGTATTGAAGTTCTAGATTTCCACAATTTTTTTTTTTTGAAAACTGTTTTCCGAAGTTATTTTTTGGATGTAATCCATTGTGTATACACAATGTCATACACATTTTTGTTGCTGTCCTTTTTTATATGACAGTGTTTAATGTAACAGCCCTAACAAATTGAATGACAAAAACAAAATAGACAAATAATGGTGTTTTTCAGAAGATGTACATTCAACACGTTAATAAAAGCAAATTGAATTTTGTGAATACAAGCCGTGTTACATTCAACACGGCAATGGACACAAAAAATGACGTTTTTCTGTTGAAATAAGAAGATGTTACATTCAACACGTTAATAGACAAAAAAATGGTGTTCTTCAGAAGATATTACATTCAACATGTTAAGAAAAGCAAATTGAATTTTGTGAACACAAGCCGTGTTACATTCAACACGTCAATGGACACAAAAAAAGACGTTTTTCTGTTGAAATAAGAAGATGTTACATTCAACACGTTAATAGACAAAAAAATGGTGTTCTTCAAAAGATGTTACATTCAACACGTTAAGAAAAGCAATTCAATTTGTGAACACAAGGCGTGTTACATTCAACACTTCAATGGACACAAAAAAGGACGTTTTTCTGTTGAAATAAGAAGATGTTACATTCAACACGTTAATAGACAAAAAAATGGTTTTCTTCAGAAGATGTTACATTCAACACGTTAAGAAAAGCAATTCAATTTGTGAACACAAGCCGTGTTACATTCAACACTTCAATGGACACAAAAAAGGACGTTTTTCTGTTGAAATAAAAAGATGTTACATTCAACACGTTAATAGACAAAAAAATGGTGTTCTTCAGAAGATGTTACATTCAACACGTTAAGAAAAGCAATTCAATTTGTGAACACAAGCCGTGTTACATTCAACACTTCAATGGACACTAATTGACTTTGTGAACAGAAGATGTTACATTCAACATGTAAAGACACGCAAATTTACTTTGTAGATCTTACATGTTAGATATTATAGATCGTATTTTAGAAATCAGAACAAAGATTTTTCATTAGCGTTTGGCATGATGGAGTTGCGTGAATTAAGTTGTGTCAGAACAAAGATTTTTCATCAGCGTTTTAGCGGAAGGATGAGCGCCTAATTAATGAAGGGTAAAATCGTCCAACGTGGATAAAAGTCCTGATCGGTGCATGAAAAAGCGGCTGGGTTTATTCGGTAATTAGCGGCGCTTTTTAGGACTAATCGGTGCGCGCCCCTAAAAACAATTGGCGTTGGATAGTAATAATATGTTATGGTAATTAATTTGTTTTTTAAATTAATGAGTTATACGAAAATTATTATTTTTAAGTATTACTTCACTTATTATGAGTAATGAGTACCATAACTCAAATTTAGGATAATCGCAAACCCGCCCTGATACCAACTGTAGCGATCCGATTTTCTAGGGCCGCCACGCGGTTTCTCCTACAGAGAATTAACGCCAAATCGGTCAAACTAAAAACGGAAATCTAATAATCAAATATATATAATATTCAATATATATCAATATTTTACCAATTTTTAAATATCAATATATTCGTTACAGATGTACCAACTCATAAATAATAATACACTTTAAATTCTTAATAATACTCTTGTACACTTTGATTCACAAATTACCGGTTTATTTATGACTCAATAACCCGGTGTAATAATTTACAAACAATTAGAATTTCATATAATACTAAAAATATTAGACCAACAAAAAATATCATCATAATTAATTATTTTCTTATGATTGTTTATACTTACGAGTTTAGTTCACAAATTTCATCACTTATCTAATATTAATAAAAAAAAAAATTAGTTCAAAATACTGCAGGGTCCCATAATGTATATGACTAAATCCTATTAGGGGTTTTCTTCCAAAAGTCCTAAATGAAAGAAGAACAACTTTTTAGGTCTTGTATAAAATACAACAACTTTTTAGATCCTCTTGTCAAAAAAAAAAAATTGACAAACACTCCTACTCAAAAATTTGTTGGACAAAAATACCCCTCCTATCATTTAAACCTAACCCTAAATGATATGACCCTCTCATATATTCTCTCCTTCTCTCTCTCAACGCCCCCTCTCTCTCACTCATCTCTCTCTCAAATGAATTTGTGCCATTGCCATTTGTGTTGCCGCCACCGCCGTTGCTGTCGTCGCCGCTGCTGACCATTGCTGCTCGCTGCCGCTGTGTGCTCGCCGCTGCTGTTGCCCCCGCGCTGCTACTGTTGCTCGCCGTCGTTGCTGTCGTTGCCGTTGCTGCCCGTTGCTGCTGTGTGCTCGCTACTGCTGTTGCTTGCCGCCGCTGCTGATGCTCGTCATTCGTTGTCGCCATTGTTCATCGTTCGTCGCCTCCGTTTGCTGCTCATGGTCGTCGCCTCAATTTGTTGCTCGCCTCCGTCGCTACGCCACTGTTTGTTTGTTGTTCGTCGCCCGATTTGTTGCTCATGGCCATTGCGTTTCGTTGCTTAGATATGCTCAGATCTGAGCTAGATCTGCTTAGATTTTGAATAGATATGTAGATTTGCTTAGATTTTGAGTAGATATATATGTTTTTCTTTATAAATTTTCTGAATTTCTTAATCTTATTGGCATCGGATTCTGAATTTCTGGACTTATTGGTTGATGATTATTCAATTTTTTGAATGTTGCGGTTCAAGTGGATATCTACTTGATTTTTTTTAAGGAAATATCCACTTGATTTTTTTTAAGTAGATATCAATTTGATTATTAAGTGAATTTATGTTAGTGATTTTAGGTGTATTTAGAGTATTTAGATATCCACTTATTTTCGGTGGATATCTACTTAAACTATTTTTCAGTAGATATCTACTTAAACTATTTTTTAGTGGATATCTATTTAAACCAGTAAATTGAATGTTTAAATGTATATTTTTATTTCTATATTTTTCAGTGATATCTATTTGATTATTAAGTGAATTCATTTTAGTGATTTTTAGGGATATTCAGAGTATTTAGATATCCACTTAAACTATTTTTCAGTAGATATTCACATAAACTAGTAAATGAAATGTTTAAATGTATATTTTTTAGTGAAATGGAACTAAAAATAATATAAAATGAAATGTTTAAATATATAGTGAAATTATGTAATTTAGTAGATTTTATAAAATAATTATTGGAATTAAAAAAAAAAATCGGTGGAATTAAAATAAAATAAAAAGTCAGTGAAATTTTTATATATTTTTTAAAAATATATAAAAATTAACTAATTTTTTTATTAAAAATAAGTTTTTTTGTCAAATTTAAAAAGATAAATAAAATTTTGTAAATATGTTTTTTTTAGTTTTAGGATATTTGAAAAAAATGATGAAATGATTTTTTTGTAAATTTTGGAACTATAGAAGGGTATTTTAGAAAAAATATATTTGTGAGTACTTTTGGAATGATCAAAGAAATGATAGTCCTTAAAAAATTGTCCTTTGAAGAATAGGACCTCACAAAAAATTTCCCTAAATCTTATGTTCTAATTAATACTAGATTGAACGACGAATATTTCTTTTGATAAATTTAAAAAAAATTATAATGCGACGGCGACAATTATAATTTATTTATTTATTGCGTCGATTTTGTAACGGTAAATAATAAATACAATTATTACATATTAAATAGGAATCTGAGTAAAATTCTTGTCACCATTTCACTTTCACCGACCCTGCAATCAAAACTGTGGAGTTGTGAGTCAATACTCAATAGAATTTCAACCTCTCTAATACTTGCAGTTAATTAATGCAACAATTAAAACACATTGGTATAATTTTCACATAATCATAATTATTTCATAAAAATTAACAGTTAAAATTCAACAACGATAATAACATAAATCACACAATAGGAAAATTAAATATATATATTAAAAGAGTTAAAAATTCTACTTGAAATCCGCAATCAAAATTGACGTGATATAATTTTACTTATTTCTTTGAGAGTATTTGCTTCCCTTGACTGCAAATTAAAAGAGTTGCGTGTGTCGTTCGGTCAGTGTTTCTGTTCTCATCTCCTATTTCTTTTTCTTCCTTTTTTTTGTTTTTCCCCGAACCCATACGCCCTTGCTGCTATTCCTATTTTTTTTTTTTTTAACCTTTAATTATAATGGTTACTTATATAATGATGGTAACTTTTATTATTATTATTATTATTATTATTATTATTATATATGAACACACACAAACATGTCACCTATAAACATATATATGTGGGCATTATGGTTTCCTTCCTTAGGAATGAAACTATTTTGGTCATTATTTATTTATATATTTCTTTATTTACGCTAAGGTCCTTTTTAAAATAAAGAAAATATTAATTATATCTCAAAACTCTTAAAAATATTTTTTAAATAGCGCAATAGTCCCAAAATTTTTAAAAGTCGATTTAAAATTAACATTTGCCTCTAAAAATTATCAAATATTATTTATACTATGAATTTACAAAATAGTCCAAAAAATATTAAATTTATATAAAATAATGTTTTAAAAAATATAAATTTTCGGGTTATTACATATGTGACCAAAAAACTCCACTTGGTATTGAGTTTCCTCGAGGGTCTTCGCCCGTGTGAATTCTCTCAGTCATTTTTAATCGTGTATTGATATGACGACCCAGGAATCAGTTTCCCTAATCAAGAACCTGTTCCACCAAATATAGATGTACTTTACTAGTCTGAACTACATTTGACCTGATTCTTAGTTAAGTCTGAGATATGCAGGCGCCCTAATGAGGTTCGGTCAAGCCACCACGAAGATCAATGTCGATCTCAATGTCAGGTTAATTAGACACCCCAAAATTTGTTTCTCTAACCTAGACCCATTCCATCCAATCTTGATTTACTTTACATGTTAGAACTATATGTCACCTGATTCTCTTTAATTTGAGATATGTAGGAGAACCTTTTGGGGTACGATCACAACCAGGAGTTAATTGACAGAGTGTCATCCTCCCTACAACCAGGAGCCATTTGACCGAGTGTCATCTTCCCACAACCAGAAGTCGATTGACCGAGTGTCATCCCCCCTACGTCCTATAAGATAAACCGCGTGTCATCTTATAGGAATATAGTAGTGTAGTATAGTATAAATTTTCTTTTATTGCTAGAACTACATATGACCTGATTCTCATTAATTTAAAATATGTAAGGAAACCACACGTAGGGCTCAGTCATACACTTAAACAAAAACCACAACGTCCAATTCTCATCTTTGGTGACGAAAATATCCAATACCTATCTTTAGTGATAGAAGCAATACCTATCTTTAGTGATAGAAGCAATACCTATCTTTAGTGATAAAATCCATACCTATCTTTAGTGATGGAAGAAATACTTATCTTTTAGTGATAGAAGCCATACCTATCTTTAGTGATAGAAGTCGTACCTGCCTTTAGTGATAGAAGCCATACCTATCTTTAGTGATAGAAGCCATACCTATCATTAGTGATAGAAGCCATACCTATCTTTAGTGATAGAAACCCTACCTGTCTTTAGTGATAGAAGTGATACCTATCTTTAGTGGTAGAAGCTATACCTATCTTTAGTGATAGAAGTTGTACCTATCTTTAGTTATAGAAACAATACCTGTCTTTAGTGATAGAGACCATACATATATTTAGTGATAGAAGCCATACCTATCTTTAGTGATAGAAGCAATACATATCTTTAGGGATAGAAACAATACATGTCTTTAGTGATAAGAAACCATACCTATCTTTAGTGATTGAAGCAATACCTATCTTTAGTGATCGAAGTCGTACCTCTCTTTAGTGATAGAAGCCATACATGTCTTTAGTGATAGAAGCCATACCTGTCTTTAATATATATGACATTCCAACTTGTAACTAAGAAAAACAAAAGATATTTTCAAGATATTTCTAGCAAAATATCTAAGATGGAAACCTAGTTATTTGACATGTAACTAACGGTTACAAAAAACTAACCGAACTGGTCTCCCATCGCATCATGCAATAAATGACCCACCAAGTCAAGCTCACATCAAGTATTTAATGCTTGAATCAACCTTTAGAGACTACATTAAAAGGAAGAAGTTATTTTCATCAAAATATCTTAAGGAAACTTAGTTACTTCAAATGTAACTAAACGGTAACAAAAACTAACTAGATCAATTCCAATCCCATCAAGGCATTAAATGCCCATCAAATCAAGCATTAAATGTATGAATGATATGTATAGACTAAATTCATTGAATTCCTTAAGGAACAATAAATGCAAATGAGATATTTTCAAGAAAGTAACTAGATGACTTCGAGTAACTAGTACTTAGCAAGTAAACTGAACCAGATAACATCACATCAAGCATTTATGAACCCATGTTCCAACGAATGATAGACAATGATGAGCAATCATTGCTAAGATATTTTGAAGATTGTGTAATCATTACAAAATCTAATGATTATACAGAGAATCTTAGTAAATGTTCAAGATTTGGCTCTAACCATAAAAGTGAGAGGCATCAAAGGGTCATACCTAGACAAAACACACCCTGAGGAAGAGACTGGGTAGCCTACACATTTCCTAATGCAAAAGCTCCCCAAGCCTATAAATAGGCAGCCTGTTTTTATTTGGAAAAAGGCTTGAACACATACCTTCTTTCTCTAGTCTTAAAAATCTCTTTCGGTTCTAGGGACTTTCCAAGCTTTTGACAAAAAGGCTTCAAAAAAATGTTATTGACATTCTTAGAACAAGATCTCAATAATTTGTTGAGTAACGATAAAAAACAACCAAGTAGATCAAAGAAAGAGAAGAAGGAAAAACACTTAGGGAAAGACTACTCTCCTGAGTTAGGTAAGTTCTTAAACTGCTCATTGATTTCATTTAAATACCATTATATTGCTTGTACATAGCATACTTGTTTAGTTCTTAGATGCATAGATCATGTACATGGTGTAGATATCAAAAAACATGTCAAGAGCATGTCAAAAACGTCAAGTTCATATCAAGAACACTATGAGTTGTACACAGCATCTTTGATTCTGTAAAGAACACATGAAATCGAACTCTGATGAACTCAAAATAAAGTTTTGATAAAGGACTACTGACTACTAACAATTGACATTTACTTTTTTCATACTAGTGTGGATCATAGTCTGGCACTGAGTCGCGGGCTTGTTGATTGGAACCTTATACATATACATATACATATACATACATACATACATACATACATATATACATACATACATACATACATATATATATATATATATACACACACACTACTCTGTCGAGACCCTTGTAACTAAAATTCGAAATAAAGGTCGGACCTCTATTCTTTCGGGGATAAGTGTGCACCTTCTTCAGAAATATTTTTGTTTTCTTAGTTACGAGTAGGATTGGCACATATATGATATATTTTCTTTTCTTTTTGAACTAATAACATAAACCTTAGCACTAAACTTGCCTAAGCATGTAATTTCGATTGGAGTATTTTTTACAAAATCAAAAATGTATATCCACATATCATCGGTGCAATTCATGTCCTTATCTCATAAAAAAAAAAAAAAAAAAAAAAAAAAAAAAGAATCATCTCAAGATGAACTACATATTGACTTGATTCTTAGTTATCTGAGATACGTAGGCAACCCACACACGAGTTCAGTCACTTGTTTAAACAAAATCATTTTAAAAATGTAAACTACTTTTTGACCTGATTCTCCGTGAAAATCGAGATACGTAGGCAACTTTTACGGGTTTGGTCGTCATTAAAAAAAATATTTTTTCAATTAATCTGTTTTATCTGTTGCTGGCGTTGGATAGTAATTTTTTCTTGATTTCTTACATGAAAATACGAAAATAAAAACACAAAAAATGGAAATTATTGTGTTAAACAAAATCAAAGAAAATTAATTGGATTTATTTAAACATGAAAATCTATTTAGACTTAGGTACCGTCTTTGGACGGGTGTATTGGGGTGCCTAACCCCTTTCCGAGCATAATCAACCCCTGAACAATAAAGAAATCTCTGGAAAAAGACCAATTGTTTTCGAGTCAAAACTTGGGCCATTTTAAAATAAAAAAAAATGATTTTTTGGAATCCCATGACCTAGCACACTATTTAACTCCATGCTAGGTAGAGACTCCATTTAAAAAAAAAAATCTCAGCCCAAAGAACGTTTTCACAAATGACGCGTAGAAAAATCCCCTGAAACTATTTTAAAAAATGAACGGATTTTTGAGGATTTCGAGAGGGAAGAACGAAACCTTATTTTCCTTTTCTTACTGCTCTCTACTTCCTCTACTTTTAAAAATCCGGGGTGTGTCTGTTTGAAACTTCGATTAGGACTTCTGAAGGTCAATCCTAGTTGGAGTCTAAATCTATGTTCACGATTAAATAAACACCAAGAAATATATCTTTTGTTTTTAAACATAAATAATTCCCTAAAAAAATAAAAAATAAAAACATTTGTTATATGTTTGTTTATATACTTGCATGCATTTATTTAATGTAATTTACTATTACTGCATTTAATTTATTGTCTTTAAATATTTACATTTACATTACTGCCTTTAAATATTTGCATTTACTTTCTATGAATTCTCTCCAACACACGAGCACCACTTTGCATTGCATATCATGAGAAAAAACCCATAGCCGCAAACTCTTAGGGATAGAGATGATGATAGTAGGGGCTGAAGTCGTGCGATTTCATTATGCCGACCTAAGCTCTGAAATTCTCTAGGACTAGAAAAAGGAGTCAGTAGAAGTAAGGCCAGGTGATTTATCCCTTGGATCTGCCTTGCTCAGATCAACAACCAAATATGGATGTTCCCTCAAGGAGGACGCCAGAGGTTTAGAGATCTAGGAACCAAAACTTTCTAGGATGCGGTAGTAGAAAAGTTATGAACCACATATAGTGAGCCTAGGATAAAATGATACCCAAAACCCTATTCTATTTATAACACTATCTTGGAGAGATTTTATTTTTATATGTGTACAATTATTTATATAATTTTTATGCTAGATAGGTAGAATAAAATTTCCAAGACAAATAGGGGTATAATAGTAATGTAAGAATTCTTGTTATATCCCATGCATTACTAGCTTTCTCAATGTCAGAAAACGTATTCAAAAATTGGAATAGGAAGCAAGTTGTAGGAAAAAAATGAGAATCCTTATTTAATACGATAAGGTTTTAATACAAACATTAAATTATTAATGCCCCTTTTATCCATAACAATGCACTTAAAACTTGTTTTAATAAAACCACAAATGCATTCGCCTTTAAATAATACACGAAAAGCTCACTTCAATAAACATCTAAAAATAGCCTTTGCCAAACATGCATCCTAAAGTTCGCATGCTAAAGATGCTAAGATGAGATCAACATCACGATACCATGCTAAGATGCAAGAAACAGTTGCTGCCCTGGAGAAAAAATTAAACGAAAAGAACCCGACACCGCTTCTCGGGAAGATCAAACAAGAACCCATGTCTCTACCTAAAAATGAGTCCTTTGACGTGATAAAAGAAATGTCACCTTTTAATAACTTCAATAACCTCGATGTATCGAGACATGACCCTAAACCCCCTCACGGAGAATGGGCCACCGCGGGAAACTGTAAAAAAACTTATTAGGTAACCTATTCGAAGCCTATGAAGGAATTCGACAATCTTGGCATCAGATGGGAAGATGAGTATTAGGAGATGATTGGACCACTGACATGGAACCAACGACTGAAGTACCAACCTTTCAACAATCCGAAGATGAAGTCCCTAAACAGGATTTAGTCTAGGGAGAGATATCCAAAATATGGGATCAAATTGATAGTCTAGGTCAAACCATTAAAGAAATAGGACAATCTATGCCTAGGATTCAGCATAACAGTTCGAAAAATGGGATTTTATACTCGACCTCTACTGAAAAACGTGCATACCCCAAGTGTCGAGTCTTTACCCCAACACATCACTCCTTTACTACTCGTAAACCTACTCAGCCTCTCAGGAACAAATGAATTTCACCATACTTCCCGTTCTGCTCTTCCAAATATACCACCACTGTCTCAGTGACAACCTACTGACACCTCTTCCTCCCCACCATCCTAATCCATATTATCTACAGTTTAACCCACATGTTTTTTGTGAGTATTACTCTGGAGGAATAGACCACCACACCGATTAATGTTATTCCCTACAAAACCATGTCGAAGATCTCATCCAAGTTGGAGCAATCAATGTCAATGGAAGTAAAAATTAAGCCAAGATGGGGTATGAGATAAAAAGTATTTTGATATCTATCTAGATTTTGCGTTTTGTAGTTTTCCTTCAGTAGGGAATTTTGGTGTTTAGATAATGTATGTAAGTGACTAAAGTATAACCCTACTATTATAAAATGCATTATTATCTACCTAAAGTTTATTTCAAATTTCCATTTCTAGCTTTCAATAATTAACCTGTCTATTATAATTTATACACCATGGAAAGACTAAGGCTATGATATTACGATTTTAAGATTAAAGTGGAGCATAATCCACAGTAACGTTAAAAGGAAAAGTTTTGTTTCAACTAAACAATGGTAAGATATTGACAATAAAATCTGAGAAAGTTAAAAGAAAAACTTAAAAGCCCTGTTATAGAATCGTTACATATATCCTAACCCGGGAATGTCTAAGGAACCATGAAAAAGTATAGAAGACCTCCTAAATTTGAATGAAATGAGGAAATATCTGGAAGATTCATGACAAGAAAAATCATAGAGAAAGTCTTGAAACCTGACCCCGCCAAAGGAAAGTGCTTGAAAAGGTTAAGCAGACGAACAAAGGAAGATGGACTAATATAAACTAGGATTTTAACCAAAAATAACAGATCCGGAAGCGCGTGAAACCGACTTTAAATGAAAAAGTAGAATGAACCTTGTAAGATGAAAGATGATCAAGATTGGAAGAAAACAATGAGACTTTTCTAAAATAGTAGCTAATAATGGGAAAGTAGCCGGGATAAGGGTGATTGCAACGAAGACCTCAAGGCTGACTCAAACTACCATAATTTTCCAAAATATAAAATCATGAAAGTATGTGTTAAGATAAAAAATATGTAATAAAATAAAGACTAGTCTTAGAAAGTTTTTAAACACTGAGTGATCACACGAAAGCAATCGGGTGAATCATGTTCTCTATACAATTCAAGTATTAAATCATAGGAGTGTTTCATCACCTAGTGACTTAGGCCAACTGGACTGGGATCACTATCCAAAGCTCGCTACATAGATTATATAGGAAGTATGAGTCCTTACTTACTAGAGTGAAGAAATTATAACATACATACATATATATATATATATATATATATATATATATATATATATATATATATATATATATATATATATATATATATATAATAAAAGAAAAAATAATCCTCTCAACAAGACCAGGATAAAACAACATTTGTTAGTCGTCATTAACTAACACTTGTTTCACCATCGCTTTTTTTTTTTTTTTTTTTTCTCATTTGAGTCATCTTTGGAAGTCTCATTCCGTTTGCCTTCATTTCAAGACAGAAGAGGTAAATTAGATCCATTGAAGAAACCTCAGGTAACATACAAGGCCTAGGTAATCCTAATAACGATCTTAGAAAAATTCAAATATCGAAACTTGATAAAATTGAACTAGACGACTCTGGATAACAAATTACTAAGGGGATAGTTCCAAATTCGTGTTAGAATTATACTTACTAAGGGGATTATGACAGCAAACAAATTTTTGAATGTTTGAAATATGAAAGTTAAAAATATACTTTAGTTAAATAATCTTGTAAGAGATAAAGAGGGAAATATACAAAGGTGCGATAAGGACAATAATTTAAGACACTGAAATCGAAACCAATGGAAATCAGGAAGACGAAAGGGGTGGAAATCAACCTAAGATGATTTACTACACCTAAGATCTGAAATTTGAAAAATCAGATAAATAATGACAAAAGTATTAAAAGGAAGAAAGCGTGAAAATGAATCGGAGTTTATATCATCCAAAAGAGGTTAGGCGTTCTTGTCATCAAGATTCTCGAGCCAGGAAGAAAGCCCAAGTGGTAGTGCGTGAAATACGCCACTACTTACACTCGCAAGTATACGAGATCTAAGTTTTAGTATAGTGTGATCGTGAAAGATCGGGTTATCATATCCACAGGGATTGGTGTCGTTACTATCGAATACCGCGTTTGTCGTGACCTAATTTTATCTAGGCGAAAAATAAATGTAATTAATTAATTAAACTAATACTAATATAACCTAAATTAACGACACTAATATGCTAATATGTTTTAGGGTGAAGAATTTCCTAGGGATTAACGTGTTTACAAATACGTGTTTGATTTCGATTTACTCACGTTTACAGTGTTCAACCTATTTGACAACCTCGGTACGTAAACTCCACCGCCACCTCTCCCGAGTGTAAGATGGGTGAATACATGACTTCGAGCCAACGAAAAAGTCCCCCTCAACATCTTAACGACCCTAGGTCACGTGAGTCTTACCCAACGTCATTGATTGTACACAATCCAACTCCCTCCCGGGTTATTGGATCGTCGCGTTGTATTTACCCTATCGACAATCTCTGTTCTAAAACTCCCTCGCCACATCTCCCGAGTGTAAGATGAGGGATATAACGTAACTTCGAGTTAATGAAGAAGTCTCCCTCAACATCTTAAAGACCCTAGGTAGTGTGTGTCTTGCCCTACATTATCGATTGTCCACAATTCAAACCCCGACTGGGTTATAGAATAGTGGCATTTGTTTACCTTAATCTGAATCCAGGGTTTGTCAAAACCCCGTATTCTCCATTTATCTAACTAAGCATTATCAACAAATAATATGATAAATACAATCAAACTACGAAGAACAAACATAAACGCAACACCGAAATCATCCAAACAAACATATTCATAAATATATCGTTAATCCCTACTACAATCCATATTTAACTCGTGGCCATAGCCACATAAACATATAAATTGAGCTAAACATGCTCACATGATCCTAAGATAAAGAAATAAGGAAAAACAATCAAAGAACTTAGCCTCGTCCGAAGATAAACCGCTAAGAACGCTTAACAATCAATTCGTCGTCTTCTCCACTTCGGGATGTGAGATACACCTCTAAAACTCCTAAACCTAGGCTTAAATATAGCCTAAGGTACTCAAAAAACCAAGAGAGGCCGGAGAAGGGGGAGGAGAGGGGTATTTATAGGCAAAAGATCTCAAAATATCTAATAAATATCAAGGCTGTGCTGCCGAATTTTCGCCTCGGCGAAATTAGGTCGGTTAACTTTCTGCCGGAACTTCGCCTCGGCGAAGTTACTACAGGTTTGCAATTTTGTTTTGACCGTAACTTCTTTATCCGAACTCCGATTGAAGTGATTAAAAAACCTATGGAAATCTAAGAAAAAGATATACAACTTCCATGTTTTAAGTGTTTCCAAAATCGGATTTCATCATAGTCCAAAATAGCCTTGAAGTTATAGCACCTGTACCGACTTTGCAGGTTTGGTGACCGCCTAGGCGAAGAAGTAGGCGATGAACTTGGAAATGTTTTTACTGGGGTTTCCACCTAGGCGAAGGAATTTCCTACCTAGGCGGTGGGCTATCAGTAGTCGTTTGTCATTCTCAGCATCTTCACTCCCTAGGCGGAGGTCTGGACACCTAGGCGGTGGGCTTCTTTTATATTTTTGCCTCTTTGCTTGTTTATCCACCATAACTTCGACTCGCCTTCGGTTCGATCTCATCGTTTTCGCTCCAGTTTCCTATCTTTTTGCCCCACACACCTAATTTAATACAAAAATAGAAAAACTAATTAAAACATAATAAAATACTATATAAACCCACAAAAAGTAATTTAATTCAGTTTAGAAATACGTAGGTAGATCACACCTATCAAATACCCCCAAACTTGAAATTTGGCTAGTCCTAAAGGCAAGCATACACACTAAAATGAAAAAAAAAAAGAATAAACTAAATTAAATAACAAACAACCTAAAAACAATCTAAACATAACAACATGCGAGTTTTGACTTCTTCTAACGGCCTATTTATTTTTGCACTCAACAACTGCTAGTTATATCGATTTCAGGTGGTTACACACATCATGTGATGTTCTAGATTTTTGACATGCAATAATGGTGAACATTATTCTAGATCCTATAAACGTGTTAGTGCGAGACTCAATAAAATGGCTATACAACAATCGGATTGGATTATCCCCCAACAAAATTTACCAGTTAAGGATTACCATAAGCTGGATTGGGGTCCACTCTCCACTAATGTAGGTTTAGTAGTTCATGAAGATCATTAGGACTTGGTTCGGTTTTGGTATATTTGGCCAAGGGTAATTTGGAATAAAAAATGAGTTAACGTTGTTAACTTAACGTTACCTAAGGCTCAATGCTTGGCACATTCACTCTCGAACCCCAATAGAGAGATTGGAAACAATCCCAAACATGCATTTAAGACCGACTTACTCACTTATCAAAGAAACGGAAATAAAAGCCGTATTTACATTTCATTTTTATTTTTTTTTATTTTTCTATTTTTTTTCTTTTCTTTTCAATGAACACACCCCCAAACTTATTTGATTATTACAATTGAAGGGGTGTGTGACATACAAATAAAAACTGACAAGTGAGTACTCAAATACCGAACCAATTAGAAGTTCGCCCTAAACCCAACCGCTCACATCAAGAAGCCTTTGCAACGGCTAACTTGATTAACTCAAATGTACCTTTAAATTCAGTGATATAGGTTTGGAAAATGATCAACTAGCTAGGGTATTAGTTTATGTGTTCAGAATTAAATTTGTATTTAGGCTTGACGGGGTAACGAGGGATAAACATATATCAAGGTAGGCTACAAAGGCTCAAGCGACAAAGAGAATGACTAAATCACATCTCCTGAACTACCTCGCCTAGGATTTTGCCTCAAGCTTCCCCTCAATCAAGTTCTAGAATCCTCAATATGTCATGAATCTGGTTAATCGATAATTGTCCCAAATCAATTGAATAAAAATACACTGATTCTATATGCCCGTGCAAATTAGGATCTACAATAAGTTTTACCAAAAAGCATAGTCAAGCACACAGAATCACACATGCATGGGTATTACCCTTGACTTCAAAAACAACCAGGGGTAATTTTCATCATCGGGTGACGGCCCAGATGAACACAGAACTCAACGTAAAAACAACAACACAAAAACATAAGCACATTCTAACCTAAACACACATCCAATACGAAGAAAAAAAAAAAACGATAACACATAAACTAACAATACTAAATACTACACATCACTTCCGAACTAAAAATGGACAGTGTCCTCAGCAATCCCAATCATCAATCTCAACATATGAAATTTAAAGTATGCTGACGAAGGGTGTTTATAACACTTACCTGGGAGGAGAGAGGATCTCGCCTCCGAATCAAGTCAAATGTGACGGATTTAACTTATTTTGACCTTGGGTTGCCTCCCAAGAAGTGCGTGGTTTAATGTCCTCGGCCCGACATTTTTAGAACGCCCTTAAGATTGGCAATGTTTTGCTTTTGATGGCTCAATCTCTCAACGAAATACCACACCGGCTTATGTGTTTGGCCAAGCAACATAAAACAAATTGGAATCCCATCGAAAGGGATGCATTAATACCTAATGATCTAACATCAGCAAGTAACTTGCATAAGAAACAAAAACAAAACTACAAACAAAAATTATATACAAAATAAATGCCTAAAGTAAAATTAAGTCATTTACACACAATATCAATAAGAACAACTTCGCCAATCCCCTGCAATATGAAACACTTGCTTCTCCTATCTAAAACTTAAGTCCAGAGCCGTTACCGATTTTCTCCGACAATAACATCAAAACAATCCCCGGCCACGACGCCAAAAACTTGGTAGCGCGTGAAATACGCCACTACTTACACTCGCAAGTATACGAGGTCTAAGTTTTAGTATAGTGTGATCGTGAAAGATCGGGTTATCATATCCACAGGGATTGGTGTCGTTACTATCGAATACCGCGTTTGTCGTGACCTAATTTTATCTAGACGAAAAACAAATGTAATTAATTAATTAAACTAATACTAATATAACCTAAATTAACTACACTAATATGATAATATGTTTTAGGGTGAAGAATTTTCTAGGGATTAACGTGTTTACAAATACGTGTTCAATTTCGATTTACTCACATTTACGGTGTTCGACCTATTTGACAACCTCGGTACGTAAACTCCACCGCCACCTCTCCCGAGTGTAAGATGGGGGAATACATGATTTTGAGTCAACGAAGAAGTCCCCCTCAATGTCTTAACGACTCTAGGTCATGTGAGTCTCGCCCAGCGTCATTGATTGCGCACAATCCAACTCCCTCACGGGTTATTGGATCGTCGCGTTGTATTTATCCTATTGACAATCTCCGTTCCGAAACTCCCTCGCCACCTCTCCAGAGTATAAGACGAGGGATATAACGCATCTTCGAGCCAACAAAGAAGTCTCCCTCAACGTATTAACGACACTAGGTCGCATGAGTCTTACCCCAACGTCATCGATTGTCCACGATTCAAACCCCGACCGAGTAATAGAATCATGGTGTTTGTTTACCCTAATCCGAATCCTGGGTTTGTCAAAACCCTATATTCTCCATTTACCATTCTAAGCATAATAAACAAACAATACGATAAATACAATCAAACTACGAATAACAAACATAAACGCAACACCGAAATCATCCAAACAAACATATTCATAAATATATCGTTAATCCCTACTACAATCCATATTTAACTCGTGGCCACAACTGCATAAACATATAAATCGAGCTAAACATGCTCACATGATCCTAAGATAAAGAAATAAGGAAAAACAATAGAAGAACTTAGTCTCGTCCGAAGATAAACAGCTAACAATGCTCAACGATCGATTCGTTGTCTTCTCCACTTCGGGATGTGAGCTCCACCTCTAAAACTCCTAAACCTAGGCTTAAATATAGCCTAAGGTGCTCAAAAACCGTGAGAGTCCAGAGAAGGAGGAGGAGAGGGGTATTTATAGGCAAAATATCTCAAAATATCTAACAAATATCAAGGCTGTGCTGCCGGATTTTCGCCTAGGCGAAGCTAGGTCGGTTAACTTTCTGCTAGAACTTCGCCTAGGCGAAGTTACTGTAGGTTTGCAATTTTTTTTTTATCGTAACTTCTTCATCTGAACTTCAATTGAGGTGATTCAAAAACCTATGGAAAGCTAAGAAAAAAATATACAACTTCCATGTTTTGAGTGTTTCCAAAATCGGATTGAATTATAGTCCAAAATAGCCTTGAAGTTATAGCACCCTATACCAGCTTTGTAGGTTTGGTGACCGCCTAGGCGAAGAAGTAGGCGGTGGACTTGAAAATGTTTCTATTGGGGTTTCCACCTAGGTGAAGGAATTTCCTGCCTAGGCGGAAGGATGTCAGTAGCCTTTTGTCATTCCCAGCATCTTCACTGCCTAGGCGGAGGTCTGAACGCCTAGGTGGTGGACTTCTTTCATATTTTTGCCTCCTTGCTTGTTTATCTACCGTAACTTCGACTCGCCTTCGGTTCAATCTCATCGTTTTTGCTTCAGTTTCCTATCTTTTTGCCCCACATACCAGATTTAATACAAAAAGAGAAAAACTAATTAAAATATAATAAAATACTATATAAATGCACGAAAACTAACTTAATTCAGTTTGAAAATATGTCGGTAGATCACACCTATCACCAAGCAAGCGCCAGTAACCTTTTCCCATTTTAAAAGACAGTAGAAGTTACTTTAGTATAGTTAATGACAAAGGCTATTTAACCCAACTCTAAAAAAAATGGAATTATAGAGGACAATGATAAATTAAAGTAGAAAAGCAATAACATAAAAATCTCAAATAGAAAAGTAAATAAAACTATCATAAAAACATTTACATAAGATTCAAAAAGACAGACTAAAGTAACTAACAAGGGATTTAAAACCGTACAAACTAAGTACTAGGTAGAACTACTAACATTTGAAGTGCAACAAAAAGAGAAAATATAAACAGACCAATCACAAGCATCAGTGATTGACAATCAGGAAATAAGAGACGAAGTCAGAGATCGCACAATCCAAGAAAAGAAATGAAGGGCAGGTTCATGCAATCCAATTAAATATCAGTCGATATCGTACATCTAGTAGTTTGTACTACGCCCGAACTAGCAATCTCCACAAAAAGCGACACTGGTAGGGCGTAAAATACACCGCTACTTACTCCCGCAAGTATACAAGATCTAAGTTTTAATATAGTGGATCTTGAAGATCGGATATCGTTCCCACAGAGAAAAGTGTGAATAATTGAATACCGCAATTTACGTAGTCTCATGTTATCCTGACGATTAAAGACATGATTTAAAATTAAACTAAGTTAAACTACAATTAGTTGGTTAATCTTAACTAAGATGATTAATTAGGGATTGATTTCGTTCACTTAATACATGTTTGATTTCATTTAGTTAACAATAACGGAGTTTAGGTATCCAACAATCTCGGTTCGTAAACTCCTCCGCTACCTCTTTCGAGTGTAAGACGGGGGAATACGCGACTTCGTGTCGACGAAGAGGTCCCCCTGAATGTCTTAACGACTCTAGGCAGTGTGAGTCTTGACCCAACGTCATCGATTGCACACTAACTAACGCCCTCCCGGGTCGTTAGATCGTAATGATGTGTTTACCCTAGTCCGAATCCAGGGTTACCTCTCCCAAGTGTCAAACCCTAGATTCTCAAATCCAACCCTAATACCATGACAAGCATACTAAGATCATCATCAAATAATAAAACACAATCAGATTTAAAAGCAACAACTGTTAAAGAAACATACATTAGACCAAACGAGTATTTACACAACTACATCTATCCCTAACTAATCTTTAATTAAACTAACATGTTATTAGCCAATACAATATTAAATCAAGAGGAGATCATCAATATCAATAATAAACATTAAGTACAAAGATGGAGACAAGGGGAAAAAAATCAAATCTCAAAGTGGAGTAGTCCACTTTCGCCAAAGAACAATCCTCCCGAGCTTCCTCTTCCCCATTGATGAACTTCCTCTTCTAGATCTTCAAGAAATGGCCAAGAACACTCTCTAAGACTAATATAATCTACTTCCTAAATTATCTAAACCTAACTAAGGTGGAAGAGCTCTCAAAATATGATTCGTTTTTTTTTTTACAATTGGGGGAGAAAGGGGTTAAAAGCAAGGTTTTTGGGAAAATATTTTCAAAATATCTAAAAATAGATATTTCTGTGCAGAGTGTCACCGCCTAGGTGGTGGTTTAAGTCGGTTAAACTTCTATCAGATCTTCGCCTAGGCGGTGGCTGCTAGCACAACATTCTGACGTTTTCTCGCCTAGGCGGTGGTTTTCTCGCCTAGGCAGTGGTTCAGCACTTCAGCACTCCAACATTCTGCCTCTTTTCCGCCTAGGCAGTGGTTTTCATGCACTGAAACCCAGTTCTTCACATTTTGTTCACCGTTTCTCCACCGTTTTCACTTATTTATCGCCCGTTAACATCCCTTCACCTGTTTTACACAAAAATAAACTAAAACGCAATTAAATATAACCAATACGCTTGAAAACTAACAAATTCAATTTCAAAATAGATAGGTATTTTACACCTACCAGACACCCAGTCCGTGGATATCAAAGTTGTTGTGTAATTAAGGAAAATGGAGAAGACAACTGATCTACTATCGATTCTTGCAAGCACCAAGATGTTATAGGTAGCCTAGTCAGATGAGAAGTAATCCATATCTACAATAATGCACAACTCTCAAAGAAGTAATGACCACCAGCCTGACAAGCAGTCAGTGATTGGTACAACTCCGCTAGCACAAGATGGACTATTAAGCAGGATGAATCAAATAGCATCCTCTCAGCCAGAAGGACTATTCGACCTTAGATATCACTTCCTCTCTTGGGAAATAGATTCTCTTGAAACAAAAAAGCAAACAATACAGTCATCTGACGCTTATGCCAATCCTCATAGCTACTCCACAAAACCTTGTATCACTAACATCCCTTGTCATTTAAAAACCACCGTTGGAGTGTGTCAAACTATAGGTAATCCTCGTCAACATTCACGTGAAGTGGTAAATGCTTCTGCATCACACCTAGAATCTATGATAGGCAACACTCAATGATGATATCATGAAACGAGGGATCTCACCTGACAAAGGGAGTTGAAGCAAAAGGATACCTCATCTAAGTGTAGACACCGCACTTTGTCACGCCAAATTAGTGTCAAATCGAAAGTCCAAGTTTAAATAAACTTTAAACTTAGGTTTAAAGGGAATGAATTCATACTTTGGATCACACTGGATAATACAAAAAATCCACAAAAAAACATAAGAAAACATAAAAACTATTGAATTTGACTAAATTTGGTAAAGTAAAAGTTTCGGGCCAACCTCGAAATTCCTAAAATTAAAGGAGAACTAAGATGACATTATTAAAGTTTTATTTTCATTAAATTACCTCTAATATGAATAAAAATTAGTTACTACACTTTATTTATAGGAAATTTCACCAAATTACCACGGTTACCTACTTTAACCTCTGAAACATTTACTATCATCGATTTCGTCTATTGGACACCAAAAATATTTATTTAAATTGTTGTTTAAAGTTCCAATATCCTTAAATAAAAGCTAAAAGACCTAAATCAAGTCATAAAATTTCCATGACAAGTCCAAGTTACATAACGTAACTAAGAATTAAGACTCGATTCGAAATCGACCAAACCGAAGTCATTCGATTAACAATCAAAGCCGATAAAACCAAAGGCCCAAATAAGAAATAATGAATCATCAAAATGATTATTAAAAACCTAATGGAATCTTCCTAAAAATTGCATACAAAATATCTAAGGAAAGAACCAAGTTACGTAAGGAGTAACCGTTATTAAAACTAAACTGATTTGGTTTACCACCTAAGCAAGGCATTTAATGATCATTAGATGCCCATATCATCAAGAATTTAATACTTGAGATGACATGGATGGACTACATCCAAAGAATCTAGATATTTTGAACAAATTATCTTAGGGAAACTAGAATACTTGAAATATAACTATCGATTACAAGGCAAGTTGAGTCGATTTGATCCAAATCAAACCGATTCAAGCCGCATCACATCAAGTGTCTCAATCAAGAATTAAATTCCAAATGACACATCAAGACTTGATTCAAAGCACCTTGGATGCATTGATGGAAACTAAACCAAAATAGTGAAACTAATCGATACTTAGCCCCCTAGACCAAACTAGAAGTTCCACATCAAACCGTTAACGACCCCATGAGCAACCAATCATATCAAAGATATGGTAATGATAACTAATGATTGAAAATGATTTGCAATGATTTCCAATCATTGAACCTAGTCATGTAATCATTATCAAATCTTTTAAAGATCTTTGAGAATCTTACACAATCAAAAAAATCATTCAAATTCATTGAACATCAAGACAAGAGGATATAATCCCTAAGCCAAACAGACCCTAAAGAAGAGCCTGGGATGGCCTGCTCATTGGCTAATGCGCAGACCCCCTCCGGGAACATACTCCAGCTTTGGAGCATCATCTTGATGAAATGGAGGTTACACTACAGGGCCTAGTGGAGGGCACCAAAAAGTAGGCATCTCACTCGACTCGCCTTTCTTTTATTAGAAATATCTTTGATGAACCGGTGCCCTTACCAATTCGTCTACCCCTCCAACAAAATTCTGCCCTATAATGGAATGAAGGATCTCATCGACCACTTAGCCCCCCTGACAATGATCTTGGACCTCTAGGGAGCCTCTGACGCACTGCGTCGCAAATCATTTCTGTTGATCCTAAGATTTTGATAAACAATTAAATGTTGATGTTTTTTTGTGGAACTAATGGTTTGATTAAGTGTTTCAGTTTATTAGTTCCAATGAAGATATTATCATGAAATAATTGTAAAGGATGCAGAGACAATGCAGAGAAAATAATATCATGAAGAAATTATGAAGGATGCAGAGACGGATACTAAGAGATTGAAGATTTCTAAGAATCTAGGTGAAAACAACTCTAATATATTTTTACTGTTAATATATCTCGATTAGGATCACACACAACACGAAAATGATTTTATTTTATGTGTGTTTTGATAGGATTCTAATTAGTGAAATTATTAACTCCTATGTGTAATTGAAAAAGAAATAAAGATAATTGATTAAAATTGATTTTAAGATTTTAGTGGAGATAACAGAGAAAAGAAATTGGTTAAAGGGGTGAAAATGTCAAATAAAATAATTAAGAAAAAGAGTTCAAGCATGGGCAGTCGACAGGTAAGTCAACTTGTACTTAAAAGAAGAAGTCTCTGAATCTCCCGGTCGACAGGTAGGTCAATCTATGCTTAAAAGATGAACTCTTTGTATCTCTAGGTCGACAGGTAAGTCGACTTATGACGATGGAATTTTGGCTTGAGTTACATCCTGAATTCGGCGGTTGACCGATAGATATATGTCTGTCGACTGATGGCCAGTTTTGGATTTTGAGGATTTTGTGGATTTTGATTTAAATACTAGCCGTTATTTGTTTACTTGAATATCCCTATTGATATGGTATATATATTTTAAGTATTTCTTAAATTGGTACATTTAATTTTTTCTATCCTATTGATTTAAGTTTGAGAAATATTTGAGCGACTAATTTGAATATTTTGAAAGCCATAATTAAGTCAAATATACCTAAAATTAGAGATAATGATATATGGGGTCTATATGTGCTTTTTAGATACTTATCATTTAAAAACTAGCCGTTGGATGGCTTGTTTCAATTTTCTATATATAGACCTAGGGATTTCACATAATAGAATGATGATATTAAGAACTATTTCATTCATAAGCTTTTATAAGAGTAATCATTTTGATATTATTTGGAGAGATCAAATTGTGAGATCAATTATTGAGGATTTCTTGAGTTAAAGCGCTAATTGTGTAAACATCACCGAGTTGAGCTGTTTAGCGTTTCAATCTATAATTCTTCGGTGTTATCTGGATGAGATATTTCCAAGCCATTAATCATTACTGCATATTTATTTTTCTATATTTGCTTGGTTGATAAGATCTTGATAAAATCGTTTTCTTAACTTTAAATTGCATAAAAATATTTTAAAATGATTTTTGGTGAAAATCTCATTACATACTTATTTGTGTGTTATTCATCATAATCAGATTTTTTTGGAGAAAGTGTCCTATGCATATTCTTAATTAAGTCTATTGTTATTATTACTTGCTTGGTTAATTGATTGTATGAGAAATCGTTTTTTAACTTTAAAATCATAAAAATTCTTTTAAAAACGATTTGTGAGATAATTTGATTACGTGCTTAATTTTGTGCTACCCACATTATTTTTATAATCAGATTTTTTTTCCTCACTTAATTCTATCACTAGTAATTATCGGGACATTAATTGAGTTTAAACTAATTTGAGGTGGTAGAAGCTCTGAGTGCGAAGAACTTATCAATTTCTTGTAATTGGTGAGTTGTGTGCGGATTAGGTACTATTGGAAGTATCTAATTAGGGGTAGCTGGGTTTCAGTCTCTTCCTGTAAAGAGATTGAGTTTGTAATTCTTCCTGGATTGAATTGATTTGTGAGCAATTTTGTAACGGTTCAATCCTTATTGGGTAAAAGGAAATTTGGAATGTTTATGAGGTTTTGATTCTTTAACCTTAGTTTAAAAAAGAATTAGATTATTCTTAAGCCTGTAAAAAGTAGAGGTTATTCCTAAGCCTGTGAAAATGAATTTGTAAAGGTTGATTATGAGCTTGTGAAAAGAATCTTTATGAGAGTTTGGTTTCTACCTTTAAAGGAATCTGGAGTTTAATGGGTGCAAATCTCCGTGGAGCTCGGAGGACTAGATTAGCCAAGAGTAGCTTGGTGAACCAGGATATATCGTGGTGTGTTACCTTATTTATTTTACTTATATTGTTGTTTGATGTATATCTCTAAGTGTTATTATTATTCTGATAATTTTAATACTATCCAATTCACCCCCTCCTGTGTAGCTCATTGGGCCAATAATTGACATCAGAGCTGATTTTAGCTCGTTAGGCTTAACATCCTAGCTAAACCAGTCACGTGCACACACCATGGATAATATTTTTTGTGTATCTTCTATTGATGGTGATAGATCCTTATATGACAATGTGGTTTACGATTCTTGTGATTCATGTGGTTGTGATGGAGATGATGAAAATGAAAATGTCCATATTGTTATGAAAAAATTATTTTCTTTCATACTACTTTTTTTTAAAGAGAGTTTGAGTTTAAAAAGAAAAATTGATTCTTTTGAAAATGGTGGAAAAAGTATCCAAAAATCTAACGTGCATTTGGATGATTATTGTGGTACAAAAGAATTTTCGGATGTTGTTTTTAAAATTAATAATTTGCTCTCTAAAGTGAATTCTCTTGAAAATGAAAACAAAGTTTTAAAAAATAATCTTGAGATAATTTCGAAGCAAAGGTCAGATCTTAATTCAAAAATTAATTTACTTAAGAAAAATTTTGAAAAATCAAAATCTGACCTTAAGACTATTTCAAGAGATTCTGAGAATAATTTTTCTAGGCAAAGTGGATATGCTTCATCGTCTCATCCTTCATCACAAATTAGTGATAATTATGTGTCTATTATTAGAAATGATTCTTGCTTTACATCTCGTGCTTTCTTTGAGAAATCGAATTTGAGATGTTATTATTGCAATAGGGTTTGGCATTTTAAAGTATCATGTCCACTAAGAAACCCTAAGTTTATGTTTAACAAGGATGGATCCAAAATAAAATGAATACCGAAGAGAACTATTGAAATGTCTTGTGCAGAATTACATAATGTCAGAAGTGGACCTGAAGGAGCAAACAAATAAGTTATATCAAAACTAAAACAGGAAATCACCAAAGAGCCACAAGTAATACAAAGCGAAAAGATACACCAAAGACAGAATGTGAAATTATTAAGAAGCCACAAGAGAAATGTGCAAAGAGAAAAATTGTACAAAATCCAAGATGGAATATCTCCAGGAAGCCAGAATCGATACGTGCAACGGGAATCGTCAATGAATCAAATGGCAAAAATTAAAAGTTGAGATGATACAGACAGGCCAAGAGGAATTATGCACCCAAAGCAATCATGAGTACAAATGAGGTAAAGAGTAAAGTTACCCCGATAGATATAAAAGGTACTCCTAACCCTCTGCATTTTAAATGTATTAAATTTGTTAAAGAGGAAGAGTTCCGACTTGCCAAATAAGTAAGTTGGTAATGGTTTCTAAGACTTATTTTTAAATGATGCGTTCACTTGTTGTCTTAGAAACATTATATGGTGATTATGAAAATCACATTTAGTTAAAGTTTATTTACATATTTTTATAATGTGCTTAGATCAAGTAGTAATCATGTGTTTAATTTTAAAACATGTTACGAGATTTATAAATTGAATTAAGTGAATTGAGTTTTTATTAAACTTGATTTATTAAAATGCATGATATTTTATATTGAGGTGAATTAAATGATTAAAGAATGATTTAATTTGATCATGATATTGATATGACTTGTATGGTTAATATTAATATGAAAGCATGATAATTCTTTTTGATATCATACATATGAGTATTTGAATACATGACATATTAATCTGTACTTAATGTTTCAAGTTGATATTTTTCTGCACAAGGATATATTTATAGGCATGAAGCACCTAGCTATTTGCATGATAGTATGTTATACTCGTACATTTCATATATCCTTATTTTAAATGATTAGTATTGTGGAAGAGATTTAGCTTGTTATAAGATAATACCTTTAACATGCATGTTATTATTGAGATATGATTCATGTTCTTGATTGGAAATGATTATATTTCTAAAAAAGAGTTGATATTTTATGAGAAAAATATGCATTTATCCATGTTTAAAGCATGTATTAGATCTATGTTGATTGATCCTAAGTTATTCTTGAGATATGCTTCCTATTCTAGTGCATTAAAGATTAAATGACTTGATTTTATCTAATAGGAAGACATTATTTGGTATCATGAGTAAGACATGAGAACTTAACTGAAATTATGTGATTACATGCTATATTGTTGAAACATTTTGATTACATCAGGCTTATTCTCCTAAGTATGAATTAACTTGTTTACAACTATATATGGGGAGAAGTGTTTATAAGAAGGATAATATTATATCATGCTTATATTGAAAGATGAGTTTTGTTGAAAAATCAAAAGAAGTTAATATGCTTGTGAAAAATTAATATCATGCTACATTACTAAGATGTTTTGATTGTCTTAGGGGGAGATTACATTCCTAAGTAATATTTTTGGTTCCCCCTCTCCCTAATTTTTTTTTTTTTTTTTAGATGACAAAGGGAGAGAATTAGTTGATGTTTTAATTGAATATCTTAAGGGGGAGTTTATTATATTTTGAAATTTGTGCTTTGTCGAATATCTTATGATTATCTTTATTACTATGCTTTAATGAGTTATAAAACCCGTCCTCGAATTCAAGGGGAGTGTGGTTATATTATTTTTTTGAAGAAAATTTCAAATTTAATTGTCATCATAAAAAATAAGGAGATTGTTGATCCTAAGATTTTGATGAACAATTAAATGTTGATGTTTTTTATGGAACTAACGGTTTGATTAAGTGTTTCAGTTTATTAGTTCCAATGAAGATATTATCATGAAGTAATTGTAAAGGATGTAGAGACAATACAGAGAAGATAACGTCATGAAGAAATTGTGAAGGATGCAGAGACGGATACTAAGAGATTGAAGATTCAGAAGAATCTAGGTAAAAACAACTCTAATCTATTTTTACTCTTAATGTATCCTAATTAGGATCACACACGATACAAAAATGATTTTATATTTACGTGTGTTTTGATAGGATTCTAATTAGTGAAATTATTAACTCCTATGTGTAATTGAAAAAGAAATAAAGATAATTGATTAAAATTGATTTTAAGATTTTAGTGGAGCTAATCGAGAAAAGAAAACGGTTAAAGGGGTGAAAATGCCAAAGAAAATAATTAAGGAAAATAGTTCCAGCATGGGCAGTCGACAGGTAAGTCGACTTGTACTTAAAAGAAGAAGTCTCTGAATCTCCTGGTCGACAGGTAGGTCGACATATGATTAAATGATAAACTCTCTGTATCTCTAGGTCGACAGGTAAGCTGACTTATGACGATGAAATTTTGGTTTGGGCTACAGCCTTAATTAGGCGGTCGGCCGATGGTTGTGTGTCTGTCGACTGATGGCCAGTTTCGGATCTTGAGGATTTTGTGAATTTTGATTTAAATACTAGTCGTTAACTAGCCGTTATTTGTTTACTTGATTGAGAGATTTTAGAGATATGGATATTTTAAAGATATGATACTCCTATTTAAATATCCCTATTGATATGGTATATATATATATTAAGCATTTCTTAAATTGGTACATTTAATTCTTTCTATCCAATTAATTTGAGTTTGAGAAATATTTGAGGGACTAATTTGAATGTTTTGAAAGCCATAATTAAGTCAAATATACCTAAAATGAAAGATAATGATATATGGAGTTTATAAGTGCTTTATAGATACTTATCATTTAAAAACTAGCCGTTCGAGGGATTGTTTCAATTTCCTATATATAGACCTGCAGATTTCACATAATAGAATGATGATATAAAGAACTATTCAGTTCATAAGCTTTTATAAGAGTAATCATTCTGATATTATTTGGAGAGATCAAATTGTGAAATCAATTATTAAGGAGTTCTTGAGTTAAAGTGCTAATTATGTAAACATCACCGAGTTGAACTGTCTAGCGTTTCAATCTATAATTCTTCGGTGTTATCCAGATGAGATATTTCCAAGCTATTAATCTTTACTGCATATTTATTTTTCTATATTTGCTTGGTTGATAAGATCTTGATAAAATCGTTTTCTTAACTTTAAATCGCATAAAAATATTTTAAAATAATTTTTGGTGAAAATCTCATTACCTACTTATTTGTGTGCTATTCATCATAATTAGATTTTTTTGGTGAAAGTGTTCCAAGCATATTCTTAATTGAGTCTATTTCTATCATTGCTTGTTTGGCTAATTGATTGTATGAGAAATCGTTTTTTAACTTTAAAAGCATAAAAATACTTTTAAAAATGATTTATGAGATAATCTAATTACATGCTCAATTTTGTGCTACCCACATTATTTTTATAATCATATTTTTGTTTCCTCACTTAATTCTATCACTAGTAATTATCGGGATATTAATTGAGTTTAAATTAATTTGAATTGGTAGAAGCTCCGAGTGCGAAGAACTTATCAATTTCTTGTAATTGGTAAGTTGTGTGCGGAGTTGGTACTATTGGGAGTATCTAATTAGGGGTAGCTGGGTTTCAGTCTCTTCCTGTAAAGAGATTGAGTTTGTAATTCTTCTTGGATTGAATGGATTTGTGAGCAATTTTGTAACGGTTCAATCCTTACCGGGTAAAAGGATATTTGAAGTGTTTGTGAGGTTTTGATTCTTTATACTTAGTTTAAAAAAGATTTAGGTTATTCTTGAGTCTATAAAAAGTAGAGGTTATTCCTGAGCTTGTGAAAATGAATTTATAATGGTTGATTATGAGCCTATGAAAAGAATCTTTGTGAGGGTTAAGTTCCTACCTTTAAAGAGATCTTGAGTTTAGTGGGTGCGAATCTCCGTGGGGCTCGAAGGACTAGATTAGCCAAGAGTAACTTGGTGAACCAAGATATATCGTGGTGTGTTGCCTTATTTATTTTACTTATATTGTTGCTTGGTATGCATCTAGTTGATACCACATATCCGCTGCTAAAAAAAATAATAATTAATTTTAGGATAAAATTAATTGTTTGAATTTTTTGAAGTGTTATTATTATTCTGATAATTTTAATACGACCCAATTTACCCCCCTCTTGGGTAGCTAACTGGGCCAACACTTTTCTATTACCTTACATGGTAGAGCTAAGGAATGGTATCTCATACTCTCTCTTCACTCTATCTCGTGTTTTGCCAACCTCGAGAGAGAGTTCTTGAAGAAATTTGAATGTAGTTGTAAGAGGGCCAAAACCTTAATTTACCTCATCACTATCAAGCAGGGCAAGGATGAGCCACTCAGTCAGTTCTTCTACTACTTCGACAAGGAAGCCAAAGATGTTGATTGTCTGGATAATTGTGTGGCCCTCACCACATTTATGAGCAGATTAAGGGAGGGAAAGTTCTTTTATTTCCTCATCAAAAAATCCACACGCGAACCTAGGATGATTCCCTGTCTCGAGGGGCACGCTTTAGTGAGACAGACTCTCTAATGGAGGACAAGATTAATGCGGAGGGACCTTGGAAACGAGAAGGCGTCGTAGAAAAGAGACAACCGCCACTAATGGGGAACAAGAAATTCAAAATAGAATAAAGACTAAGGGTCGACAGATAGGCCTCTGCCTGGAGGCCTAAGTAATTTATACCTCTGAGAGTGCCCATGGCAATGATCCTGCATGATATTTATGGGAAGAAGCTCGACCTTAGGAGGTTTGGCCCCTTGAAAGCTAAGAGGAAGAAGAAAAGCATAAACAAATGTTGTGAGTTCCACAAGGACTACAGTTACACCACGGATGAATGTTACCAGTTGAAAGAAGAAATTGAAAATCTGATACGATGTGGCCATCTTTGGATCCACATCCATGAAGACAACCAAAAAGGAGAAAGAAGATGCGATTTTCCCCCGGAGTAGAGGGATGGCAAAATCAGGAGGCCCTGCGACCTTAGCAGGATTGAAAGAGAAAAATCTAAATAATCCATGGAGGGTTTGCCTTGAGTGGAGCCTCTTGTAGCGCTCGAAAATAGCATCTCCAAGCCGCCAAGAGGAAGTCAGAGAGGAGTAGCAGAGAAATCCTGGTGACCGCGGTACCCGATACCGTGATCATCTTCTGCGACGAGGATCTCAGAGGCTTGTATTTTTCCCATGATAATGCCCTAGTCATCACAGTTGTGAGCTCTAACTACCAGGTTTGAAGGATACGGGTGGACAACGGAAGCTCCGCTAACATCATCTTTGACAAATGCTTTGACAAGATGAAAGTTGACCCCGGTAACCTCTTTTTGGTAACTTCTCCCCATGTGAGCTTCAGAGGAAAAACGGTCCACCCCTTAGGATGGGTTGAACTTCTAGTGTCTTTGGGAGAGGAACCTAGTAGAACTATAGTGTGGTTCCGGTTCTTGGCTATGAACTGCCTGTCTGCGTACAACACCATACTTGGATGACCTGCTATGAAGTTCCCTATGGAGGAAGGGATCAGTATGGTAAGAGGAGACCAGACCGCGGTCAGGGAATGCTTTATAGCAATGATCAAGGTCGACCCGCCGCTGGGAATGGAATAGCAATCACAAGAGGTGCTCAAGCTCGCGCCCTTACGGGACGAGTTGGGGTACCTACCTGTGGAGGATTCCATAGGGGAGAGATCACGCCCGACGCCAAATGAGAATCTTATCTCCATCCAAATCCATAATGAGAATAGCTCTAAAATAGTGAATATCAGGACTGGGATGGTTTCTAAAGTGCGAAAATCCCTAGAGGAACTCCTTCAGAAGAATAGACACATCTTTGCGTGGACACACTCCGATTTGCCAGGGTTCAATTCCCCGGGCAGCCCATGCATCAGTTGTTTATCAACCTTACTCACCCACATGTTCGCTAGAAAAACAGGAAGTTTCACTCGGAGAAACAGGTTATTATTGCCAAAGAAACTTAAAATTTTATAGATGCCCGGGTAATCGAGGAAATTACCTTCCTAGATTGGCTGGCCAACGTGGTTCTAGCCAAGAAGGTGGGAAAAAGTGGTGGATATGCGTCAACTACAAAGACCTCAACAGAGCATGTCACAAAGACTTTTTTCCCCTTCCGAGGCTAATCGATGCCACCACCGGTACAAACTTTTGAGTTTCCTAGACGCATTTTCTAGTTAGGACCAAATCCCAATATACCCTCCTGACCACCCAAAAATGTCCTTCATAGAGGACAAGGTGACTTACTATAAAAAGGTAATGTCGTTTGGACTAAAGAATGCCGATACAACCTATCAAAGACTCGTGAACAAGATGTTCAAGTGTGAAATCAGCAAGTCCATGGCGTTGTATGTAGATGATATGTTAGTCAAAAGTCTGTTGGCCGAGCAACACATCGTCGATCTCCAAAGGTACTTCGATATTCTCCAGATGCACATAATGAAGCTCAATCCCTCCAAGTATGTCTATGGGGCATCATCCTATAAGTTTATGGGCATCATGGTCTCAAAGAGGAGGAGAGAGGCTAATACGGATCAGATCCGGGCTATCATGGAAATGTCTTTCCCGAGAACCAAGAAGAAAGCCCAGAGCCTAGCGTGAAGGGTAGTGTGAAGGGTGGTGACCCTAAGCCATTTCATCTCCCAGTCAAGTGGTAGATGTTTCCCCTTCTTCAAACTATTGAGGGGAAACAAGACCTATGAATGGATGAAACAGTGCAAGCTCTCCTTCCAAGAACTGAAGTTCTATCTCATAACTACCCCATTGTTAACTAGACCAGTGCTAAAAAATGAGTTAATCATGTACTTTGTTGTATCTCCAACGGCTGTGAGCACCGCCCTGATCCAAGAAGTAAGGGTCAACTTTAGCCCGATTTATTACTCCAATCACGTTTTAACACCTGCCGATGTTCGGTACTCAAGGATGGAAAAGTTAGCACTCGCCTTGATGCTAGCCTCCAGGAAAGTGGGGCAAAATTTCCAAGCTTACCCTATAGTCGTTCTGTCCGACCATTATTTCTGCTAAATACTCAATGCCCTGGACACGTCCAGAAGGTTGATTAAATGGTCTTTGAGCTCAGCGAGTTCTACATACTGCCCACGTGTGGCCATTAAAGGTTAGGTCATGGCAAATTTCATCGCTGAGTTCACGTTCGCCGAAGAATCTTCACTGGAGATGACGTTCCTGCCCAGCCCAAGGGAGACCGCCCAAATTCAATCCCACAAATAATACCTACCAAGTTCCACCATTACAGGAGAGACTCCAAACGAAGACCCTCCCCAGCTTGGTTGGAGGTTGTTCACCAATGGTTCTTCCAACCAGAAGGGCAGTGGGGCAAAATTAGTTTTGTCCACCCCCATAGGGAAAGAGATTGAGTACTTACTCAAAGTTGATTTTAAGGCCACTAACAGTGAAGCAGAATATAAGGTGTTGATCGTCGGACTAAGACTAGCTAAACTTATGGGAGCAATGGACCTCTCAATTTTTTACGATTCCCAGGTGGTGGTCAATCAAGTGAAATGAGAGTACCAAACCAATGATGCCACCATGGCGAGATATCTCAATAAAGTAAGAGATCTTTGGGAGGGATTTCCCTCAACTAGCATCACCTAGGTCTCTCAATACAAAAAATTACCACACCGATACATTAGCCAACCTATCCTCGTCCATGCCGTCAAAAGGTCCTCAACATATTCTAGTGGAAATCCTCTACGCGCCCAGTATTGACAAGGTAGAATAACTCAACCAGGTCGACGACATAAATAATTTCTCGTGTTGGATGGATCCAATACGACAATATATCAAGCATGGCACCCTCCCGAGCAACAAGCTGAGGCCAGAAGGCTTTGGTATACGGCCTCTAATAGGTGTAATTTACCTATCTATTTTCAAATCGAACTTGTTCGTTTTCGAGTACTTTTATAGTGTTTTATTATGTTTTAATACGTTTTTAATCTTTTTATTATAAATCAGGTGTGTGGCGTGAAAAGGGATGAAAACAGATCATAAATGATCAAATCGGATCAAGAGCGGTGGAAGAACTGTGGAAAACAAACAAAAGGGCAAAATTCAGAACCTGCAACCCACCGCCGCGGCAGTCAAAACATAGAGAAAGGGCCTAAGCCCTTTGCAAATCCATCGCCGCGGTGGTGAATCGACAGAAACTCTCTGCTTCTACTGTTGCATCCACCACCACAGCGGTGACACTACCGACATGCCCACCGCCGCGGCGGTCACTCTACACAGATATTAGATATTTTTTATTCCCTTTATCTTCCTCATCTCTTCTATTTCGGCCATTAGAGGCCCCTTAGTATTGGAATAGATTTGAGAGTGTTTTGGGGAGTGCTCAACCAAATCCGAAGAAGAAGAACACGTTGCGAAGAAGGAGAAACGATTGTTAAATGGTTTTAGCGGTAAATTTTCAGACAACAGCTAAGTCTTTCGTTTCTTTCTTTTATTTCTTAACTTCGGTAGTTTGTTGAGCATGTTTAGCTCATTTTTCATTATATAAATAGTTATGGCCATAAGCTAAACGAATTTTACCTAGGGATTAATAATATTTATAAAAATGTCATTTGTTTAAGTTGTGTTTCTTTAACGGTTGTTCTTCGCTATTAGATTGTGTTTACTATTCTTGTATTTCTATTATATGCTTGTTTAGATATATTGAGAAATCGGGGTTTGACACTCAGGAGAGGTAACCTCGAATTCAGACTAGGGTAAACACAACGCGACGATCTAATAACACGGGAAGGAGTTAGAAAGTGTGCAATCCATAACGTTGGGGCAAGACTCATGTGACCTAGTGTCATTAAGACGTTGAGGGGGACGTCTCCATTGATACGAAGTCGCATATTCACTCATCTTACACTCGAGAGAGGTGGTGAGTGAGTTTACGATACAGAGATTGTCGGATAGGTCGAATCCCGTTATTAATAACTAAACGAAATCAAACACATTTAAGTAAATGAAGTCAATCCCTAGATAATCTTTTCCCCTAAATGTTTCAATATAGTATATATAGTATAAATTAGATAAATTAGTATTTCAGTATTAGTATATTTAATTATAAAACTACAATTTTTATTGCCTAGATAAAATTAGGTTATGATAATTACGGTACTCAATAATAATCTCAACCAATCCCTGTGGATACGACAACCCTAACTCTTCCAATCTATACTAAAACTTGACCTGTACACTTACAGAAAAAGTGGCGACGTAATATTCCACCACCAGCCTCCAGGTACAGTATGGCAAACAGAGTCCTATACTAGAGATTGTTTTATGGTCCGGATTCCCGATGCCTGTGCCCTAGGGAAGCCCAATACATTCTGACCGAAGTTCACAAAGGTGTGTACGGGAACCACACTAGATGGCGGTCACTTGTGCTAAAAATAATCCGCAACGGGTATTATGTGTCGATGCTAGCACATAACACAAAACTCTACATACAAGCGTGCGATAAATAACAAAGGTTCGCCTCCTATCCGCAGCTACCTCCGATAGGGATGGAGCCTATAAGCAGTCTATAGCCTTTCACCCAGTAAGGAATCAACATCGTTGGACCTTTCTCCATAGGTGTGAGCCAACACAAGTTCCTACTAATAGCGATCAACTATTTCACCAAGTTGGTGGAGGCAGAACCCCTGGTCACCATTACCAAAGAGAAAATTCAGAACTTTACGTGGAATAACCTGGTGTACCGCTTTGGTATTCCAAGAGCTATCGTTTTCGACAATGGGAAGTAGTTCGACAATGACTTATTCATAGAATTCTACTATGGACTAGGAATTCGAAATCACTTCTTGTCCCCTAGCCACCTCCAAGCAAATGGTCAAGGAGAGGTAACTAACTGCATCCTTCTCTACATGATCAAAATTTGACTCAACATATATAAAGGGGTATGGGTGGATGATCTCCTGGGCGTCTTCTAGACCTACCATACTACTGCACAGACCCTAACGGGAGAAACACCCTACGCCCTTGCCTTCGGATCGGAGTCGATTATTCTAGTAGAACTCCAAATCTCCAGCACCCGAGTGGTGGGTCACACCGAGCGAAGTAATGAGGCCAAACTAAGGCTCAACCTAGATCTCCTCGAGGAACACCGAGAATAGTCTCAAGTGCGAAGGGCAGCATACCAATAACGAGTGGACCTCTACCATAACAAGCAAGTCTCCCCCCAAGAATTCCAAGTGGGAGACATGTTTCTGAGAGAGGTCTCCATTGCCATCAAAGAACTAGGGACGAGAAAGTTAGGACCCACGTGGGAAGGCCCATATCGAGTGAACTGGATCGCGAGACCGAGAACCTTTGGCCTCGAAACGGTAGAAAGGAGAAGGCTACCCCACCCATAGAACGCAGAACACCTGAAAAAGAACTTTGTATGAAGCTCTTGTAAAATCCAAGAAAATTAATGAATAATTTTTTATGTTTTAAACCTCACTCCATTGGCTAATATGCACCCGAACACACAATTAACTAATGAGTATCTCCAGTGAGAAACTCCCAACAGTGAGGTAAAACACCTAAGTAGTCAATTTGGTAGCCATGGTAAGACCCCCCCTGTGGCTGGGTAAAACGGCTAAGTCATTGAACAACCACCATGGTAAAACACCTCCGTCAAGGAAGTATAATGCCCTTCGACTAATCGATGGCCATGGCGAGAAACCCTTGACCAAGAAGGTAAAACACTTAAGTCATCGATTCAGTAGCCATGGTAAAATACCCTAAATCCTAGGGAAAAAGACGTAAGCCGCTGGATGACAGCCATGGTAAGAAATATCTAACCGTGAGGTAAAATGCCTATACCATTAGTTAGCGTCTTCGGTGAAAAATTCCCAAACAGAGAGTTCAAACAACTTAGTCGGTGACTTAGTATCCATGGTGACACCCCTCTTCCCCAATTGTCGGGTAAAACACCTAAGTAACTAAGTGACGACCATGGTGAGACACCTCCGACCGCGAAGATAAATATTCTTTTAGCTCAGACAAGTTCTGTAAAGATCCACCCCTTCTGCCTTTACCCGAGGAAGAAGGGTTGGAGATGCCCATAAAATGACTAAAAATCTCCTAAAGTCAGGAAGAGACAACAAACCTTTGCCTATAGATCTCCCAAAGAAGGTTAACGGGAGGTCTCTCCAAGATGACCAAGACCCGTTAACCCACAACAGGTGAACCAAGTTTCCTAGCCTGAAAACTAGCTGACTCTGTGAAGACTCGTCCCTAGAACTCAATGCAGGAATGCAGGGCACAAGCTGCCAAAGAGACAACCATCTCTAGGCTAAACCAACGACAACATACCTTTTTCATTTACCGCAGGAATCCACAATGAGAGCTCTCATACTTTTAAAAGGCCAATGACCGTCAGAGAACCCTCTCTACAAGCTCCCTGCTCCTTAGAGAGAAAGGATTAGGGTTCATCAGTAAACAAATGGCTAGACATTACGCTAGAAAAATGATGAACTTCCTCCTCCGCCTTTGCCTTTGTCCTCGATTGCTTGAGAGCCTCCAATTACAGCCTGGCCAAACACGCCTTTTCGGCCTCTAAGTGCCCTAGCATGACAAGGTAGCTGCCTTACACGAAGATAAAAAGAACTCTTAATTCTTTCGGATAACAGGAGCATTGGAGCCATTGATCGTCCACTCTCAGTTGCTGAATAAGGACCTCCGTCTTTTGGTATTTATCGCATTTGTTGGCCCAATGAGCTACCCAAGAGGGGGATAAATTGGATAATTATAAAAAATTAAAAATTAGATCTTTTAACACTTAAATTATCAAATAATCAATTTATCTTAAATCAATTATTATATTTGTTATGAAACAGAAAAGTGTTTATATTCTAAGTGCACACCCAAGCAGAATATGATAAAAATAATAACAAAATAGCACACCAAAATATATCTTGGTTCAGCAAACTAGTCTTGACTAATCTAGTCTTCCGAGCTCCACGGAGATTCGCAACCACTAAACCCTTGATCTCTTTATTAGGTAGGAACCAAACTCTTATAATTTTCCTTTTCACAGGCTAAGGAAGAACCTTATCTTTTTACCAGGTTAAAGACTAACCTAACCATTTTACAGACTAAAGATCAAACATAATTCTTTTATAGGCTAAAGATCAAACCTAACAATTCTCACAAGTATCATTTTCACAGGTAAGAATGTAACATTTACAATTCACTTAATTCAATTCAGGAAGAATCACAACCTAGTTCTTTTCAAGGGAAAAGAATAACCAAACATTTTATACTTTAGAATAAAGATCAAACCTCAACCTTTTTCATTGGAAAATATTGAAACCTAGTTACCCTGACTAGACATCAACCCAATTGTGTCTAATCTACTCAAACTCACAAACACAAAAAAAAATAAAAAATAATGAGTTTCTTCCCATAAGGAGCTTCCACCACCTTAATACAGTTATACTCAATTAATGTCCTAAAATCTACTAAGTGATAGATTCAATTGTGAAGCAAAATAATATCTGATTAATAACAAGTATGGGTAGCATAAATTATAACACGTAATCAGATAATCACACAAAATCGTTTTAAAAAGATTTTTTTGCTCTTAAATTTGAAAACGAATTTTTAACGATCTTAAATCCAAGCAATCAACAATAATATGAAATCACAATTAAGAACAATAACTTGGAAAGATCTCACCAAGAAAACACCGAAGAATGTAAATAGAATTGCAAGACAGCACAAATCGATGACGCTAAAAACAATCAGCGCTTTAGATAAAAAATGTAACACAATATCTCTCTTGAATGAATCTCAACAAAATTATAACCCTTAGAAAAACTTAGGAACTGATGTTCTTGATATATTTTATTACAATCCTATAGGTCTAATTATATATATTAGTATCAAGCCCTTCTACGGCTAGTTTTCAAAAGACATGCCTCTAAAAGGCACTCTTAGACCCCATATAATATTTTCTTTCAATTCTGGGATATTTTACTTAAAAATAACTTTCAAAACCCTTAAATAATCCATAAAATAGTTCTCAATTATCAATCACAAAGATATGAAGTATTTAACTAACCAAATTGAGAGAATCATTTAATATGTGAATTAAATCAGTATAAGTTTAAAACATATGGACCATAGTTTCAACAAGATCAGATCCCCCGAATTTCTCCCTTGGAATCATAAAAAACAACTAGTTTTTTACCAGAAGACCAAGATCTTCAAAATCTCAACCAAAACAGTCGGTTAACCAATCTTAGGCTTGTCGGTTGACCGATTGATACAACATGTCAGCCAGGCCAAACGAAATACCCTGTCAGTTAACCGATCTCTCCTCGGTCGGTTGACCAATTGGTTTAGAGAGTTTTCCTAGCCTTTGTCCAACATTGTCGATCGAAACGATTGCCTACCAATCGGTTGACTGATTGGTTTAGAGAGTTCACCTGCCATTCTACTATGCCTATCGGTTGACCAATCCTTTCTTGATCGGTTGACTGATTGATGCAGGTTTTATATTTTTTGCTCCAAAACCTCACTGTTTCAATTAGTTAACCAATCCTTTTTTGATCAGTTGACCGATTGGTGTTAGTTGGTCAATTCTTTCACCAATTTCTGCTCTAAAACTCAACGTTTGATTCAGTTAACCGATTACTATTCTCGATTAACTGAATTGAAACTAAACTTCAACTTTAAACATAATTTTCACTTAAGTCAATTTTTATTTTCAATTTCACATAGGAGCACATATTAAATCACAAATTAGGATCCTAAAATTCAACATATCAACACATAGAAATATAACTCATTTAATAGTATCGTGTGTGATTCTAATTCGGGTTGCATTAAGAGTATAAGAGTATTGAGTTGTTTTCACCTAATTTCTTCAGAATCTTCAATACTTTTCATTTATTCAATGTCCATCTTTTCACCCTTGACATTTTCTTCATGATAACTTCAATATAATCAATAAATGAAATTTTTTTTTTTGAAACACTCAACAAACACATTAGTCCCACAAAAAACATTAACCTTTAATTGTTCATCAAAATCTCGGGATCAACAGCCTTGAACATTTTTAAGGCCTATGTGAAGACTCATCGTAAAGACGTAATGAAGACAGAATGAAAGTTTCAAGGATGAAGAAATGAGGCAGCAAAATGCTCCTTAAATAGGCATCCCAGATAAAATGTCAGGGGACATGTGTTATTAATGACGACTTATAATTACGCTGCATTAATAGCTGACGGATGAAAAGATCGTTGAATCCCCAAAAGCTTGCACATGGATACGTTTCATAAAGACTATGTCAAGATACGCCTCTAAGAAACTGCGTAGAGACACACCCTGATCATTACCACATTGGGAGTAAGAGAAATGTGTCACGTGATCAGAGGATGATGAAGACTCCACCAGGGAAAACAAAAAGGCCAAAAAAGAGTAGATAGATAAGAAAATGAAGCAAAAATACAACTTCATTAAAAGCTTATGTACAAAACAGAGGCATACCCTGTAGATCCAAAGGAAGGAAAAGAGAAAATGTATAAAACTATAGCAAACTACGGGCGCCCCTTAGGTTAGAGGTCTCCTCCTCGAGCAAGCCCCTCTTATTTCCTCCCTCTGCTTGGTGCAGCAACAGCATACCTCTCGTGCATCCCCCTCACCATGGTGCTTGGCGCTCGTCACTGCTTTGGACTTGAGAGATTGCCAGAGCAGCCGCTCTAGTGACATGATCCTTTCTTCGATGTCAGCAGCTCTCTGCTGCACAACAGCATCCTCTTGCCTCAATCTCTTAGCTTCCTAGATCCTCAAAAGTTACGCGCTCAGCCTTTACTACCTTGTGCTCCTTCTCCTCAAGCTGGGCCTGTGCCTTATCCCTCTCTCTTTCTAGGATGTAGAGTCGAGACATGATTCCCCTTCACTTCTCGAGCAGAGCGAAGGAAAGCATTGAGTCCTGGGAGCCACCAGAAGAAATTAGGCAAACCCTAAAGCATTCATCAAAGTTATAGAAAGGCAATACATCATTAACATGATGGTCGACTGCAATAAGGTCAGCGTCGGATCGCTGCCCCACTTCTAATTGTTCTCTTGTGCTCATTGTCTTCTCTTCGGGTATTGCCCCTTTTGTTTATTTTGAATTTGGTTTTTTTGTTATATTGATTTTTTATCCATATCATGCTTTGGTTTTACCAATTGGTATTGATATTGATTTTGTGTGAATGTAAACTAACTTTCTTTTTTTCCTATTCTTATAATTATGTTGCTATTTCGAGAAATTTGGGAACAGAAATAGAAAAATGTTCATTTTCTATTCTCAATTTTTTGGGAACCGAAGTTGATTTTTATTATTGAAAAAAATAACCTAATTAATTAATTTTATTTACAACTTTAGTGCTGGAGTGACAATGAAATTAATTTTAATCTTGAGCTTTTTTTGCTTCTATTCAGAAGTGGTAAGCCTTTCATAAGGCATCCATAATTCCTTATGGGGTATTTAATAGTTTTAATCAAGGACACGATTATATTTAAGTGATTTTAGCCATATGGTAGGCTCCAATATCGTTGTTAATTTTTTTATAAATTTTTCGTTATGCGCACTTTTGTTTTAGTGATTGATTTTTATTATTAAGTTAATATGATAGAGTTTTATGTTATTTACTGTTATGTTCATTTGAGAAAATGAGATTTGGGAATGTTTTAAAAAACAAAAGGGATTTTATCAATTTTTTAGTTGCACTTAACTATGCATTAATGTCCATTTAAAATTGGTTTGTTGTTATTAGTTGTTTTATTATTATTCTTGTTTTCAATAAATAATATTTTTTTTTTATATTAAATTAATTATAATTTTAATAATCATATAAGAAAGCCTAAAATTGGAAGTTTAAACCTTTAAATGAATGAGAGCCATTTAAAGGTATTTTTTTTGTTTTCCCTCATTTTGCATATAGTTATTGTATCATCTTCGATGGTTTCATTGTCATTTATGAGTATTTTAAGGGTCTTGATTTTATTATCATAATTCCACCAACTATTACAAGTTAAAAACACCTCACAATTCTACTAATTAAGGCTTAGAAATTAGAAAGACCATATGCTATGACCATCTCCATTCTACAAATTTAATTAAAGAAAATTGTGTTATCTTATTATAATACTTAAAAGTAGAAGACAAGTCTTTAAAATGAAGTATGACTAATCTCTCTAATTTTCTTTATTTATTGTCTAAACTCGCGTATTGTACAGGCTAAAACTAGTATATTTTATTTTGGGAGACAAAATCCATCTCCATTTTATTTTCGAAGTGATATTCTTTGTTTATATATTGGTCTTCTCTCTTTTCTCTGAAGTAAATTACTTCTACCCTTAACTCTCAATCGAATAACGAAAATCTTCATAGATGATTTTCATTAATCTTGTATTGCTGGATATAATCATTATCATTTATTTTCTATCTTTTTTGTGCTTCCATGTGTGTGTTTTATTTTTACTTACAAATCATTGTGTTTCATTACTGTTATTTTTTGTTTTCAATTTTTCTTTTTTGGTTGGCATCTTTGAGTGTTTGATGTTTTAGGGCATCATGTGGTAGTGACAATGGTGGTGAAGACAATGATCAATAATGAATGAGACCGTGAAAAATAATAGTGAAGCGGCAATGAACAATGCTGCTATCGTTCATTTTTTCACTTCTTTATGGTAAGATCTTCATTCTTTATCTTACTTAACAATTTTTTTTTTTCTTCAGATCTACTTACAAATCATTGTATTTTATTACTGTTATTTTCGTTTTCAATTTCTTTTTTTTTGGTTAGCATCTTTGAGTATTTGTTCTTTTAGGGCTTCATGTGGTAGTGACAATGGTAGTAAAGACAACGATCAACAATGACTGAGTCTGTGAAAAATAATAGTGAATCAACAATGAACAACGCTCCTATCGTCCATATTTTTTTACTTCTTTATGGTGAGAACTTTTTTCTTACCTTAGTCTACTATTTTATTTTATATTTTTTTTCTAGATCTACTTTATTTTATGTTATATTTTTGTTTGTTTAGTTACTGGCTTGACATAGATCTGACAATACTCACAGATGTTTTATTTTACCTATTTTGTACCATCAAGTTTTGTCTATTTATGTACCTTCTATGGTTGTGATGGATGTCCTCGCTGGTTCTATCATGATTATCTTAAATTCTAATGTCAATCCTATATCATTTTTATAGATCCTCATCGAGTGCGTGATGAATTAGATGCTAATGATGTAATTCCTTTTTTTTTTTTTTTTTTTCCCCTTAGATGTATTGAATCTTGGACATTTTGGATTTTTTACAATATTGAATGAGTTTGTTTGAAAATAATTATTTTGCTTATAAAGAATCTCGTGATCCATTTGCTCGATTAAGCAATTTTATGACTAAGATCGTAACATAAAATATATAATTTAATTGACCTTAGGTGAAATTATAATTTTTTAAAACCTAATTAGCCATCATAGAGATAAACCGCAATTTTAAAATTTAAATTTAATCAACCTCGGGTCAAATTATAAATTTTCAAGACTAATTTAGACATCCTAGAAGATATTAAATTTTCAAACACTTAATTTAACCAATTTGAGGTTGAATTATAATGTTGAAAACATAGTTTGACTAATTTGAGATAAAATCAATTTATTTAAAAAAAAAAAACTAATTTAACAAACTTAGGGATGCATTAAGAAATTAAAATTTCAATGATTTTACCAGTATAAGGTTAATTTGAAATTTGATACTATTTGTTCATCTTTTTTTTTTTTTTTTTCCTTCTAATGGTTTGTTGGGTTTTTTTTTTTTTTTGGTACAAGTTTATTGATTTCCAATATAAGCGAACCTACACATATTGATGTTATTACATTATAACCAAAAATAAGTTGCATAACAAAGTTTATAATATTTAACCAAATAAAATCACTCCTAGAAAGAAAAAAAAAATGTTTGCTACATCATTATCAAACGACTCTGACTCTAATTACTTTGATATATAATAAAAAAAATCACATATATAATTGTGCGGGCTGAAAATTATCATATAAGAAAACAAAAAGTTTTTGCTCTAATATCAAGTAAATAAGGGTTCTCTAACGTCACTCTTCTTATTTATCATGATTTTATTTCTCTATCTTTGAGCTTTAAATGGTCTTGTAATTGTTATTATAATATAGAAAATTCATTTATATGTCTTTTGTCAACATTAAATAATGTTCAAAATTTATATTATAATATGAAAAATTCATTAATAATTTTTTTATTATCTTTGAATGATCTTCATTATCATACGAAATTTTTGTAATCTTTATTTTTCATGTGCCGGTCAAAACTATTAAATTTTGAAAAATTTGGTAAACGTCCTATTCTATAAAATTATCATTTTGTGGGGTCCTGTAATAAGTTAAAATTATTAAATTTTAAAAAATTTGGTAAAACGTCTTATTTTATAAAGATTTTGTAATAATAATTTTTTAACAGATGAAATGGTATTTAAAAAATATTTTTTTTTTTTAACTCTCGAACGTCTTAACGAGATCCCCTTAAGTATTTTTAAATCGGTGTGTTTCTGGAATTGCAACGGCGTATTTTTCTATATTGTTTTCTCTGTCTGCAATCGGTCCAGAAGTTCCCCTTTCTGAGTGGAGCGACCTCAGGGACCCCAGTATGGTGGTGATTGAAGCAGTGCCAAATTCACGGCAAAATGATCCCAAAACGAAACCAAAATCATCAACAGGGGTAGATTCATCTCTTAACACGGCGACAGTATCTGGTTACGCCTCCGATGGCTTCGAAACCGCCAGCGATACGGAACTAAATGATGGTGAAGATCAATATGGAGATAGAAATAAGAATATGAACGCCGACACGGATCATGGTAAAAATGAACAACAACAGCTTCGCGAAGAACAATCTATTGCCCCAAATGACGATGAACTAAAACTGGTATTTCCATCCTCCTCCCTCTCTTAAACACGAACGCATAACAGTTGCTTGTAAGGGGGTTGGAGTTAGGACACAGGCGCGCACGCATCTTCGTTTAAATTCGTGCCGATATATGTTTTGCTTTTGTCCCGAGTTCGGGTTTTTTGGGCTGAGTTGGTGATTGATTGGTGATTTTTTTTTTGTTGAATCGACTATTATGTGTCAATTACATCTTCATTTGTGCCTTATTGTTTTTATTTTTTAAAACATTGATTAATATCGGATCGTACAGTTCTGATATATTGATTGAACATCCTTTAGGTTTGAAATTTATGATATTCCCCGTCTCACTATTATTATTGCAACCAGTTATTGTTATTACACGATGAATAATTTACGGTAACATTGAATACAAAGCTTCTGCGAATGGGCAATTGTTGCTGGGCTCCATTTTTTTCTTGGAAAGAGAGGAATTACAAAATTTGATCCTGACTTTTCCGAGTTTTTTTTGTTTGTTTGTTTTTTCTGTTTGGAGGGGGGAGGGGGTTTGGCAATGTCTACCAAATACAAGAACAATCAACATGTTGACTCCAAATCCAAACTCACCTTTGGGCTCTTTCTTTTGTTTAGTTTTTCGGTTTTAGGCTTTGTGATTGTGTTTTTCTCTCTCAAATTAGATGCTGGTTTTGTATGACTTTGCTTGCTTGTCGGGGTCTTGCCCCTTGGTTTTTGAGCTTCATTCAGAACTTCTTTTAGGATAAACTTTTAATTACTGTAAATAGTTATGTTATTTTCCTTTGTGCTCTTACTAATGTCATGGTTAGGATTAGATTTTCCTCTTCCCTATGATTATGTTTTCCATTATTCCTTTCCAAATAAATGAGCATCTATTATTTGCTTCATATGTTTATGGTATTTTGGGAGTTGTCTGATCCAAAATACTTAGTTACATTTTAAGGATTTTTTTTAGTACAAAAAACCATCCCTTAATTTACTTGTGGAATTCTATGAAGCTAGAAGTATTCAAGTTAAGAATCTTCGATTGCCCAGTGTAGAGTTTCGAAATGTTATACCATATTACCGAACAGAAGTACCAATTCACAATTGGGTATTGGTGTGTCCTGGTGACTATGGTTTGGACAAGTTTTGAAGACATGTTTTAGAACTTATTAACTTCTTTTTACCATCAAGTAACCTTTTTTTTTTTTTTGTGTGTGTGTGTGTCATAGTTTCTCAATATTCTCGCTATATATAAATGTTTGTCCTTTTTCTTTTTCCTGTTTTGAAGGAGGAAGCCTTAGCACAAGCAAGTGGTGCCAAAACCAAAGGCAACAAATTATTTGGAGATGGGCAGTATGAAGAGGCGTTGTTACAGTATGAGCTTGCATTACATGCTGCACAAGATATGCCATTGGCTGCTGAAATACGTTCAATTGTCCATGCAAATTGTGGAACGTGTTTCTTCAAAATGGTAAGTTTTTGTTGTTTCGATCATGATTATACTTTGCTTGATAATTTAGCATGCCAAATTTTTCATTGGAGTTGCGATTTTAGAATATGTAGGGCATTTGAAGGATGCGCAAGTAACGCACGGTCCATTATAGTATGATGTTGATGTGCATCCGATACCAATACACTGTGGTAGTCCAAGAGCATGTCATAGATGAATAGATGCATGCACAGTTTCAAATTTCTCGAAATTACTAGGTGTTTGTCTTTTGACTTACAATAGTATAATTTTTTCTTGAGTTACTTCATATTTTTTAAATTCGAGATTAGTAATCCACCATTTATTTGTCTAATATATGTTTTTCATATTTTTTGATTTCGAGGGTACCACCATTTATTTGTCTAATAATTCACTAATGGTTGTTGTGTTAGGTGAACTATGCTGAAATTTATTGGTGACTTTGTTGTGAAATATACTTTGTTTTGGAATATGGATGTTATTTGTGCAATATGTATATATGCTGTCATATTGCATTAATTGGCTGTATCGTGTTGGTTCTGTTTCTTGAATATGAACTTACAGCATCTCCACACTCATTGGGCACAATATCTTTATCCATATCCGTTTAATTCTTAAAGCACTCTGTATTCACTGGTGAATCTTCTACATTATAAAAACTTAAGAACATGAGGCAACTTAGGTTGGGTGAGATTAGATGTTAGCACAAGAGTACTAACTGATATCAACTGAATAATCTGACATCCCAGTTATGTTAGGGCAGGGATGAGAAAAACTCAATTTATGCATATGGACTGTAAACTGGTCTACAGAATAATAAATTTAGGAAGTCTTAACATTTCTTTAACTGTCAAGGGATGAGGTATTGGCAATATCTTGAAAAAACCCAGTTTATGCATATACACAGTAAGCTGGTCTACAGAAAAATAAATTTAAGAAGTCTTAACAGTTTTTTAACTCACTTAAGGGATGAGGTATTGGCAATATCTCGATGTTTCTGTATGATGCTATTAATCATTAATAATGATGTTTTCACCGTTGGACCTAGTAACCACTCCTTAATCATGGTTCTTTTTCTCTCGCCTCTTGTTCTTCTTGGATTTCACAGGACTGAAGTCATTTTCCAGCATACCTGAGGTCCTCACTCCCCCTGGGGACTGTTTCAAACTTTGGAAATACTCGGACACATCTTCTTGCACCTCTGCTATCTTAGTTGGAGATGCAGGAACATTGTGGGCTGTCTCCTCCTCTTGTCCTTCAATAAAAGGTTTGCCAGATTCTGCTATATCTCCACTGTTGTTTACAACATATTCCAACTGGACCTCAACATGCTTTCCGATTTCTTCATTTGTCATCTTGTTAATAGTCTTATCCTCATCCCCGTCCTTAGCACTGGAATACTTGCAAAACCTCCCCTGATCACCAGATATACCTTCTTTTCTTTAGTATACTATACATGCCCTGCAGATCCTCTTGAGTTCCCATCACAGCTTCTAGCATTTCCTTTCCCCTCCTAAGTTGATATCCCCTGACCAAAATCATCCTCATGAGAATGAAAGCATTACACACCACCACAATGTCTTACTTTTTTCCACTCTACCTTGCAGGTTTTCTCCCACCTTGTGAACCTTATCAGTATCTTCTGTGCCTCGTATCCTCGTTAACTAGACTTGGCATTGTCTTAGGCTTTCTTCAATTTTCCTTCTTGGCATTGTCTTAGGGTCTTGAGGAGGATTTTCCTTAGCAACTGCACCAAATGTATTATTCTTTCTCACATTAACCTCTCCTTCCGTAGATTGCTGAAAGATTTTGCATTAATTTATATCGTGGCCTTGCCTCAAGCAGTGAACAATACAAGGGCATAGCTCAAAGTTAATTGCTTGCCAAAACCCCTAATTCCCAAAACCTATCCAGACTCTTGATGACCTTGGTTTCAGAAAGTCAATTTCCACACATGCACACACACGCACACACGTTATGCATGGTTTCAAGGATTCCACAGTAGCTGGATCCAATTTTAGTGGTTTAGAAAAGGTTTGCAAAATTGAGATAATGCTTCTAGCATTATGGAAGTGTACTAGCAGGAAAGGCAGAGAGAACCAAACCAGATGAACAGAAGGTTCAGAATTAATACGAAAATTGGGATCCTGTAATTCGCATAGGAAATCTATAAACATGCCAGGATTCCTTCATCCAAATCCGTTGGATGTCCTCTTCATGGTTCGGTGGTCAACATGTGCTTGGAATCCATCAAACCAATCTTAAATTCAGAGCAGTCCCAGTTGGAAGAAAAAATTTCCAATATCCCCAAACACTGGCTTTACACGACGACGGTTGTTTGAGCTCAATTGCCGCAGTGTTCTGGTCTCAGCAGCAAGAATTCGGGCAAGACTTCAATTCTAATGGAGACGTACTGGTTGCCTCAAATAGACGTTGCCATAACTGGCTGGGCCATGGCTGGCCAGCCACAACGAAAGCCGCTGCAGTCAACAAGGAAACAGAAACCCGAAATAGTAATAAAAATTGTTATCGTGGGAGTTCCTCTCCTACCTAGATATTTGTAGGTCAAATTTAACCTACCTAACACAAAGTATCTCAAATAAAAAACAGATGGAACGCGTTTGTTCTTTAAAGTCTTGCACCCTGATGCATTACAGCAACATAAGTTCCAGCTGTCATTTTCCAGCAATATATGCCTTGGATGTTCAAGTTTAGACGTTGAAAGTTCAAAAGTTATGGTGCATTTTTGGAGTTGGTGTCAATTCATATTGCATTTCAGAGATTGTGGATAGTATATCTTTGCCTGAGGTCATTGAATATTTGAAGAGCTCATAAAGCTCGAGCTCACTTGGAGGTGGTGCCTTTTTTGTTGCATATTTCCCCTTTTAGCTCTTTTCAAATGTTTGTATCATCCGAGTGGGGTTGTCTCTCTATCTTCCATGCTAATTGGAGTTGTAACATCCCTGTAATTCTGTTATTTTTTTGTTGGTTATTTTCTTTTGTTTCGGGTATTAATTTTTTAATTCCGGAATTGAATTTATAATGGTTTCGTTATTATGTACGTATTTGATTGAATAGAAGAAAAGGGAAAAAATAAAATAAAAGGATAGAGGAAAGAAAGGAAACTGGAGAAACAATTAATGGATTCTTTTTGACATGAATGTTTTAGTTTTAGGTTTGATTAATGCCTGTTATGTTTTATTAGGGGTGCTATCATTCTGTCGCGTATTTGTCAGCTCCTTAACTTGAATATCATTAATAATTCTCTCAGGGAAAATATGAGGAAACAATTAGGGAATGCACAAAAGCATTGGAACTAAATTCTACGTATATTAAAGCTCTGATCAGAAGAGGAGAGGCTCATGAAAAGCTTGAACATTATGAGGAGGCTATTGCTGGTAATGTTGAAAGCTTCAATTGTGTTGTATACTTTTTTTTTTTGGTGAATAATTGTGTTGTATACTGTTATCTAAAAATGTCGTTGGTCTCTTTTTTTGTCTCTCTATCTATATGTATGTGGTTTTCAGATTTTCACTTTCCTCTCTAATTTTAGATATGACAAAGGTTTTGGAATTAGATCAATCACATAACCAGGCTAGGAGATCTGCTATCCGTTTAAAACCATTGGCCGAGGAGAAGCGTGAAAAGATGAAGGAAGAGATGATTGGTAAGTTAAATATCTTTCCTTTGCTAGTGGTCCTTCTTTTGCTGTCCTCTTTGTCAGTCAACGTGTTTCTGGTTTCTTGATGCAACATCACCCCACAACCAAAATTAAAAACAAAGAGAGAAGGGAAAATTGGTAAGAAAGAGTAGTCTACTCAATGCCTATTTTGCATTTACGTCCCTTATCATCAACAATTTAAATTCAGTCATGATATTCTTGTCTTTTCATTGATCATTCCCTTTCTTTTGGTGTTGATTTTCCTTATGGGGTGTGGACTGGTGAAATGATATGCTTCACGTATGTTGATCTCTAAAACTCTAACTTGGTATTTCCAAATTTTCCATTGTTCCAATAAAAAGGCAAACCTTTTTCTTTTCCCGAATTTAGCTTTGCTTGTTCATCCTTTGTAGCAATATTATTGTTAGGAAGGGCAATCTGTAGAGCCATCCCACTTTTGTAATTTGTGTAAGTTTTAGTTCCGTCAATTCTAAGGCTTAATTTATGTCTTATGATTTTATAATACTAAAACCATGTTATTAAAATATGGTAGTTGATGAGGGACGTTTCCAGGAGTGATGGATAAGAACTTGTGTAAGGAGAAAACTCGCATGTGAGTCAAAGCACGACTCAAGGGTACCAACAATTCTGCACGGAACCCCGGGTTGAATGCTGAGGTGATTTTTAGCACTGACCAACATTGAATCACTGGAGGATTGGGCTCAGGTCTACACAAGATGGTTCATCCTGGGGATATCTAAGGATATCCTAAACCACGTCCTTTGCTTGGGTTTGACCCTTACTCTAGGGAAGGTTACCTAATCTTACTATATAAAGAAATGGGATCATGTATCTGAATTAGCGGGTGTAACTGTAACCTCTTCAATCCGGCTCGCTGGCATTGATGGGGATCGACTGAGATCTTAGGGAAGACTTTCCAAATAAGTCTTCCCATACCTATAAATACTAGGGGGGTTGCCATGCCAAGGTACCCACACTTTTCTAAGCTAAATCTTTGCCAAAATTCTGCCAAAACACTACCTATTCTCACACCGGAGCTGCAAAGTTGGTAGCCCGACTTGTGGTGCATTATTTATAAGAACCAAGCTTAGGAAGATCATATTCTGTGATAGAAGTGGACCATATCTGATGATCCAAATTCATACATCATGTGATTGGCGTTGTCTGTGGGAGCGACTAATCGTTTCTCACACTTTTGAGAATTTTAATGGTCACTCTCTGGGTCAGAATCATGACCAGTGATCAAGAAATTGACAGATAATCGATTCACAGGGTGGATTTGGGTATTGGCCCCTCTGGTAAATCTCGTGAATGAACCTAAGAGCATCCAACATCTTGCTGGGTAGACTCAATTGCTTCTGCCGCCACCTTTGCCGCAACACTATGTGCCTCTTTACATCGAGTCACTAGGCATTGCGAATGAAGGTTGAAGAGCCAGACGATAGCCTTATCAAGAAAATGAGTCAAGAAGAGAACGACAAGAGCTAAGGCGTGGGCTGAAAGAACTTCGGAGAGAAAGATAAGAGCTTCAACGAGCAGAGCTTGCACCCCAAGATGAATGATGTGCCTCACTGGCCGTGCGAATAACCAATGTTCACTCTAGGCTCAATCTCCCAGTGCTACCTGGTCGGTCCCAAGAAAGAAGAAATCGAGCGCCGAGCTATATAGTAGCCCTTGTGAATGCTCGAGCAAACAATCGAGCATAAGAGTCGTCTCTCGACGATTTTCCTTATTCGGTGGAAGCATCTTCAAGGTCTCGTTCAAGGACCTATAGATTGGAAACCACCACCCTTCACTGCTTCAGTGCTCAAAGATGGGGTCTCAACCAACCTCAAGTTGGCATCCCAAATTGGAACCTACCAAGGAACTACTAAGCCCGGTGAGCATCTCGATTCTCATATGAACCTCCGCGGGGCGTTCGACTCTGTCAAGTATTAGGCTTTTTAGGTAATGCTCACTAGAACAACTAAGAAATGGTACAAGACTTTGAAGTTGGGGGCATTTGACTCCTTTGAGTTAGTACTATCTTTGTCCATTGATTTGTTAGTAACAAAAGGCGAGCAAAGAATCCTTCCCATTTGCTCTCCGTTAGGCAAGGAAGGAAGAAAGTATTGATGTTTATATGGAAGAGTTCAAACAAGAATTCGACCAGGTAGAAAATCTCGATGACGGAATGGTCATAGCAGCTCTAATGAGTGGGGTCAAGAAAGGACCCTTTCTTTATGAAATGGCTCGAGCCTCGCCCAAAATTCTAGCCTCGACACTCTCTTTGTTGACAGAGTACATCTCCACTGAGGATGTCTACATGGCCCAAGTAGAAGAAGAGGATCAAAAAGGAAAGCGGAAGGTCGAGGAGCAAACCTACGACAGTTTAGGTTCGGACTAAGCCCGATCAAAGAAGAAGAAAAATGACAAAGACTGGAGTAGTTTGATAAGAAGCTCGGAAGGCCGCTGATACTCGAGCTACATGCCTCCGAATGCACCACTGGGGACAATGTTAATGCAAATTAGGGGCAAGGCTAGAAATTTGGACAAGTGGTGTGACTTCCACTGAGATCATGGGCATACCACCAACAACTGATATGACTTGAAGAATGAGATTCATTCGCAGGGGGCACCAGAAAAGGTTCACTTTTACCGACAACAAGAGGATCGTAGAGAGGAGGGCAACGAGAGGCCTGAGGTGAGTCAAAACCATCCACGACGTTTCACCTCAGAAGGGATTTTTCTGGCCGACCAGGAGGCCCATGCTTGGAAAGGAAAAAGGGAAGCTGAGGATTACTTATTCCAAGTGTGCAAGGCCCCAACCATAGAGCGCGAGGTGATAGCATTTACCTAGGGAGATCTTCCGGGATTCTACACTTCGCATGACGATGCTGTGATCCTAACCTTACAAATCACCAACTACAACGTTGGTTGTATTTTGGTCGACAACGGAAGCTTGGTCAAAATAATCTCTCTTTGCCATTCAAAAGATATGAATTGAGATCGAGAAATTGAAGTCCATGATGACCCCTCTGGTCTGCTTTGGAGGAGATACTGTTCAACCACCACGTTGGATTATTTTATATCTCACCATCGGGAGTCGGGACTGAATCAAAACATGACACTGGGGACATCAAGTTCATGGTGGTAGATTGTCCATTAGCCTACAATGCAATTATTTAAAGACCGTGCCTAAATGCGTTGAAGGCCATAACATCTACATATCATTTGGCGATGAAGTTCCCAACTATGGGGTCAGAAGAGAGGAAGCCAAAGCGTAACTCGGGAATGCTTCTTTACTGAGATGACTATTCCCCAAGCAATGACACAATTGGGACGGCGATAGGAATACCTTCCTCGGGAACATGCTCGATATCCTGAGGAAGGGTGCTATTGTCGACCCTAGAGAAGAGAAACCAGCGCAAATCCGATCACAACCATACGAAGAGTTGGTTTCAGTTCAAATGCACCTGACGATCGAGGAATGTATAGTGTGGGTAGGCTTGAAGCTACCTGAAGAGCAGAAGGAGTGATTGACAGAGCTCCTCAAGCTTAATCACGACGTGCTTGTTTGGTCCCACGAGGATCTGCTCAATAAATCTAGATGTTGCAATGCATATACTCTATACATGAATCCCAACCATCCTCTGGTTAGGCAAAAAATCGGAATTTTGGTCCGGATAAGCAGAACATTTTTGAAGAAGAATTTGCTCGATACTGACACCATTAAAGATATTAACTTCCCATTTTGGCTGGGCCAATGTTGTCCTGGTTAAAAAGGAAACCGATAAGTGGCGCATGTGCATTGACTTTACCGACCTCAACAAGGCATGCGCGTAGGATTGTTTCCACTCGCAAAGATAGACGTGATAGTAGATGCTACCGTGGGATTTGAATTGCTTAGGTTTTTGCACGCGTTCTCAGGCTATAACCAGATAAGCATGTACTCCCCCTTCCCTAGACAAGGAGAAGACTGCCTTGATCATTGACAAAGAGCTATACTGCTATCGGGTCAATGCTCTTTGGACTAAAGAACGTGGGGGTAATATACCAGAGGTTAGTCAACAAGATGTTTATGACTTGCTCAGTAAAACTATAGAGGTCTATATTGACGACATACTCATGAAGAGCAAATAGGCGACTGAGCATTTGGAAGATCTACAGGCTTGCTTCGACATTCTAAGACAACACGGGATGAGAACCCGAGTAAATGTGTGTTCAAAGTTAAAGTAGGGAAGTTCCTTAGGTATATGGTGACTAAGAGAGGGATGTAAGCTAGTCCTGAGCAGATAAAAGTTATTCAAGACATGGCTTCATCGGGGATCGTACAAGAAGTCCAATGTTTGACTGAGCGTATTGCGGCTTTGAACCATTTCATCTTCTGAGCATTTGTTAAGTGCTTGCCTTTTTTCAAAACATTTCGGAAAAACAAGACTAGTATGGGATGAAGAATGCTAGCATTCAACTACAGAAAGAAGTACGTTCTTCATAATTTTTCTGAATTTCTTGACCATATTTGTTGTTCGGATTTTGATTTCTTTTTCTTAACGTGTTTGAGAATCTTGATTTCTTGAGTCTCAATGATTTACTTAAATTGTTGTTCGATTTTTGCATTTGTATATGTTAATTCATCTCCATCCAACTATTTGTTTGTAGTTTTTGAATTCTTCAGTTCAAATTCTACATTTTGAGGGTTCTATAATTTTTAGTGGATTTCCACTTGATTTTTTTAGTGGATTTCCACTCAAGGATTTATGTAATTTTTTCAGTAGAATGTAACTGAAAATTAATATTCAGATGATTTTTTTTTTATTTCTTGATTTTTTGATTTTTGAATTCAATGGATTTAGGTTCTCGATTTAATTTTCAATAGATTTATTCATGAGAATGTGGTAAGGTGATGACTTGTTTGATGGTGGTTCGGTTTTTGAATGTTTTGGTTCATAACCGAAAATTTTAGGTTCTATAATTTTTACTGGAATTCTTGTTGGGTTTTTTAGTGGATTTCCAATTGATTTATCTAGTGGATTTCCACTTAATTTTAAGTGGATTTATGTAAGTGATATTTAGGGGTAACGTACATGGGGTATATATGACATTTTAAAAGAATGTGTATAGTTTAATAAAAAATAAAATTTCAGTGGAATTTTAAAAATTTATTGGAATTTTCAAAAATTAAGTGAAATTTCAAATATTAGGTAGAATTTGTGTATATCTATGAAGCACGAACACGGATACGAGACACGGACACGAAAACACCACAATTTCTCAAAAATCCCGACACAGGACATAGCTGGGACACCTCAATAAATAAATATATATTTTTATACATGTTAGCCTAGTTAATGAAAGACGTGCAGTTAAGCAAATTCATTCAACAAAAACCATTAAGCCAATAATTATAAATTTTCAAAGTTCAAACCAACATTTACATTAAAGAACTCCCGTATACAAGAGCAAGATTGGGAAAAAAATAAAAATAAAAATCACTTGAGGTTGAATGGTTAATTATCATCTTCACACTCTTTATCGTTGAATAAGATGATTGACTTTCTGCCTTTATAATTTCTTGTTTCTCCAATTGTTAAAGACCAATTTAATAGGATTATTTAATATCAAATTAAAGGACGCATTCTTTAAATAATAATGTAGTTATAGTAAGATAATATTTTTTTTAAAAAAAATTGACCCCAAAAAATTCACGACAGGGCTTCCGAAGTGTCTGACACGTTCATTTCGCGTATCAGTGCCGTGTCGAAATCTAAAATAAAAAGTAAAAAAATTAGACATGCCCTGACACATGTCCGACATGTGTCGGAGGCCTGTTGGTGTCCAATATGTGTAGAACACTGACACTTAGCCTCTGGCGGAGTGTCGGTGTTTCCTAGGTGTATATAAGGGAGGGGTAATTTTGGACTGATAATTGTTTTGGTACTTTTGAACAAGTCTAATTTTAATAGTTCTTTGAAATATGTTCTTTTGACTTTTAGGACCCCTAGAAAAAGCCCTTTTTTTTTTTTTTAGTATGAGCCTCGATTTTTTATGTTAAAGCAAAGGAAATTTGCATGCAAGTATTGTAATCAGGAAACCTCGAAAATAGAAATTTCATTAACTAAAAAGCCCGAAGGCAATTACAAAAGAAGAAAAGGAAAATTACAGCTATTGCTCGACACTCTTGACTTGCGGCGCTTTCAAGGGAGCCTCCTGATTGGCTTTGAGTTGTTGACTGATTGGCTAATTGTAATCCTCAACACCCAGGTGCTTGGTGCTATCCTAAAGGGTCAGTTCTGCGTGAAGCTCAACGGGGACGTGGGCATTGGGATCGATGTTGAGATGTCTGAGAAGTCAACCTCGGGATATTTGGAAAGGACACATTCCTAGGCGTCCTCGAACTTGGCATCAACAAACTTTGCCTTAAGTTCCTCAACCATTTCATCGTATTCCCTTGAGGTCTCCCACTTCTCTATCTCATTCTCCCCAATCTCGGGCTCTTGAGCCCTCCCAGCCTCCAGCTCGGTCATAGTCTTATCTCTTCTTTATTAGATCGCTCCATCTTTTTCTGAGCATCCTCGAGGGCAAGGGCGAGGCAAACCACTTTCTTTTCGGCCACACGAACCTTTTTCTCGGCCTCGGCTTTGACTTTGAGCTTTTCTCCCAGCTCGACCTTCAACGCCTCTCTTTTTACCTCGAGCTTTGTCATCTTGTTGAGGTCTTGCTCTCACCGGTCAACGCATGCAATCGAGTGAGCGTGAACCTGAAGAGCATGAGAAAACAAGTAAACAGGAATGGAGCTTGAAAAAAAATAAAAGTTGTTCGGGACTTGCTCAATGCCTGCTTGGAATAGTCCATTGTACTTGCGCGTCTCCTTGGTAGACCACCCCTTCATATGAGCCCTTGCATAAGGCACCACGAGCTCAAGTTTTAGGAGCAAAGAAGCCTCCATGGTAAATCCTGTGGCCCCATGTATCCATGTGGGTGGTGCCCCTGCAGAGATAGGGGAAGCTCATTCCTCGGTAAGATCCTTGATCGGACCTTGGGCTAGTTCCTCCCCTTTTGCTTTCTCTTTCCTGGGAACACTCCCATGCTCTCTTCGAGGGGGTTGCATGATCTCCACATTGGGAAGGGAGTGCGTGGTTGCCGCGTACTTGATCGACTAGAGCACGAGCCTTGCCTTGACAATTTGGTGGGGGCAGCCCCAACAGCAACAACCACCTTCTCCTTGTAAGGGCCTTCATTGCTTGCACAAACATTGGTTTCCCTGACGTCTTTGCAAAATGCGACCTTAAGTTAGTAATGCTAAGCTAAAAGTTTATTCGGCACAACCTTTGTCTGTAACCTATAGGTAGATGGTGCAAAATGAAAATGAGAATGGGTCCTCGGGATTACCTTATGGTTTGTTGGACTCGTTGGCTGATGGCACGTAAGGATTGAACACCTGCTCGAGCTCGGGATCTTCCCCTTCTTCCACTTCCACGGGCTCGGGAACTAAAATCACCGGGAATTCGAAGTACAAGTAGAGCCTATGCTCTGACAACAACTCAAATTTGCGCTCGGATGTTGATCGACTTGACAAAGTCAAAAAAAGAAAAGGCAAGTAGGGTCGGGACATACCAGGAACTTCCCACTGGCTAGGAATCTGGAAAACCCCGTCCTCTCTGGTTGGGAATTCTTAGTTCCTATTGATATGGAACCATTGGCCTTTCCACCCTTTATTGTTAACGGGGTATCTGAGGACAAGCTTTGTCTGGTTAGCCCGGGGATGAAATACAACCCACTGTTGATATGAACCTTACTAAGATTTAGTGAGACCCGAAACCAATTTAGGTTTCTTTTTCACTAGGATCAATCTAAATTCAGATTTATAAATGAAAAAGAAGGACACAAAAAGTACCAAATATTGATAGAACACAATAATTGAGAAAGTTGGATAGATTACCTTGACCCAATCATTTATGAATGAAACGCGAACCAAAGGTATAAAAGTAACAAACCTTGACTCAATGATTATAAGTGAATCACGAATCAAAGGTATAGAGCTTGAACGCCACAAAAAATTCTTGATAAGCTCAGGAAAAGTTCTTTGAACACTCTGACAATTATATTAATCAAAGTAATGTCTAAAATTCGCAATCTATATTGCCTTTTAAATAGGCAACCACAAAGGAATCGAAAACCGTAGTCAACAAGGAATTCTAGAGCAACATGGAAACCAAAACGATTAATTGGCATTAATGCATTTCAAATCAACAAATAAATACCCTAAAATAAAATTAAAAAGCTAATTAATAGAATTAATAAGCTAAAATTCGTGGGTCTTCTCTTAGGCCCATTCAGGTTCACGCTTTAAACCTATTCACTTGCCTTGATGAGGTGGACTAGGCCTTGGGCCTAATTTGGACTTCACCATTTTAGATTCAACCCAAATCTCTTGAATTAGTTTATTAAGTATTTCTTTGATCTTCTTGGATCTCGCCCTAGTGATAGGCCCAACTGGAACATGCAACGGATCTTTTGATGGTGCTTGTTGGTTTTCATCATCCACTCTCCTTCAAAAGGATTCAACCTCGGATCGTCATCTATATCAAACAGAGAAAGATCAGAAACATTAAATGTAGCACTAACGTTATACTCACCTGGAAGATCCAACTTGTATGCATCGTCATTGATCCTCTCAAGGACTTGAAATGGACCATCCCCTTTACAATGTATAGATTGGACCTCCTATGGGCTAGAAATATTTCTTTTCTCATATGCACCCAAACCCAATCACCCAGTTCAAAGATGACTCGTCTACGGTCCTTGTTGGCTTTGGTCACATATTTTCTATTTTTCTTCTCTATATGCTGCCGTACACTTTCACAGAGTATCTTCGCCTTCTCAGTTTTCTTTTGACCATCCAAACTAGTCCTC